>LR738710.1:643623637-643638648 GCA_902687465.1 Secale cereale
TCTACCCGCCCCTGCGACCACTAGATTCCGGCGAGATCCTCCTCCTGTGCCGGCCCAGCGACGCGCCCATTCCAAACAGAGGTGAGGCGTCCCCTCACACCGGTCCCCCGCCCCCTCCCCACATAGGCACGCCCCGGTGGTCGCCGAATCCGGGCGGCTCCATCTTCCAAAGGTCTCCCTCTTTGCCCCTTCCCCGTTTTCGTTGCCAGATCCGTCTTCTGTCTCACCCATGGGCACCGACGGCTGCCATCATCGACCAGGGGAAAAAGGACTACACCCCACTCGCTTCCCCATCGAACTGCATCTCCGCTCGTTGAGTGCAGCTGCCCTATCCTCATCCAGATCGAGGCCGTGGCTGCCTCCCCCAAGCTCCTCGTCCAGATCGGCTCCCTCCTCCCCACCTCCGACATCGGCCTCCTCTGCTCTCCAAGATCTCCACCAAATGCATCGCATGCTGTCCACTCCTGCGAGAGAGCCCACACCACCGAAGAATGAAGTAGCAGAAGAAGTGGGGCGGTGGTCTCCTCCATGGCGACGACGATGACCGATGGAAAGAGCAGTATCGGGGCGAGCAGTCCACTTGTTTGTTTTGCATTTTTTCTTCAGATTTTTGTTATGCATTCTGCATGTTTTTTTGAGAGTTTTCAAGTTTTGCAAGCCGTGTCGGAGTCGATCAAAAGTGTGTGCAGTCCTCCACGATCAAAATTGCAGTATGGATTGATGGGCATGTGCAGATCAAAAAATGAAAACTCGTCGGCGCGGTCAGCCCGCCTAGGGAGGCAAGAAAAAAATGTGTTTAAAAGGTTCATGCAGTGCACTCTATTTATGTAAATGACTTTAAAAGGTATCTGCAGCTCACTTTGGTTTCCTGTCCGTGGCTCACTTTGGTTTCCTGTCCGCGGCTCACTTTGGTTTCACTTGCCTATGACGCAGTGCATTTGTTGCGGCTTACTCCATTCTTGTTTGTTGAGGAAGTTTGAATATGGACATAGTTTGAAAAACATAATGAAGCAGTACACTACCATTGACTATGTAGTCCACATAAGCCTATGAAAAAGGTTAGAGAAGAACAAAAAGGATCATACGGCTCACTTAGACGTGTGTTGTGGTTCACTTTTCCTTCAATATGGTTACTTGCCCTCGTTTGCGGTCCACTCTTGTCCATAGAAAAAAGATTACAAAAAGATAACAAAAACTCATGCGGCTCACTTTCGGTAGTGTCGCGGTTCACTTTCGGTAGTGTAGCGGTTCATTGAAAAAAAGACAACAAAAACTCCTCTGAGAAAAATCTACGTTTGACAAAAGAAATCATGAAGTTCACTTGACTGTCTGATGCAGTGCGGTTTTCAATTTGAAGCAGTTCGTTTTTCTGTCCGATGCGGTTCACTCGTCGATTTTGGTGTCGCGAAAAACAGAGTGTCCACGTTTTTGTAATTTCAAAACTGATCTAAAACCGTAATGAATTAGAGGGAGTGTTCTACATGAAAAAGTAGCGTCCCAGTGATATTTTTCCAACTGTGTATCGTTTGGATCATTTCGCGCAGCGATTTGTAAAATTTTCGTGAAAAACGGTCGCTGCCTCTCGTAGTCAGCACGATTTTCAAAATTAACTAAAACCGTAAGGAATCTCAAAAACATTTGAACATATGAAAGTTGCGCCTCATTCGTAGCTTTCCAACGGCGTATCACACGTCTTGTTTCGACAAACGATTAAAAAATGAAGCTAAAACAGTACCGAAAATTGCAAAAAAATCGAAAAAACATAATTCCGCGATTTGTTAAATTCAAAACTGCTCTTAGACTGTAACGAATTACAGAAAACAATACATCTGAAAAAGATGCGCCTCGACGAGATGTATCAAACGGTATATCATTTGATTCGTTCCGGCGAGCGGTTTAGAAGAAAACGTGAAAAAACGCTCGCTGTCATTCCTTGTGAGCCGCACGATTTTCGAAACTGCTCTTAAACTATGATGAATTTTGAAAAGTGTTCAACATGGCGAAGTTGCGTCTACTCCATAGCTTTTCAACGGTATATTACACGCATAATTCCGATAAACGGTTAAAAATAGAGCAAGAAAGGTACACAAAAAACAACACGTACAGCTTTTTCGAAACGAAGTTTACCTTTCGTTGTGTTACAGTGCCCTCGCGTTGTGCGTGTAGGGCCCTCGCGTTGTGCGTGTAGTGCGGAAGTGTTATGAGAATATTATTCTCATAACATTATGAGAATAATATTCTCATAACACTTCTGAACTGCATTGAAAAACTGCATTGGAAAGCTATGCGCACTGCTTCCTTCTTCTGTTGCGAACCACATAGAGGTGCAGCAGGAAACCATCATGGAGCAGCGTTTCTGGCTAGTTTGATTGATTTCTATTGGTTTATTTGTGTGTGCGCTGATTTAATATGTGGTTAAGCACTGAATTCAACGAGAAAACGACGGAAATCCTTTGATTTGGCGGATCTGCGTCCGTTCTTCCGTTGGTGGAGGAGTTTCGCATCCTGCTGCTGGCTGTTCGTATTCGATTTTATAGCGTGATCCTAGTGTGTTACCATTATCGCGTTGATGTTTGTGTTATTCCGCAACAGATTAATCTGCTAATATGATTGAAATTTCAGTATAATTTGTCGAGTATCCCTCTGTTCTAGCGGAAAAACATCTGTTCTCTGTTCTTCCCCGTCCGGATCGAAATTGTTGCGTTTTGTATGTAATATTCTGTTGTTTTCGGCAATTATAGGCTGCCTTTGATCTATCCGTATGAATTGGAGCGGATTAAGTTGTTAATTTTGAAGAATTTAAGTTTTTTGTCCATGTTTTTTGCGGCGCCACTGGCTCTTGTCATTTCTCAAAGATGTTTTTTGATATTTTTTTGCATTATATAGTTGTTAGAACTGCATTGCAGGCTGTGTTTTTCGTCTGTGAATCATGGTCAAGAGCGGTGGACTGCAGTAATATGCAATGCGCGGTGAACTGCAGTAATATGCAATGCGCGATGAATTTTTGTAGTGCGGCGAACTGCATTAATATGTAATGCGAGCCTGTATGAACTGCATTACAGCCACGGGGGTGTGGGGGGACTAGTTTGATAAGTTTTTTTGCTTGGTCAAGCGCGGTGGACTGCAGTAATATGCAATGCGAAATGCACATTGTTATGTAACCACACTGCTTTATTTGTCGTTTTTTTATGTTGTTTCTTTTACATATATATATACTGGTGGGTCAATTGGCTCCCCTCCCACCTTATCCCTGGCGGCTCCCATCTCACCTTATCCCTGGCGGCGCCACTCTTCCTTGATCTGTTTTTCTCCCAACCAGATCTGTTTTTCGCCTGGCAATGGATTGCGCGTGCGGCTGCCTGGCAAGGTTGGAGCCCATGCTGGAGACATGCGCTTTTTCTCAAGGTTTGGTTCTGAACCAGAGGCAGCGGCACAGTGAGCTCTGTTCCCTTCTATATTCTTCAGGTATTGGATTCCGGGCTCCATTCGTCCATCAGATGACTGACGATGATGTCAGTGTTTCATGGGTATGTATTTCTCGCATATTCTTTTTCATGTGTTGTTTGTAATTAACACTATCTGAATTTTTGTAGTAGTATTAGTTTCTGAAGAAATATTTTTTCACTAAGTATATGTGAACTGCTTTTCACATAGTAGTTTTATTATGAACATTGTAGGAGCAGCAACAATTTTGTCTAGTCAATATTATTATGTGTTGACATCAATATTTTTTTATGAAGATTGTAGCAGCAATTTAGTTCCTGAAAGATTGTAATATTTTTCTTATTTGTTCTTTTTTTTCTGTTCTTGTTGTTTTGCTTGCAGAAATTCCCTTTTGGTCTAGTCAGGGTAACAGAAAGCTGTGTTAATTTGGTGTTGGTCAGCAAGAATGGATATCATGATGTTGATGTTATGTATTCTGTTGGCTCTGATGATTGTTTGGTTCTCAAAGATGGCTGGAAGGAATTTGTGGAGGAAGCTGGTCTTCAGGCTGGGGATGTTGTTATGGCTATGTTTTATAGGCATGCAAAGTGTTTGGAAATCAAGTTAAATTTGCTTTAGATCAGTCTTGCTTGAGCAGCAGCAGCATTAGACATTTTGTTGTAATAATTTGACATTTTTTGCGTGGCTTCTAGTGTATTTTCTTATAAGAATTCTGAGTATAAGTGAACTGCTTTTTATATATAGATTTTCATGTGCATCCTATCAGCAGCAGCAGTTGAAGAACATACATACTGGAAACCCCCACCGAGCTTTTTTTAACCCACATACGGAACTAGAGTTTTTTTAATAAAAGAGGACTGCATCAACCTTCTTAATAGCAGCAGTTTTGTGAAAGAATACTCTATGTGAACTGCTCTGATAGTTTTGTTTTTTATGTGTATCCTAGCTACAGCAACAATTTGAAGCAATATACATACTGAAAACAGACTACTGAGAACTGCATATAGTTGATAGATAGAAACCAAGGTTCTGCGCTCATAATTAACATAGTACATCATCAAGCAAACTAACGCAACATAAGCAAACATTGTCCCAAAGCAAACTACAACGAAAGCAAACTAATCTACATACGCAGAGGGAAACTAATCGAGCACTTGCGACAGGAATCCTTGGCTTTCAGCATGTGGCCTGCTTCACTAGTTCCACCCGTTGGAGTTGGAGGTGGAAGTTGATGCCCCCTTGCCCCACCCCCTCCAGGATGACCTCGGGCGCTTCCTGGTCTTCTCTATTTCAGCGCGCGCGAGGCCTTTCTTCATTGTGGTGATTCGGTTCCATACCTCGAACGCAGTGTAGGCGTCCTTGGCAGCATACTCGATGTGCCTGGTGCTGAGAATCGAAGTCCACAGGCTGTGGTCGTGGTCTGACATCTTCATCTTCATGTTTGCGTACTCGTCGTCGATGATGGCCGCAGCTACATCGCCAAGCGAGTCCAGTGGCTTCGTTCCATCAGGCACCCTCCAGTTCGTCTGGATGTCGACGAAGTTGGGGATGTGGAGGTTGCAGCGTGCGAGCTTCTCCTTGTCCTGCTTGATGGCGAAGCCAGCGAACTCGAACCTAAGGAAAGTGAACCGCAAGTTATACCTTTCGGAACTGCATACATAGGCATATAGAACTGCAACACGTACTCGGCAGAGAGAATTGCTTACCTTGGGTCGCCGAGGAACCTGTCGAAGGGGATGCATCTCTCGCCCAATGTACCACATACCTGGAAAAGAAGCACTGGGTGGTACTTGCCGATGGATAGTTGAACCAGGGCCACCCTGCTGTGGTCGGGTGTGTACTCCACGTTGATGCCGACGATCTTCTGGTGGCGCCGCTGGAGAACTGTCTTGAACTCTTCGACGTACGTCGCCATTGCGCCGACGTCGGTGGTGTAGATCACCTTCAGCTTCGTGTTCCCGTGCGCAAGCACGTCGTCGTAGGTCCTAGTGAACCCCATTTCTGCAAAGAGGAGGAAGAGGAGGAGGAAGGGGCAGCGTCGTGTGTTTGTGCGGACGGTCTAGTTGATGGAGCGCGGGATTTAAATGGGAGCGGCAGCAACTTCTGCCGAGGCCACGATCTCGTCTCCCAACCGTGTTGGCGATCGTGGGTTCATGATGATCGTGGCGTTCGTGCGGCGTGCAACCGGCGGGATACAGGAGCGGGGGCGCGGCGCTTCGAACGATAGTGGGCGCATTTATTTTAGGGCAGGCGAACCGAATCGTCCCCCGTAAGCGAACTGTATCGCTTCAGAAGCAGAATCGTTTCCCGTAAACGAACTGCAACGCTTCAGAAGCCGAGTCGGTTTTCCATAAGCGAACTACATCGTGTTACAACACCGAGAGGTTTTTTTTTATTTTTTGTCTATTACCTGTGGGCCTGTCGGTCGGGCTTTTATTCATTAAGTCTCTCTTGCAGCCCCCTTGCCCCCTTCCGCTTCCCTCTCCCCCGTGCCCGCACAGAAATCCCCCCCGCCCTCGTGCTCTCGTGGTGGAGAGCGACGACGCCCGCCGCCGCCGCCGTCCGTAGGGGCTCTCTCGTGGTGGAGGGCGACGACGCCTGCAACCGCCGCCGTCCGTAGGGCGCTTCCTCCGCCGTTGCCGTCCGCACCCGCCTCGTCCGGCCGTCACTTCGTCCCACGGTGAGCCCCAAATCGCCGCTAATCCGTTCCAGATCTTGTGCTAGTGTTATTTTTCGTGCCAGCATTCTCTTCTTAAGGTTGTTTCGTATGCTTGAAATTGCAACGCCCTATGGATTGAAAGTTTTTCTCTGCCTGAATTTGGGGTTTGCTGTCTAGGGTTTAATTATTATCCCTTGCTGATTGGAGGCACAGTATGGCTTCTTCCTCCCCAATTGATGCGTCACCAGTTAGAACGGCTTCTCCATCTGGTAACTACATCAAAGTGAACTACATTTTTCATTCAGGGTCAATTTACTTCTTTTGTTGAATGAAATAGTGCACTGCATCTTAGATTCCTTTTAAGTAAGGCCCATTTTTTAAGACACGTGTGGCAAACTGATATGAGCTGCGTCAAGTTAATTGTTTTTACTTTTTTGGAAGGACATTAAGTTAGTTGTTATGTTTTTTTTTGTTAAACATAAACTGCTAAAAGAGCACTGCATTTTGGACACTGCTTTGTATTTTTTTTTCTATCCACTATGCGGTCTGCGAAATTGATATGAGCTGCATTAAGTTTTAGTTTTTGCCTCTCACAGAACTGCATGAATTTGTTTTGTTTTGCATATCTAAGCGCACTACTTTTTTTATATGCGGTCGATTGGTCACTTGAACGAATTAGTGCACTGCATCATATATCCCTTTACCAATGTCCACTTTCAGACACGCGTGAATATGATATTCAAGCGACATGAACTGCATTTTTTAGGTTTATTGTTATGTTTTTAATGGTTAAACATAAACTGCTGGAAAAGTGCACTGCATTTCTACATTTTTTGGGTTTTCCATGTTGATATGAGCTGCATTAAGTTTAGGTCTTCATCTCACACACACATCTTTTCTTATGTTTTTTCTCACCCACAGTTTTATCTCCTGGTGGGTCAGGGGGTGGTGGCGTCAACTATTTGATTACACGTTATTTCACAGCCGATGTTGTCGGTGGCGGTACATCTGATCAGGGCAACATTCCACCTGAATTGAGTGAAACCCAGTCGCAATCTGTTGATGGCACAGAGCCAGTTACACAAGATTGGATGGTCCCTGATAAGATTGCAGCCGATGTTGAGAGGAGAAGGCAGAAAGCTATTGCGCTCGGTAATACTTTCGTGAAGGCTCATAGGGCGAAGCAAGTAAAGTTAGGGGAGGGTAAGGAGATAGGAAGGAGGATTGCAGATTCAAAGAAGTCTGCTAAATTTGCCCCCGCAAAGAATCCTGTGAAGAGGAAACTCAACACTGTCGCAGAGCAAGGTTTAAGTTCTCCACGCCGGAGCCCGCGTGTTGATTACTCAAAGAGACCTAATTACGCCGAGGTTGATGTGGGTGGGATTCAAGGAAAGCGGAGACGTGCGGACGATCACTCTGGTGTTGATTCTGAGCGTCGATCTAAGCTTGCGCGGGAAAATGCAGCTGAAGAAGCTCTGGACAGTGATTCTGATGTGGAGGATCTTAATGTTAGTAAGGTATACGCTGTTTATTTAGTTTTTCTTCTGTTTTCTTAAGTTGTTTTTGCATGAGTTTGCTGATGTGAACTGCATTTTTTATTCTTTGTTTTTTGTAGACTGCTAAGAGTACGAAGAGGAAGAGGCCTGAAGATGATGTTGCGCATGAATGGCGTTTCAACAAGACTGTTCGGCTGTCCATTCCAAATGTAATCAAAGCTGTCGCTTTGTTGGGTGAGGTGCACAGAACTTTGGTGCGGCAAGCAGGTTTTGGCATTGTCTTTGACCTGAAATTAGAGAAGAATGTTTCTCGTGTTTTGATGTGCAAGCTGATGGGAAAGATCGACCCCGACACAATGAGATTGGACTGTGGGCCAAACAAGGTTCTGGAAATCAATCGCGAGGCTGTCCATCACATTTTTGACTTCCCTATGGGTTCTCACACTGCTCCCAGGCCTGCTGCCAGCGGCCATGATGATTCGCTGACTAATCTGAAGGATGAACTCGGTTTCAACCGTTCTCGTAGCATAGATACGAAGGACCTGCTTACCTTACTTCGCACGCTGGCTGCGGACCCTGCAAAGGTTGATAAGACGGTGAAAGTTTTTTTTCTCATTGTCTTCCAGTGCTTGCTTTGTCCTAGCCCCGCAACTCGGTTGTCCAGGGTAGCTGCTATGGTTGAAAACTTGGATATTGCATCTATGGCTAGCATGGACTTTTTTCAGCTTGTTGTCGACGAGCTGCAGGCCGCTGTGTACAAGTGGAATTCTAAAGGGAGCAAGCAGAACTGCGCTGAGGGTTGCACCATCGTTCCCCTGTTCATGTACCTGGATTCCTTGAATCTTCGAAAAGTATCGGTGATGGATAAACGCACTCCACGCGCCGCAATACTGTCCCATGTGAAGTTGAAGAAGATTCACAACGCCGACATCGTTGTCAGGGGAAAGATACACCTGGACTCTTACAAGTTTGGCAAGCTGCCGGTGAGTGCATAGCCATGCTTTGTTTTTGTTTTTATTCCTTTTTTTCGCGCATGCTAAATGTGAACCTCTTATGTACTTTTTTTTGTGAACTGCATCTCTTTTTTTTGTTAATTTTTTCAGTGGAAGGCGGAAGCGGACATTGTGTACAAGCGGACTGCAGTTGCCGAAGCCCCTGAAATGTTTTGTGAGCCTCTTGCTAGGGCGGCTCCAATTCGACGGGGTCGTGGTTTTGTTAGGGCGGCTGCTGGAGGTTTTTCTGGCCATGCTTCTGCTGATCGTAATAAATTTGTTCAGGTCGATGAGCTTCTCGATAGGGTCATCAATATAACTAGTGATTTCCCAACATCCGGTTCCAGTATGAGGAATATTGCCGGGTTGTTTCCTGAAGGCAAAGGCCCTTCTGAAGCAGAAATCGAGGCCGCTCATAACTTTGACCGTGGGCAGCTTGAATTCCTTAAGCAGGCTGTAACGAATATCAGATCTTCATTCGTTCAGTTTAAGCAGTCTCAGGATGACAGGTGTGCTACGTATGAGCAGGAAGCGGGTGCAATCGTGAAGGAAATGAACATGCATGAAGATGTTATTCGGCCTTCTTTGCCCGACCCCGCAGATGTGGATGTATGTCTTTTTTCCATATGTGAACAGTTTTTTTACCCATATTTTGTTATCTATTTTTTCTGTGCGTTTGTGGCATTGACTATTTGTTTTTTCTATCCTTTTGTTCTTTTCGCAGTGTGTTGGAGAATCTTCCAAGGCTAACGTTTGTCGTGTTGATGACCACCTGGACCACGACGGTGTTGATTCTGATTACTTGTTTGACAGGCCATTATCCCCCGTTGACGAAGCTGCCAAAGACAATCCTATTGACGAAGTTGTCATCGACAAGGTTTGATTTCTTCCTTTTTTTTGTTACAGTGAACTTCATTGTTTGATTTTTTTGTAGTGTCCAAAACAAACAATCATATTTTTTTTGCACCAGCAGTGGCAGCGAACTGCAGTTTTTAACTTTTTTTTGTATTTTTATGCACCAGAAGTGGTAGTGCACTACAGTTGTTGTTTAGAGAAGAAGCATCATCTTTTTTTTAGCAGTGAACTGCATGATCTGGTGTTGGTTTTTTAGTTGTAGAACTGCAGATTTGGATAATAGTTTTATTTATGTTTTAATGTTTTTTAGGTTGCCGAATCAAACGTGGAGATACATGTGAAGGAGGCAGATGGTGACGATGCTCGCAAGGATGAGGAGGCTGACAAGTGTAAAGAGATGGAAGGCGACGACGCTTCCCTGGTGAGTATAGAGAATTTTTGCATTTTTGTGTTTTATTTTTTATTTTTCGTGGGAGCTTCATGGTCCGTTTTATTAGTGAACTGCATTCTAGCTTTTTTGTGTAATGTGTTTTATTTTTTTACTCATCAGAATAGCGTATTAAATGTTGAAATCCAAGCGGAGCGCAACATTGGGGATGATAATGTGGAAGGGAGAGGAGGGGAGGAGCCTGATGCGGAGGTTGATAAGGCAGAAGGTAGAGAAGGAGGGGAGTGTCCTATTGAGGCTGATAAGGCACAAGAGAGAGAAGGAAGGGAGGATATCCTGGACTGTGATAAGCATGAAGAGAAAGAAGGAGCTCTTGGTGTTACAGTTGAAGTTGCAGAAGAGACAGAAGGAACTCGTAGAGTCGGATTTGACGATGCCGGGACATCCGCTGGCATCGATGGTGTTGTTGGGCCTACTCTTTTGTTGGTTGGCGTCGAGGTGCCTGAGAAATTTTGTGTCGTCCCTCGCGCCCCCGAGCAATCTGTCGGCAATTTGGCTTTCCCAGCCGATACAACCAAAGTCCCAGCTGAGACAGTTTCGATTGATTCTGAAGAGGAACAACCAAAACTCTCTCAGGACATGAGCAGTCAAGCGCCGCTTGACGATGATATTACCGGGCTGGAGCACTTGACGGTCAGCGAAGATGTATATGAGCAGCAGAAGGAAGTTTATGCTGAAACCGAAGGTAAGCGAACTGCATTATTTTTGTTCTTTTTCCCGGGGGCGAAATGGACCGTGTGTGTTTTATAATCTGATATCGTTCCCACTCTGTATGCAGATGAGGAATTACCTGTTGTTACTCCTTCAAGGATTGATCCAGCTCTTATGAGAAGATACAATGAGTTGTATGACGCTGTTACGAGGGCTAGGAGGGACAAGAAGAAGCAGTATGACATTTTTTGTCTTACGCCCCGGTTAATTAATATGTTATTTTTTCAGGGACGCTCCCATCTTATCACTTTTTGTTGTGCTTTTTTCTTCTTGTCTGAAGGCATCTAGTTGCGTTCAAGGGCGAGTTTGGTGATATTACTATCGGTCATGTTGGCGAGTCTTTTTGGTTGTATGGAACGCTGAGCACGCGCCTCGCAAACATTGGCGTCTCTATGCTAGCTGAAAGGTTCAAAGGATCTCAAACTATGATTGTCCCATACAACCTATGTGTAAGCATTTTCATTAATTTATATTTTATCCCCTCGTCCAATTTTTATTTGTGCTATAACCATTTTTCATTAACTCTCTGGTTTTGTCTTTTTTGCAGAATTCCATTTGGAACGCCGGTGCCACAAATAGGGCTTTGAAAAAGATGTTTTCTTCAAGCGCAGAGGAACGTGTGGACAAGAAAAACTTGGTAACGCATCTTGACCATTTTTCATCATCTTGAAAATAAGTTTTCTGTTTTTTCTATTTTTTCTCATCTGGTTTGTTTTATTCTTTTTTTTATTTCAGATTATGTTTGCAACATTTAACCCTCCTCCCGCAACAATGAAGGACGCGATAGGCCACTACTGCTTGGTCACTTTGAACCTGCGAGAGAAGCGTTTTGAGCTTCTCGACTCATTGAACGAAGGAGACAGCGCTGCTGCAAATGTTGTCTTCAGGAAAATGGTCAGGAACATCAAAAAAGTCTGGAAAGATGGCAGTGCAAGCTGCGACGAGCCGTTGAACCCTCCCACCCTGGACGGCTTTGCGCTGACTCATATTAATGTCCCGCAATAGGGAAACGGGTTTGTACCTGTTCTCCTTTTTTCTTTTTCCTCCTTCATTTTTTGTGTGTAAGTGAGCTGCATTGTTTTTACTAAATTAGAAGCACCTTTTCCCTTGAGCCAACTGCATTACTAATGTGTTATTGGTTGTTCTCCCTCGGTCTCTTGTGTGTATGGAGCTGCATTGTTTTACTAACATTAGTAGCACTTTCATTACTGAGTGAACTGCATTATTAATGTGTTTTGTATTGGTTTTCTTTGCTGGCATGATTGTGGATTTTACATGTTCCAATTCATGTAGACCTGGGATGGTGAAACGATTGCCAAGTTTGGGAAGGAGCACATTGGCTACATCAGGAAGGCTATGCTCTATAGTTGGCTGACCTCATCGCATTGCTGTTTGGACCCTCACTTTTAATTTTTAAAGAAGGTTATTACATTTTTTTTCAGTCACACACCTTTTTTATTAAGTGAACTTCATTGGTACAGAGAGGGGAGGTCCACTACTTTTGTTAAGCTTTTTAGTAGAACCCCATTTGTGTGTTTAAAATGACTTTTCCTTAGGGAACTTGATGATTCTTTTTCATTTTGCTCATTATCCATTTTTTTTGCAGGCTTTGATGAAGGCACACACCAAGGTGGTATTTCCTTGTTTGAAACTCAGGTTCATACTCCAACTATTCAGAAAGTTGTCCTTGATGAACCCCCCGTTAAGGTTGTGAAAGAACCTGTGTGTAAGATGTTGAGGAGTGGCGCCGGCACTTCGAATGAAAAAGCTCATGAGAAATCTCCTGTCAATGTCAAGCATGGGAAGAAAGCTGCGAGCCCTCCTAATGCTGAAGATAGCGATGATGATTTTGAGAGGCCACCACCAGTGCCTAAGAGGACCAGGAGCGCAGCCGTGGAACGCCCTACGAACAGCGAGGCACTAATTCTATCAAATAGGAGGCCTGTGCAGAAGCCATCAAAGTTTCGATCTCCTGTACAAAAGTTGAATCCTGCTAGATTTAGCTATCTTATGGAGATGAGGAAAGTCTTGCAACTCATCACGAGCACACAATTCAGGCAGAAATACAGCGAGTCAGTTCTTTTTTTGTTAGTTTTTTATATTTTTTTGATTTTTAATGTGTGTAATGTTCTTTTTTGTGTTTTTGCTTTTGTGCTACTAACCCCCCACCTTCGCCGTTTCTTTTGTGAAGGTGTGCGCTTTTCATGCACAGGAATCCTATCGAAGTCTACACCGTGACTGTGGACTACATGTTCTTAACTTTCACCAAAGGTGGTTTTATGGACTTGGAATTGATGGATCATATCATCAGGTTCTAGAAGAATGACGAGAGTATGAATGTGGTTTATCGATCTGGTGAACGCGTTCTGCTGTCCCCTTTGTTTATCACGGTATTTCTCTTTTTTCTTATTTTTTTCTGCTCGAGTGAACTGCAGTAAATAGTGTATAATAATTTGTTTTTAGAATGTACTGAACTACATACATTTTTTTATGTTTTAACCCATGCATCTCAAACGAAACAAATTTATGGTGAGAATTTGTGAACTGCATACTGTTTTTAGAGAAGCGTGATCCGTTTTTTTATTAAGCATCGGAGCGAACATCTTAAGGTGAACTGCATTAACGTTGTTTTTTGTGAATTACCTACACGCAGTATGTGCTTCAAATGAATGATCACGCGGATAGAGATGAAGATGGAAATGTTGTGTTGCCTTTTGTCCACGGCAAGTTTAACGTTGAAGATGCAGCAAAGCAGTTCGAACTTTATGTTCGTGATGACAAGAACCTTCTTGATTGCAAATTAGTAAGTTATCATATTTGCTTTTGTTCAGCCTTTTTGTATTTATTTTCTCTCCCAATTTTTTCCAGTAATCCTTTTTCACTCATCAAACCCATAACAAATTTGATGAAACAAAATCAGATTCTGTTACCACGGATGAAAGACCAGCATTATTCGCTATACACGATGAATAGGCACCGTGAGACCCTTGACATTCATGAAACTAGGAGGTACAGCGGACCGGTTGATCAAACGACGAGGTGGCATAAGTCTGAATACCACAGCGACCGCACTGAAATGGTAAATTTTTTCCTTTTTTCACCTTTCTTGTTTTTTTTTCATGCGTGCGCGTGTTGAACAATATTTTTGTTGTGATGTGTATTTTTTTTTCCACCAGATGATCAGGATGACTGCATTGTTGAAGAAGGTTTATGGAGAAAAGGAGTACAAGAGAAAGGAGTCGGTAGACTGGGTCGATGTTTCAAAGAAAGCTAGCTATTGGGGCACCCCTGAGCAGGGCCCCAACGAGTGCGGCTTTTATTACGACGGCAAAACCTTTGTTGTGAAATTCGCAAAGCGTATTGTAAGTATCTTCTTTTTAACCCAATAATAACTCCTCATTCCTTGATATTTTTATTGTCAGTTTCTTTTTTTGTAGATGATGTTGTATATTTGTTTATTTTATTTTTTTCTTCATCGCAGGAAGCTGTTATTCAGGATTGGAAGTCTGAGTTTTTGTTCCAGATTTTGTTCCACCCAGAAAACATGGTCGTAGTCACCGAGTTCCCGGAGGATCTAAGAAATCTCTGCATTTCTCTTGGCTTTTCTCCAAGACTGGATTCGCAGGAGCAGGATGAGGCATAAATGATAGCAGATCTTTTTCTATGTGTGTTGATGTCTTTTTCGTGTGTGCTCCAGAACTTTATGTAAACAGTAATGTATGGTCGCTGTGTGTAGTTCTCGATGTGCAAAACTGTTAACACCATGCTGTGTGCTTTTGTATATACCGGTCTAGTTAGTTTTTGTGTTTTTCTTTTTGGTGGAAGATGGTGACAATGTCAAATATGTACATAATGGAGCTTTCAGCCAACTCCTCCTTGTGAGTTGTAACATGTTCGCAGCGAACTGCATTCTCTCATATGAGTAGCAGCCAAGTTTTTTTTAAATATACGCATCCGCACTGCATCTCACCTTATCACATGGGACTGCAAAGACGAATTCAACGTGTTTTTCGTCGAGTTTCAAAATTTTAGAAAGATTGTATTAGAAGTCAGAAAATCAACCGTGTCTGCTAAGGGATAGGTCAATTTTTTACATTTTTTTGCACTAAGCGCACTGCACTGTGTACTCGAAGCGTACTGCACTGCAAGCTTTAAACGCACCACGCACGCACTGCAGTGTACGTGAATCCTAGTCTGACTCTACATTTTTAACTTTTCTAACTGCATTCTGTATTGATTCACGGTCATGTCAGATTCTATACGACGAAGAGAACTGCATTCTCAAAATGACATTCCGATCTCAGGGTTTTCATACAGAAGAGAACCGCATTCTGAGAATGACATTCTCATCTTATTTTATTTTCATATAGGAGAGAATTGCATTTTATCAAGCATAAACCCCCCCC
>LR738710.1:643638658-643664148 GCA_902687465.1 Secale cereale
AAACCCCCCCCCCCCCGCAGCACATTGGTCACAAAGTATGTATGGCATATGTTGTATCTATTCATTTGTGAACTTCAGTATTACATGTTGAATTCTTTTTTTTTGCAGTCCACTAAAGAGAAGCTATATATATTATATACGATACGATATATATAAAGGATGAAGTTAATATATTTTTTAAAATGTAAAACTGCATATGTGTTGATCTACGTCCTTTTCCTGCTGTTTCTTCTCAGATTGTGCACTGCATTTGTTTCAATGGTTGTTGCTGCTTCTGTCTTGCTCTTGTTGTTCGCATTACCCCTCGTAACGCGACCGTGCGACCGTGATGCTTGCCTACGCGCTGGATTCTGCGTTCTGTCTTTCCCCCTCGTTTTTGATGATGGTTCTTCGATTTCTTCATCTACTTCTTCTTCTTCCTTGTCTTCTTCTTCTTCTTCCTCATCTTCCTCCTCGGTTTCATCAGCTTCGCTCGCTTCCTCGCTCTCTTCTCTGTCAGCATCTTCTTCGTCATCTTCTTCATATTTTTCCTCTGTTCTATTTGGACAAGTTCTCCCGTTATGCTTCTCTCTCTTGTTGCAGACGCTACACAGTCTTCTCTTTGTCGTATCGTCTTGTTGGTCAGCTCGGTGATTTGTCGTGGCATTTTCAGCCTGGTTTTGTTTCAGTCTCTCCTTACATGTTCTTGAGTTGTGTCCCGCAATCTTATTGCATGATTTACACATCCTTACCCCCAGTGGTCTTCCTCCGCTGTCCAGTTCTGGCTCAGGCCTGCTATTTTTTTCAGGGCTTTTTTCATTTGCTGTAGCTTTTTTATTGGCTGATTTGCTCTCTTTCTTTCTCCCTTTTGTGTTTGAAACAGGTGGGGGAAGAATTGTGTCATCCATATTATGAACTGCACCATCAGCAGCATGTTCGCGCTCCTTTCCTTGTTCTTCACCCCGCGCATCCATGATCTTCTCTGCCTCTTCTTCTTCGTTTATTACGTTCACTTCTTGTATGAGTTCTCTCATCCCAGCTAAAGCTCTGTTGTACCCTCTTTCCGATTTGACACCCCTGTTCGCCAGGTCCATTGCAGTTTCTGCAAGTAGTCTCCTACCACAGAACATCGAACTCCCATCTGGAGCAGTTTGCTCATAGTCTCTGTGGTCAAAAGTTGGATTTTGGTGTGCGTTCCGTGTGTATCTCTTCAATATGTACTCTTCAGGTATCTTGTCCACCCGTAGCTGATCCAACATGCAAATGATGTGAATGCAGAACATGCCTGCAGCAAAAGAATTTTTTTGGGTTATTCGTGCCAGCAAACTTCACATAAATAGGCAACATTTTTTCATTTCTTTGTTTTGTGAACTGCATTATAAATAGGTCCTGGGTCTGCTGCTATAGTGAACTTCACTAAATATTTTTTTGTTTTTCATCTCTTTTTTGCTACCAGCAATAAGTGAACTTCATTATGTTTCAGTTCGCATCCACGACGAATGCGATGGAGTAGTCATCCTTGTAGTTCGCTTTCCCTTGTCATGCATGACTGAGGCTGGATGCTTCAGCGGTGGATCCCCCAGGTGGTGTTGGGGCGAAGGTGAGGTGCGGCGTCGCTTCCTAAACGCCGCCGCGGAAATATCGTCGCCGACGAACTGCATCGCCGGCCGTTTGGCGCGCGCTCCGCGGTGCTGGGCGCGGAAGAAGGCGGGGAGGGGTGGGGGTCGCCGCCGGCCGCCGGGGCGCTGGCGCGGAAGAAGGCGGGGAAGGGTGGGTGTCGCCGCCGGCCGCCGGGGCGCTGGCGCGCTAGGAGGCGGGGAGGGGAGGGGGAGGACGCTAGCCGCCGGCCGCCGGGGCGCTCCCGCGCTAGGAGGCGGGGAGGGGTGGGGGAGGTCGGCGGCGTCGGGGCGCGGGCGCTAGGAGGCGGGGAGTCGAGGGGGAGGGGTGTTAGGAGAATAAGCTTTTTGTTAGGAGAATAAAGTCTTAAGGGGTGTTATGAGAATAGACCCACCCTATATATATATATATATATATATATATATATATATATATATATATATATATATATATATATATATATATATATATAAATTCTCATACGACCATTCATACACACAAACATATTATCGGTTCTACGAGAAATTTTATTTATATATATGCATAAGGTGTACCGTATGTAGTAGCATAAAATATGCTTGAAATGAAAAATAATTAAATTGAAAACACAAATTTAAAAGGAAAATTAAACCATAAACCCCGATCCCTTTTAGTCCCGGTTGGTTTCACCAACCGGGACTAAACGACCACCAGCCCCCGGCGCGGGCTCGTGCCACGTGGTGGCCCTTTTGTCCCAGGTCCTGATGAACGGGCACTAAGGGGGGAGGGGCTTTAGTCCCCACCCTTTAGTGCTCTTTGGTGAACCGGCACTAAAGGCCCTTCGTGTTTGGTCCAGAAAATATTATCAAAAAGTATCCTCGTGTTTGGTGTATGGATTTTCAGTAATACCAAAAACAAGCAAAAAAACGGAACCTTGCATTAGGCACTGGGTTAATAGGTTTGTTCCCAAACATGATATACAATGGAATATAAATCACAAAAGATTGTTAATATAATAACATGAAGCAATCAAAAAATATAGATACATCGGAGACGTATCAACGTCCCCTTTAGAATATTAATATGCCAAAAGTAGTTTAAATTTATTCATAAGTGAATACGTATGATACGATGTTATGTTCGGTTTGAAATAATTACACTCTTTTTTGTTTGGTAGCTATCCTCCCAGACTACTTCTTCACGTCTATTCTTTGTTACTAGATGAAAATGCTCTATGTATAATAGTGTATGCTGATAGCATATTCCCAGTAATTTAAACACTCAAAATAGAAGCAACGAAAGTGTTAGTCATAGGTGATAATGCACGATGAAAATATGGTCTATTATAGGGAAGAAATAGTTTTTTTACGCCAGTATCATATCCCCTTAAACGATCGGTTATTTAATATGAGAAATAGCACCATGCTTGTTTGGTTAAAACGCATTTTTCAATTTCCTCACAAAAAGAAGGAATTTTTCACTTTCTCAAAATTTATTTTTGGTGCGATTTTAATAATATTCATATCTTCACAAATCTGCAGTGCTTAGAGCACTTCTCCTTGAAGTATATCATGTGCTCTGGGAGCACCTAGGCTTAGATGCTCCAACGTGAGCACTGATGTTGGATCAAGATTCAATGGTTATCCAAAGATGCGCGAGACCACTACCTAATTATCGGCCTCCTTGGTTTGTTTTTGCTAAAACACAAGAGCTCTCTTGGTGGACGCTGGATCCAAGGTCGAACGACTCAGGAGCTCCCAGAGCACCAGATATTCTCCCCATTTCTCCTATCATTTAATCCTGTAAGTGCATCTCTAGGCGACCCACTAAACTTTGATCCCCGTCCTATCCCCCATCCAAGGAAAAATTCTTGTTTAAGGATTAAACTTTTCTTCATCTATACATCCTCAAATCTCTAGTGGGGCATCTTGTTGAGTCCCTAGACCGTCCGACTCTCATTTCGTGACACACCAAACATATCTTGTCGGGTCTGTACAGACTGTTAGGCTCTCATTTAGTTTAATTTATTTCTCATCCATGCGACTTCTTCTCGGATGTGACCTTGTAGATAATCGCCTATCATAAAGGTGATAGAGTCGATGGGATAATTATGTATTTCCCTGTGTCGGCCCAGTGATAGAAATGTACGTCTAACTAACACTTTTTACGTTGTGATCCTGGATATATAGTTCCCAAAATCCCATTAGTTTTGATCCGATTGCCGGCACTGTGGTTGGGCATGGAAATAATTTGCTTGAACATGGGTAATGACACCTCAAGTTTAATGGCCCCTCAATGGCCTGATGATCTGCCAAAGGTGATCAGTAAGTCGGGGAAAGCACCGGCACCACCCCCAATGCTACGTCTAATGGATTCCGATGTGTGAGAGCTGCCCTTACCGCGAACAAAGAACAATCCTATTACAACTTCAACACATCTGCCTACAAGATGGTGACTCATATCATAGTCCTGTTTAGATTGGCAATCCTTTGTGCATTGGTTGCGATCTCAGGTTGCAATGCTACATGACAGGCTAGAGGTCTATTGGTATACATTTCCAATGTTTTCTTCTCCTCCGTGATTCATTTGTTCTTGTAGTTTTTGTGTTGCGAGGTTATATATGGTTTCCCTATCACACTTGTATTATCACTCTTATGTTCTGGACCGAATGTTTGCAATCAAGGTGCTACAGTCCTCGAAAATCATAATTTCTATGCCATGATTTAATGCCTCAAATATGAAAAGTTGTTGATGGTCTCCCCCAAAACATCGAGCTTCTTCAAATCTCCTTTATGTCCAAATGAGGGGTTGACTTGCATTTTTATCACACTCACAAATAAACCCCAAGCCCCCATTGTTTTTCTTTCCTTTGCGAGATCTTATTATACTTTTTGCTTTGAGAGCTGTGTCACAGTATTTTGCGCATATATTACTACGTGCGTATGTATAATTGTATGTTTTCATTCACTTTTAATACAAATATGTATGTCATAGGTATGATATGACAATACTAATTACAACATGGTAACTTTTTGCTTTGAGAGCTGTGTCACAATATTTTGCGCATATATTACTACGTGTGTATGTATAATTGTATGTTTTCATTAAATTTTAATAGAAATATGTATGTCATAGGTATGATATGACAAAATAAAACACAACAATAAAATACTGCACAAGATTGTCATATAAAAATTATTTATTCAGATCTCTTGGTAACTTTATTCTACATCGAAGTTGGTATACAACACTTACTCATGGCAATTGGACAACATGATCAGCGATTGGATTTGGGGGAATAGGGCAACCACAACCTGCTTTGCATTTTAAAAATGTTTCAAAGCAGGCTCCTTGATCAAAGTCAGAACAACAATAACACAAATTTTTTTTGCAGGCTGGTGGATCATAAAGTAGGCATGTGCATGTTTGGTACTTGTTGCCATCCAACTGGTCGGTACCTTGAGCTGCATACATAAATTCAGGGGCTTAGGTTAACCTCTTATCTTGTTTTTTGACATAAAATTAATTTGAAACAACCAAAATTTATGATTAGATATGCTTAAATTGTTCACGGTGCACTTACATTGGGTAAGAACGGTGATACAACCAAGGATAATAATCGCAAAGACTGCTACCCTGCTCCTCGCCATCATAAGCTTCAACATACAACACGCGTATATATATCTATATCACTCTCTCTCTCTTTTGGTGATTGCTTTTTGCTAGACTGGATACTTTTGGCTTGCTAGGTAGTTCAAATATATATATCCCAACAAATGATCTATACTTAGTAAGAAGTAATTGGGAAATTCGTTTGCTTGTTCGTTAAGTTATTCCTCATTACCACATATAAAATACTCTATGTTTAGTAAAAATTAATTACGTATACGTCGATAGCATACTCTCTTGAATTTTAATATGCCAAAAGTAGCCTATGTTTAGTCACAAGTGATTACTCACGATACAATATTATGTTCTATTTTTGGTGAGAAATAATTACTCTATTTTTTGTCTGGTAGCTACCTCCCAAACAACTTCTTCCCATTTACTAGATGAAAATGTTATATGTTAATTAAGAAAGAGTAGTGTATTTTGGTAGCATATTCTCAACAATTTAAACACTCAAAGTTCAAGTAGCGTATGTGTTAGTCACTAGTGATTATACACGATAAAAATATATACATCATAGGTGAGAAATAGTTACTTTGAGGCTGGTAGCATATCCTCTTAAACTTTAGATCTATTATTTAATGTTAGAAACAGTACCATGCTTCTGTGTTTAGAATGTATTAATCACTATTCGCCAAAAGAAGCAATTGATCACTTTCAGAAAAAAATGTTGTGATCATAATTACATCTATATCTTCAATAATCTGTAATGCATAAAGCATTTCTAGCACTTCGCCTATTCTTCAATCATGTAAGGGAATCTTTAACAGACCCCTAAAGTTTAATCACCGTTTTACTCCCCATCCTTGGAAAATAATATTTTTTAACTATTAAACCTTTTTTCATCTAGCGTACCCCCTAAAACTTAACCCCATAATTCTTTAGTTTTCCCATTTATAGCATAGTTTATAGCAAAGGGCATGGAATGAACAAGATCACTTCAAAAACTTATCAAAAATTGGCACCATTGGAAGGGCCGGCTCGTGCATGGTTAAAGAACCTGCCCCCCCCCCAACTGTATCAATACTTAAGCGGATTTGAAGGAGTGCTTTATTAAAAAAATTCAAGGAACTTGCAAGGAGTCGGTAACAATTGTCGATTTGCAACATTGTGTGCAGCGCGAGGATGAGTCGGCCCATAATTGGGCTCATCGGGTAGCTAATATTATCCACTCTTCAGATAGCATTCAGGCGGCTCAAGCCTTGTTGATCCTGGATAATAATTGTCATTTTCAGCCTCTTGTGCAGAAGCTGTGCAACTTGAACGCAAGCTCACTGATATGGGAAATCTCATGGATGTAGTTACCAGATATGCTGTCTCTGATGGTACGAAGGATCCTAACTCTGATGATGATAAATCTGGCAAGGGCAAGAAAAACGACAGCGACAACAGTCACCAACAGAATGCCCCAACGCAGAACGTTTATCATAATAACCATGGTAATATTGGAAAAGGAAACACTCAGATGGCGGGTCAGATTTCATGGCTAACACCAACACAGGGTTTAAAAATCAGCGGCACAATGGCAAGCAGCCTTACCATGGGGGAAAACCCAAAAATTATAAGGAAGCTCTTAATGCACCGTGCTCTAAACACAGTTATCCTAACAAGTTGTCTAGTCATGCTTGGAAGGATTGGTACATCATGGAGCAGTACAGAAACCAGTCATTTCAACAACATCATGACAACGGTAACGGGCCGCCCGGCGGGTCAGGCTCCGGAAGTTTCCAGGGAGCCGGCTTTGCTGGTGGTGGCTCAAATTCTGGCTATTAGGGCCATGGGAACCATGGTGGTCATAATCAGCAATCTGTTCAAGGTAATCAGCAGCAGAATAACTAGTTAGGATATCAGAGTAATCCTAAGCAACTCAATGGTGGCCAATATTATATTTTTACTACGAGCACTAGCAAGTGGGACCAAAATGTCCGTAAGCAGTCAGTCAACGTGGTTGAGCCGGCGGTGCCACAATATCTGAAGTGGTCTGAGCACACAATCACGTCGAGCTAGGCGGATCACTCGCCATGTGTGGATGATCCGGGTCATCTAGCCTTGGTAGTAGCCCCTCAAGTGGGCGGTTACAAATTCACCAAGGTACTTATGGATGGTGGAAGTAGCATCAACATATTGTACTATGACACTTTTTGACGGATGAATCTGACAGAGAAGGATCTTAAGCCATCCTCTACAATATTTCACGGAGTTGTTCCTGACAAGTCGGCTTACCCTATAGGGAAGATTTCTCTGGAGGTGGATTTTGGTGATGAATATAACTACAGAGCAGAGACACTATGGTTTGAGGTGGTCAAAATCAAGAGTCCGTATCATGCGCTCTTTGGACTGCCAGGGCCACAATGGACAATCAAGGTTCATGGAGATTGTAAGATAGCTCTAGATTGTGAGGATGGAGATGTTTCTTATGCTAAGACGGCTTGTGCTCCGGAAGAGCTCAAGTTTTACAAGGACAATGTTGACCCGACTGATATGACCCCTCTAAAGAAGCCCACCACTGAGAAGGTCCCTCTGCTCAAGTTCTAGTCCGCAAATGATAGAAAGAAAGTTGACTTTGTCCCAGATGATTCTTCACATTAGTTCACCATTGAGACAGTGATAGATCCCAAATAGGAAAGCGCGCTCATCGAGTTCATCCATGAGAATCAGGACATCTGTGCATGGAAACCTTCTGACATGCCAGATGTACTAAGACAATTCCACTGGTACGCGCTGGTCCTAAACAAATGGTTTTAAACCCCTTTCAGCAACGGCATTCAGAACCATCACCAAGTGAGTGTGGGCGATAAGGGAGTCCTTCCCACACGATCCAGAAACCGTCGGGGATATTCCGTCCTGGCACACACGCTCGACAAAATAAGGTCGTGTGCGACCGAGCACTCAAATACAGAAATACGTATAGTAGTGCTAAAAACACAATTATACAGACGAAATCATTTATGGTCGTAAGTACATCCCACACAGTCAGTCAACTCTAAACGTTTCCGTTCGTATATACATCCCACACGGTCACTCCAAGGAAAACATTTGTGCAAGGTGGCATAACACAAATAGTTTTTAAGAGAATGTCGTGTGTGATTGTTCATTAATCCAACACGGTTTATTCATAGAAACTGTGTGCATTGCCTGAGGTCACCGCCCACGGTGCTATAGGAAAACCCAATTAGCAAGCTAATTGGCTAATTAGCGGGCTAATTACCCTATTTTTAATAATCCATTTACTAATCTAATTGACATTCATATTAAGCACGTAATGTATTCCGTTTCCATATTAAGGAAGCATGATTTCATAATTGAAATACATCGTAGTACAACATGATATAGCTTCAACACTCAGCTACCCCATTACACAACTGCACTAGCAGCAAGTTTCACATGCAAAATCTAGAACCTTTCAAAATTAGCATCATACACGGTACATAGAAAGATGCATCTCATCTGGAAAACTGATGAAGAGGAAGGCGAATATTGAGCCTTCGTTCATGTTGAAGGTCTTTGCAACTTTAGGCCGGTGCGTGTGGATGATTGACCGTCCATCCTGAACCGTGGGTGTTGTATGAAAACTTTCCTCTCCTCCTGACCACAGAGGTGGTTTGAGAGGTAATCATCAGTGAAGCCTAAAAACAAGTATGTGCATAAATATCTTCTCTATATTGGAAATGGGGCAAAGGAATACAAAAAGACAAGGTATAATAGTTAGTACCATCTTGTAAACCTCAGTGCTTCCCATTGTTTTCCTGCAACACATATAAGGTAGTTAGTCATCAGGTTAAGTAAGGGTTCACATGCAATTAGTAAAATATGTTGATGAAAAATAAGCACATTACAGATTCATCAGATTAATTCAACACACATGGAAAACCCATTTATCCAAACCAAGCATGATTAAGAACTAGGAAATATAGCACTTGTATATGTTTCTCATGTATTAAGTGCATCCAAATTGGATTTATTCCTCAAATGGTATACAATAAGAGAATGCAGCCACATCAATTGAACATCGCATTGCAGAATTGAACGAAGCAGTTAACTAAACACCACAACAATTGTCGGTGTACTAAGATAGGGGTACCTTAGTACCCCAACTTGTGCACGGGAAGTAGCAGCTTCCCGCGGCAGGGCTCACCACGTGCTCGCCGGAAACCTTCTCGGTCCCTATGAAGCCATTCAAAAACAAAGTATACAAGACAGAAGATCAAGACCCCGGCAAGTGGAGCTTGCCGGGAAGGCCGTGCCAGGCTCAAGATTATCACATTAACACAAGACCCTGGCAAGAGGAGCTTGCCAGGAAGACCAGAAGACAGCATCTCAGAAGACATGCCTCGGCGCACCCTGCGCCCCGGCAGGACCCGGGGAGCGACAAGCTTCCGGGCCCGGCAAGATCAAGACCCCGGCAAGGTGCTTGCCGGGGGAAGCCTGCGCTGTGTGCCCGCGCTCCAGCTCATCGGCCCACGCGTCGCCCTAGGGCCCTTCCAGGGACGCGTGGCGGATGGCTGTGCAGCCTGGGGGACATGGTGGCACGCCACGGTGACGAGGCTACCGCCGTGGCGAACGGAGAAGCATGGGCGGGCGCTTTTGGGGTCGACGGTGACGGGCATTTAATGCCCTTGTCCCCCACTGTCAAGATTAGGTGAAGACCACTGTTCGCCCACTATTCATGCACTGTTCCCGCACTGTTACAACTACCACCAAAGTTACATTTTTACCCTCCTCTACGTTGACACCTGTCGGTGACCCCTTGAGCTATAAAAGGAGGCCCATGCATAACGTAGAAAGGGTACGGAACCTAGATAGCTCTCTTGCTCGGTGTAGCTAACTCTTCAAGCTCCCGAGCTCAAGAACTCAATACAATCCAAGCAGGAGTAGGGTTTTACGCGTCCGCGCGGCCCGAACCTGGGTAAACTGCCCGCGTGTGCTCCTCGATCTGCTCTTCGTGCTCCCTCCGCTCCTTTACCGCAACGTAGAAGGGGCTCCGGTCCCATAGGTGCTCGTGGGAGGACAGTTTCCCCCGACATCTTTGGCGCGCCAGGTAGGGGGCGTCGAGGTTGTGCGAACCTGATCCGGCGTTCACGCGGGCGCATTCTTCATCAACCTCTCCAACTTCATCAACTTCACCAGCTGCAACAACATGGCCCCGAAGAAGAAGGCTTCGGAGGTCGCAGGCCCGTCTGCATCGATCCCACCACCACCAGAACCAACGGTTGGTGGAGGAGATGCCGGCGGAAGGGTGGTCGTCGGCGAGGAAACTCACGGCGCCACCAAGTCCAAGGACAAGACGGACGACCGGGCAAATTCCAAAGCCTCGGTGTCCGTGGACGCACCGCGTCTCTCTCAACAGACGCCAGGCCAGCAGCGCCGTGGTACAGGAGGTACCATTCGCTTGCTGGGGCAAGGACAAACCGGAGGATCGCGGGACGCCCAAGGCCACCGTCCTGGTACGAGCAAGGCGCGGTCGCCGGGGCGAGAGACTGCTCCTTCTAACCCTGTTAGAAGTCCAAGCATATCTCGCTCCTCGCACCGCTCGCCGCCGCTCCCCTCCTCTCCAGCAGAAGCTCTAGCAAGAGCCCAACTACTCCTCGATTTCCCTCCAGCGGCAGACAAAGCCGAGGACTGAAGGGCGACGATCCAAAGCCTCATCGCCTTCGCCAACAACGACACGCCGCAG
Organism: Secale cereale; assembly: GCA_902687465.1. Lineage (NCBI taxonomy): Eukaryota > Viridiplantae > Streptophyta > Magnoliopsida > Poales > Poaceae > Secale > Secale cereale. The sequence continues at coordinate 643,649,577 of LR738710.1, forward strand.
CAGCCGGCGACATCTTTGTCCTTGGGTGCATGCTTAGGTCCCATGCAAGAAATGGAAATGGATGTCAAACACCCTGCCACCGTCTCTCGGCCGCAAACATTGAGATACCTAGTTTTTAAATTCTAGTAAATCCAAAACTCGTCTGAAATTCATGAAACTTAGCATGCTATCATGGCACGGCATCAACATGCGGTGGTAATTTTTTTGTCCCTTTTGGGGAAGGTTTGGGTATATGCTTCTCACATACCAGAGCTTCTCACAACAAGCATGATGGTTTCGGTAGGGACCGCCCCAACTTTGCGGGCGAAACGATATATGTTTCCTCTTATTGCTTTCATATTTTTTCTTGTGTAAACATAGAACAACAGGAGTGGTGTGTTATGTTTTGTGATATTTCGAGGTTCGTTTGGACATTTTTATGCATTAAGTGAGTTTTCAATGCATTTATGTGCATAATTCAAATTTGAACTACATGCACATGCTCCCGTTCAAATAAATTGGTTGAAAAATCAAATCTTTGTCCTTGGGTGCATGCTTAGGTCCCATGCAAGAAATGGGATTGAATGTCAAACACCCTACCACTGTCACACGGCCGCAAACATTGAGATACCTAGGTTTAAAATTCTAGTAAATCCAAAACTCATTTGAAATTCATGAAACTTGGCATGCTATCATGGAGCGGCATCAACATGCCTTGGTAATTTTTTTGTCCCATTTGGGACAGGTTTGGGTATATGTTCTCATAGACCAGAGCTTCTCACAACAAGCATGATGGTTTCGGTAGGGACCGCCCCAACTTTGGCGGAGAAACGATATCCATTGCCTCTTATTACTTTCAAATTTTTTCTCGTGTCAACATAGAACAACAGGAGTGTTGTGTTATTTTTTGTGATTTTTTTGTGGTTCGTTTGGACATCTTTATGCATTTAGTGAGTTTTCAATGCATTTATGTGTATAATTCAAATTTGAGCATATAAATTGGTTGAAAATCTAATATTTGTCCTTGGGTGCATGCTTAGGTCCCATGCAAGAAATGGGAATGAATGTCAAATACCCTGCCATCATCACTCGACCGCAAACATTGAGATACCTGGTTTTTCAATTCTAGTAAATCCAAAACTCGTCTGAAATTCATGAAACTTGGCATGCTATCATGGAGCGGCATCAACATGCTGTTGTAAATTTGTTGTCCCATTTAGGGCAGGTTTGGGTATATGCTTCTCATAGACCAGAGCTTCTCACAACAAGCATGATGGTTTCGGTAGGGACCGCCCCAACTTTGGGGGCGAAACGATATCCATTGCCTCTTATTGCTTTCAATTTTTTTCTCATGGCAACATAGAACAACAGGTGTGTTGTGTTATTTTTTATGATTTTTCGGGGTTCGTTTGGACGTTTTTATGCATTTAGTGAGCTTTCAATGCATTTATGTGCATAATTCAAAGTTGAATTACATCTCTTGATCGCAAACGTTTTAGATAGAACACCCGTATGCAAAGTGGGAGCAGGATTTGTGCATCTCTTAAACACAAATGGTTCTTTTGGATGACCCGTGTGAATCACTTACAAGCAATTTGGTAAGATTTGCATCTGTCATATTGGGTATGTTGCCATTTGTCAAACTAGAAAGATTGACATGTGTTGATCTAGTAATATTGCCATTTGCCAACCTTGTAACACTGTGATTTGTCAAAATATGAAGCTAAAAATCACTAGCAGTATCTAATTTTTGCAACTAAAATTAAGTAATTAAGCATACACTACTACAAAAAGGGATGTTAATGGCGCACCGGTTTTGCCCATTAATGGCGCACTACCGGTGCGCCATTAGTATATGGCATACTAATGGCGCACTACGTAGAAGTGCGCCATTAGTATTTTTTTTCAAATTTTTTTTCAATTTTTTTTATTTTTTTCTTAATCTCAGACCATTATGGCTTAATCTGGGGTCAATTTGCTTAATCTCAAGTCAAATTGCACTCTGTGGTCAAACTTCCCATAAGGTCACCCATCCTCACACTACTCCAGCCCGAGCACGCTTAACTTCATAGTTCTATCCAACCCCAGCACCAGCTCACTTCACACGCACTTGTTGATATATCTATCATATCAATCCTATTAACCATTCTTGATGTCTAGGAGTTTGTTAATGTTCATGAGTATGATGAAATTTTGAAAATATATTTCAAACTTCCCGGTCATATTACGTATCATATTTTTGAAAAAAAATTATAAAATATTTTTTTCGAAAATTTTATAATTTTTTTTCTGTTACTAGTGGCGCACCTAGCAAACGGTGCGCCACTAGTAAGTTTAAATAATTTTGAATTTTTTTGCCTGTAGATCTTAAAAGCCCGTAACTTTTTTTCTGTTAGGTTTTTGGGGATTTAGAAAATGTTGAACTACTAATGGCGCACCACAACCACGGTGCGCCATTAGTTTTTTTTGAAAAAAAAATAAAAAAATAAAAAAAAAATATGAAAAAAAAATACTAATGGCGCATCGTGGGAGTGGTGCGCCATTAGTAAGTTCAACTTACTAATGGCGCATCGTGGGAGTGGTGCGCCATTAGTAAGTTCAACTTACTAATGGCGCACCACTCCCACGGTGCGCCATTAATATTTTTTGAAAATAAAATAAAAATAAAATAAAAACAAAATTTGAAAAAAAATTACTAATGGCGCACCGTGGATGTGGTGCGCCATTAGTAGTTCAACTACTAATGGCGCACTATCCACTGGTGCGCCATTAGTAGTTTTGAGAAAAATATGAAAAAAAAAATTGTTAGTAATGGCGCACCACGTCAACGGTGCGCCATTAGTATTTGGATACTAATGGCGCACCAACACATGGTGCGCCATTAGTATATACTAATGGCGCAACGCATGTCTGGTGCGCCATTAGTGTCAATTCCATCTATACCCCTTTTCCTAGTAGTGATAGTTGGAGACGAGGAGGCGTGTTCAGCCAGGCGTGCAGTGGGCGGCGCAGGACTATTCGATTAGACGGCGGGCGGCACAGTTCCCGATGCGGCTTTAATGCAGACGAGGGAGAGGGAGAGGGTAGCGGTTCCCGAAATGTTGAACCGCCAATGATGCATCCTCCTTCAATTAGCATCGTGTGAATGCATGAGGGAAGTAATGGGAGGACCGGGAAATGAGGCAGCACGATGTGAATGCAACGCAGTTTGCACTCGTATAAAGGCGCCCCTCCATTCCAATGCATCTACCACATCGTACGCACATAAGCATTTGCCTAAGCACCTACAATAATAAGCGCAACAGTGCCCACTCCAGAACCATGGCAGCGATGCGCGCGAGCAGCCAGCGGCTATGCCAAATGGTCCACAACGCCTGCCTACAGCATGGCACCGTGGATCATCTCCATACGGTGTTGGTGATTGGCTGGTGGATGGTCGCCGTCGATGCCAGCTACAACTCTCAGTTGGACCAGATGATCATTCGCACCACTAACAGGTTCACTGTCGTCAAGAAGCTCGCAGACGACATCGCCGTACACCTCCAGCCTGCGCGCCCGGGCTCCTCATTGCCTGCCGCCCTAATCGACTTCCATGGTCGGAACCTCTTTCAAGCACTAGTGGCCCTGCGACTGCCCGCCGAAGCCACGAAGAATGTCCACCTAGAGGTTGCGCTCGCCACGAGGCGCCTCGCACTGCATGAAACGTAGACCTACGCATCCATGTGTATGAGCAAATCGTGTACATAGGTATCTACAAGGAAAGTGAGGACGCTGCGACGATGGCCTTCTTCAGCCGGCCGGAAGCCTTGGATGCCTTTGCTGAGAAGCACCTTGACCTCGCCACAAAAGCCGCCGCTCCTTAGCCACCGGTAGTTGGCCCAGCCGGCACACTGAGTTGACGAGGAGGACGTTATACGTTGATGGATGCATCTTTCTTCTTGCCTCTTGTAACCACCATTGTGATCGCATCGTCGTGGCCTTAATTCTTATTTTGCTATTGCATTCCCGTTCCAGTTAATACAGACATGTGCCATCCCTTTAATTTGCTCAATACCGACATGTTCATTCCAGTCTTATTTTGATTGTCTTGAATGAAGGTCTATCCCACTGTTAGGCGCCACAGTGCACTGTGCTCGCCATGAGGCGCCGCGGCATGCTCTGCTCGCGTCTGTTGGCGCGCTCTGCTCGCGTCCCTCCGCGCGCGCTCTGCCAATGGTTGGTGTGCACACGATCACGTCGGGGGCTCCGTATGCATGTGGTTGCGCCGCGCGCGTTGCCATGCGATGGAGTTACGTGCGGCACGATGGAGTTACGTGCTACAAATTAGAAATGACATCAAGGGCCTGCCGATGGCCATCCGGCTTCCCCTTTAATTCCCATGGCCATTATAACCTTAGTCTCTTCAACCTTTCGATCGCGCCCCACAACACAACAAGCACACCCACGATGACACATAGAGGGGATGTCCAGCGGCGCTCCAATGGAGTCCGACGAGTATAGAGTGGAGACCCACGTGATGGAGACGGATTTCTTGGTGGTGTACACGATCGACCCGGCCATGGTGGACGACTACATCACCACCGTTGAGTAGTTGCTTGCTGGAGACAAGTACAAGGTGGTCGGCATCGACCTCAAGTCACTACAAAAAAAGACACATCCGTGACATTTTGGTCCGAACGAAACATTTTTTTGTCATACTTATGACACTTCTATGGCAATAATTGTGACCAAACACGGTATCATCATAGATGAGGTGGGGTCCTAGTTCTATGATAAAAAATCATGACAGAAAATGGGCTTTTCGTCCTGGGCGGGCCGGAGACGCAGCTGCATGACATTCTTTGGGCCATCCATGACGGAAAAACGGTGGTAGAAGCAAGGGCGAGGAAAATATCGGGGTGTTCCCGGTTACGGTGGGTGGTCGGGGCTGAGCGATGCGCGTTTCTCTCGTACACGCACGCGCGTGGGTGCGAGGCATTGGCTCTAACTAAACCCGAGTGAGGCGTTGGACTCTAAATGAACCCGAGCGATTGCACTGCAGGCTACGCATTACTGAACCCGAGCGATCGGTCGATGGCTGTTAAGTGAACTCGATCGACTGATTCCTTCGCTACTACTGCTAACTGAAGTCGATCGATGCTGCCTCTGCATGAACAGTGAGCATTGCTGGGGGGGTTTGGATGAACAGTTCCCGGCGGGGGTGGCTGAACAGGACTCCGTGGTGTTGCCTCTGCATGAGCAGGACCCCGTTCGATGGAGCTGGTTGGGGCTGCATGAACAGGACCCCGTGGAGGGCTGCATAAACAGTACCACCACATGGAGAACTGCATGAACAGTAGACGGTGGAGGGCTGGATGAACAGTAGCCTGTGGAGGGGTGATTGAACAGGAGCCCGTGGAGAGGGCTGGTTGAACAGTAGCCGATGGAGTAGCGCGCGGTGGAGGCTGAACAGTCGCATGTGGAGGCCGGAGGAGGTCGACGGTGGATGAACAGTAGCCCATGGAGGCTGGAGGGATCGACGGTGGTGATGAACATTATCTCATGGAGTCCCGTTTTGCGGTATGTCACACCCCTTCCGATGAACAGGACCCCCGTTTCGGTTGTAGCACTCCAACACAAGTCCGTTTCCTCCTTTTTGCGGTACGCCACACCCGTCCCGATGAACAGGACCCCCGTTTCGACCGTCGCGCTCCAACAAAAGTCAGTTTCCTCCGTTTTGCGGTACGCCACACCCCTCCCGATCAACAGGACCCCTGTTTCGACCGTAGGAGGTCTGTTTCCTCCATTTTGTGGTACACCAGACCCCTCCCGATGAACAGGATCCCGTTTCGAACGTGGCCGGTCGAACACAAGGCCGTTTCCTCCGTTCTGTGGTACACCAGGCCCTATTTCCATCGGCTGCTCCGTCCAAGCCCTCCCTATGAACACGACGACGCATTCTGTTCCGACCCAGCCGGTTGGCTCCCCATGAACACGACGACGACGCTGTTTCTCCGTTCCGACCCAGCCATGTACACGAGCCCTGGCCGTACGTACGTGCGAGTAGGCGTTCGAAACCCCGCCCGTATGTAGTACGTGGCCGTATTTTCTTTCTTGCACCCTGGCCGCTGTACGTACGTGTACATGCTACGTGCGTGCCTCTGCTACGACATGTGCGGGCCTATACATCGACCAGTATGTACGTACACGTTCGCGACCAGATTGACAACGCTACGTACACTTCGACCAGGTGGGTCCCGACTGTCAGACACTTCCTTGCGTGCGATGATGTAGCTGGTGGGTCCCAGCAGTCAAGGGGGCGAATCGTTTTTTTTTTGCCCGAACGCACTTCCTTGCGTGCGAAGATGAAGTTGGTGGGTCCGAGCAGTCAGGGGGAAACGTTTTTTTCGCGAAATACGGTGGCCCGTCCGGTGGGTCCCCGATGTCAGGTGGAGGAATAATTATTTTGCACATAATAAGGAGGCACTTCCTTGCTGCGGCCGTGGACCCAGCTGTTAGCCTCTCCACGTACAGTATTCTTCTGATCGAAGTCGTTCCTTGACCACGTTGACCACGCCGCGCCAAGAGCCCCATGGCGGTGAATGATGGCAAGGCCTAGGAAGGGGACGACACGGAGCCAGGGAAGACGCGGCAGCGGAAGCCCGCACGGAGAGGAGTACGATGGTTCACTGGTTCGGCTGCGGTGTGACGCTGCCGTTGCCGCAGAATAACAGGGGGTGTGGGTGAGTGGAGGGATGGCCTAGCCAACGGTGGGAGTAGTAGGGGGCGGTGAGGCCTCCGCGACAGCACAGCCAGCCATGGGAGGCAGGATCAGGAGGCACGACCGGCCCTTGTTTGCTAGTTGGTTTGGGCCACTGGAGCAAGAAGACCAGAGGTTGAAGAGCCACTACGGCTGTTGGATGGACATCGTACGGTCACTGGAGCTAGAATCGTGCATATGGACTAAGTTGACAAAGCCCTCCGTCCTCGTCAACTTAGCAGGCCCACACGTCAGCCTGCCACTATACTGGGTCCCAGCTAACAGGGGGAGTATTCATTTTTGTACGTAATAAGAAGGCACTTCCTTATGTGGGAAGATATAGCTGGTGGGTCCGAGCAGTCAACGACAGTAACGTTTTTTTGCGAAATACAGAGGCCCTTTCGGTGGGTCCCAGATGTCAGGTGGATAAATAATTATTTTCCGCGTAATAAGGAGGCATTTCCTTGCATGCGGCCGTGGACTCAGCTGTCAGCCTCTCCACGTACAGTCCACTTCAGATGCATGTCGGTCGTTGACCACGTTGACCAGGCCGTGCCGAGAGGACCAAGCCGGTGGACGACGGCAAGGCCTAGGAAGGGAACGACATGGAGCCAGGGTTTACTGGTTCGTCTGCCGTCCCCGGAGAAAACAGCAGGTGTGGGTGGGTAGAGGGATGGCTAGGCCAGCGATGGGAGTAAAGTGGGGCGGTGAGGCCTGCGCGGCAGCACAGCCGGCCGCAGGGAGGAGAGAGCAGGCAGTCCCGCCGGCGCTTGTTTGAGCGGCTGCAGTAGGAAGAGCAGAGATTGAAGAAGCACGACGGCTGTTGGATGGACATCCAACAGTCACTTTTTGTGCATCAACCTTTTTTTAGGAAAGCCCCAAATATGTGGAAAATATCATACAGCCCATCTGCCTTTATTAATAATAATTTACAGCCCCATTTGCTAATTCTTAAGCTTTTTTTGGAGCCCGTATTCTTTTTGTTAGCATTACAACCCATATTGTGGCCACGGTTAAAAAATTATACGAAATTTTGCATATTTCGGTGCGGTCCGAACTGTTTTTAATCCCGAAATTTTGAGTCATATTCAAACTGATTTTAAAAATAAATGTATATCAATATAAAATCCAACAAATTGTCCACGCATAAAAATCAATGCAATTTAAAATCTCGAAATGAAAAAAAGAAATTTGAAACTAATTGCCGGTTTGATGTGTTTTAAAAATGTACAGCCCATTTCTCATTACTGATAGGCCATTTTCTCGGCCAGCTCACTGAAGCTCTCCTCGTCTTGAAAGATTTGTAGCCCAACAGGCCTGACAAAGCAACTTACTTAGCAAATCACAAGAAAGCTGGGCTTTGGCCGTGGACCCAGCTGCGTCCATGGACCCAGCTGTCAGCCTCTCCACGTACAGTACTATTTCGATGGAAGTCGATCGTTGACCACATTGACCATGCCGTGCCGACAGCACCAAGGCGGTGGACGACGGCGAGGCCTAGGAAGGGGAGGACGTGGAGCCGGGGAAGACATGGCAGTGGATGCCGGCCACGGGAGGCAGGAGCACGCGGCACGACCGGCGCTGCTTTGGGTAGCTGGAGCAAGAGGACCAGAGGTTGAAGAAGCACTATGGCCGTTGGATGGAAATCGTACGGTTGATACGTCCCAAACGTATCCATAATTTTTGCTTGTGACATGCTTGTTTTGCATCATTGTCTCATGTTTATATCAAAGTTTTCTATCTTTTTAGGCATTTATTGGACTAACATACTAAGGGTTGCAAAAGTGCACAATGTTCTTGTTTTACACTTTATTGTGTAGGAATTACTTGGAAATTGACAAAAATGCAAAAGGAGTTGTATTGGAGTAGGACTCTGACTTTCCTGAAATCTGTCTGAGAATGTTTTTAGAAGATGGTCACGTTCCGGCCCGGAGACGACATCAAAGGGAAAAAGCCTAGTTGCAAAAGTTGTGGGGCATTTTGAGAGGATGCTTCTGGATATAAAATTCGTCCAAATCGGAGTACGGACGGCCGAGAAAAGCCAGTTTTACTGAAGCCCAAAATCTGATGACGGGAATCCGAGAGTCTATATAAAGAGAGGAAACCTAGGTCACCAAGGGCCACGAATTTTCCTCCTCCCAGGCCGCCGTCTTGGAGGGGAGGACCAGCACCATTCAAGCACCATCCACAAGGAAGAAGGGGGGCCAAGGAGCCGCTGCCCCCTAGGGCCGCCGCCGCCCCGGAGGGCTGCCGCCGCCGACCGCCTCCTCCTCTCCGGGCTGCACCTCTCCATCAACACCACCGTCAATCTCTTGCTCACCATGGCCATGTGTGAGTAGTCTTCTCCAGGGCTGAGGGCTTGTACGTGTAGCTATGTGGTCAATTCTCTCTCCCATGATGTGATCTTCATTGTAATCATAGGCTTTGTTAATCTAGGGTGATCCCATGATACTTCCCCTTCCTCTATGTATTGGATTGATGTACTCACTTGTCTTTATATAGTATAATCCCGGAGACCAAGGTGACAACGGTCTATTGGACATGGATTAGAAGAATATTTTCATGGGTGATTTCCTCTTTTGTGTGTTGATTGAAGATTGAGAGTCTCTTGGTGCTTGTCTTTGACTATCCTTGAGATATGTTGTGGTGATTGTGGTACTCTCTTTGGATGGCCGCAGTGACATTGGGAAATCCATAGATTGAGAACTACGAACTTTGAGGTGTGCTTTTGTTGCCCTACATAATTCTCGTCCTGTCTTGACCACAAAGGAATGACCTCCGGGTGCGTCTCCATTGCATGTTTTATGGGAAATATCATGTGATTAGATTATGTAAATGTTGTTGGGAGTTGCCACTAGTGAAAGTATGATCCCTAGGCCTTGTTTTCATCAATTGAACACCGTTTACTTTCAGTTTTGTTACATGTTTGCTTGCTGCCATTTTTATTTCAGATTTACAAATACATCTTTTGCCATCCATATCACTTGCCATTTAACATCTCTTCGCCGAACTAGTGCACCTATACATCTGACAAGTGTATTAGGTGTGTTGGGAACACAAGAGACTTCTTGTATCTTGATTGCAGGGTTGCTTGAAAGGGGTATGTTCAACCTCCACTTCCCTGAGTTCGATAAACCTTGGGTTACTCACTTAAGGGAAATTTGCTGCTGTCCTACAAACCTCTGCTCTTGGAGGCCCAACACTGTCTACAGGAATAGAAGCGTGTAGTAGACATCAACGGTCACTGGAGCCAGAATCGTTCATATTGACTAAGTTGACAAAGCCCTCCGTCCCCGTCAACTTAGTAGGCCCACAAGTCAGCCCCCAGCTAGCAGGGGGGTATTCATTTTTTTGTGCGTAATAAGGAGGCACTTCCTTTTGTGCGAAGATATAGCTGGTGGGTCCGACCTGTCAGCGGGGGGAATGTTTTTTTCACGAAATACAGAAGCCCTTCCCATGTACAGTCCACGTACAGTGCGTAATAAGGAGGAACTTTCCTTGCGTGCGACCATGGACCATGTGGGTCCCAGCCGTCAGGCTCTCCACGTACAGTCCTCTTCCAATGACTCTCGTATGTTGACCACGCCATGCCGAGCGCACCGAGGCGGTGGACAACGGTGAGGCCATGTTAGCCAGTCCATTTTTTTAGTCCATTTGGTGGGCTGGTTGAAACAATGATGTAGCATCTATGCATCCCGTTTATATATAAGGTAGAATTTAAAGCCCATTTGCATTTTTCTCAAAATCCACGGACTTGCTGGGCTGGGTGAAAATATCATGTTGGGCTAGACGGAGAAATGTTATAGAAACATAAATACATGATTGCACGTCTATTACAGCATTGGTCAGTAAAATCTTTGCAAGCTTATGTACGCAATCACTAGGAGTTAACTTGCCAAGTTGTATATAAACAATTATTATTATTTTTTTGTAAGAAACTTTCAACTTACGAAATAAAATACAATCCCTCGCAAAAAAAACTTACGAAATAAAATATCATTTAAATTTGATGAGTTAATAGTACGTGGGGTATTATTATTTTTTAGGCTAGTCGTGGGACAGTTGAGTTGGTTCTAGGGAAAAGTACTGGGAGAAAATTCAGTTTCCATCGAAAAAGAAAGTGGGAGAAAATTCAGATATAGGATTAATGAAAACGAAAAATAGAACGGAGTTGTGCGTCATCTTGAAAAAACAAACATAACTTGGGATGCTGATGTTATAGACAAGCTAGGTTGGGAGGCCCAGAGGCCGATTGATACCTGCTGGATCCAAAAAATGTTGAAACATGTCGTGGGATGCCCATGTTAAACAACAAAACCTAGGCCATGGACCTGGTGGGCCCGGGACTGTCAGCCTCTCGAGGAATAGTTGTCTCCTGATTCCTCTTGTTTTGCTGACCATGTTGGGAAGGACAGACGGCGGCACCACGGCTAGAGGACCAAGGCAGAGGACGACGTCGAGACCTCGGACCGAACAAACCGGAGCGGGGGAAGACGCTGGCGGAGGGGAGTACGAGGGTTGACTTGTTCGAGTGTAGGGTGGATTCAGAGGTACCTCCCATACCCTCCCGGCCGCGTAGGTTATGTAGTCTAGATTCAGAGGTACCTCCCACGTGTTTAGGTCATTGGTATCGGCCCTGTTTGGATCCCTAGGTTAGAGTTAGTTTTAGTTAGTTGGGGCTCAAATAACCCAAAAGTATCCAAACATGATGGGTTAGTTTGGGTTAGTTGGATCTAACCCACCTCAAAAAACTAACCCACACTGGAGGAGCTTATTTGGGTTTGTTCTCCTTGACCCACTAAAAAAATAGTAAAAAAGTTACCCCTCCCACGCTAGATTAGTCAAATGATTGAGAAAAAATATTTATTGTCAATCTAACCCTACCATCCAAACACCTCTTTGGTTAGAGTTAGTTCTGGGTTAGTTCTAGGTTAGAATATAACTCTAACCTCTAACTGAGTTAGACTATACAAACAGGGCATCATTGTCTTCTTTCATGTTGGCGTAACACGGGTCAATGATGGTCTCGGCGAGGTCAACCACAGAGTCCTTCTCCTGCCCGTTGCTGATGATCTTGTATTGCTTCTGGATGTCGACAAGCTTGTTGCACCAGATGGCCTAATCATCGCGTTCTTCCTTCTCTCCACCGTAGCGAAGGTGCAGTCTGCTCTGCCAATGAAACGAGCGAATGCTCCAGAACCTCTGATGGCCCTACAAAAGTGGTAGATGAGAACCTCGTCCCGCACACATACCTTGGCCATGGCGATCCGCTGGTCCCTATCAGGATATGAATGGATGGGCACAAGGTTTAGTCCTGCAACCTTGTGCTTGCTCGTCCTGTAGGTACTACTTGAAATCGGCAAGGCAGAGCATCATGGAGTCCGGATCGTTGGTGTACATCACATTCAACTTGGTGCAGCTATAGCACTGAACGGCGAACTCAAAGGGGAACTCCTTGCTGAAGTCCATATCCAGCAGGCTCACCCCTCGGATCGCCATTGGAGTATCTTCAAGTGAACGAGTGTGTAGGCGGCGGGAGCAGTTCGTTTTTCAGCTCTTGGGGAACTGGATTCAATAGTAAACTGAGTGTGTACAGGCGATAACAGTTACTACCCCTCCCTCATCCGCTCCACGCCCGACGGAAGATGCGCCCTCGGCGCATTCAAACGCCTCCATTAAGAAACACCTACTCCGGCCACACGTCGGTTCACGAGCGGGTCTGTATTGGTACTGTAATAACAGGAGTTAGTGGTCACTTTACTTAAAATTAATTAGTTTTAATAGAAATTTGTACTTAAAACAAGCAATGCATTGGCTCGTTCTATCAGTGCCATAGGATCAACATGCACAACAATTAGAATTATTATTCTCAAGACGCACACGATCAGCACATTTGTCGCACTTTCACAAAGATAATACTACCAAGTTTGAACTATTTGTTATGGTTGTTGTCCTCTGCATCATCATGCCGTGTTTCCCAGCTTGCAAGATTCAGAACAACCAAATAAGATCCAAATAATAAGTACAACAAAGATGCCTAGACATCTCATTGATTCCCAGCTTGCAAGATTCAGAACCAACAAATAAGATCCAAATAATAAGTACAAATAAGATGCCTACACATCTCACTGATTCCCAGCTTGCAAGACTCAGAACCAACCCATTAGAGCCTTTTGATAAAGTGAATATCGGTATTAAATCTATCTTGGCTAGCCATGTCATACAACCCAAGAACTTGGCGAATGCTCTTGACCATCACAACATCTGTAATTGAGTATTCCTGTTTGCACAGATAAGAAAGAGCATGATTACTATAATAGTAGCACTAGTTGAAGCAAACTTTATTTCCAAAACAAGAAAAGATTGCGATATAATAGCTTTAATTAAAAAATAGAAAATTAGCACAGTATGACAAAGCACAATCATGTTGATAAAGGACAATACTGACCTGTGTGAGAGGCCCTATGCCGCCACGACTCGATGTGGTGAACCTGCAAATCCACTCGGATTAGGCCAACCTGCATATCCATGATTCAATTCATGCGCCTTTTTCTGCAGTTCACCTGAAATGAAGAAAATATTGCATCATCGAACTAGCAAGAAGTACTTGCTCTTGTGAGATGGCGGGTTCTTCTTTAGTAGTTACACAAAAATTGAGCAACATTAAGGTTGGTTGTCCTTTTGTGCAGTTCCAATAAAATAAAGTGCCATTGTGGTGACAGTGATGTTGCAAAGACTAATAAAATGTTGCACGATATTACCAGCAGAATTTGACCGAGATTTTGGAAACTCCAATCACCATTTTGTGCAGTTCGACCAAAATTCAGAGATGTTGCCCACGTGACATTTTAGTTGAACTACATAAGACACTCATTCCAAAAAAGTGTTTTATGCAGTTCACCAAAAGGTCACAATAGCAACAAGGTGAAATGGATATCCCTATCTGCACAAAAAGATAGAAAGTAAACAGTTGCTGGTCAATAAGAATATACGAAACATATATGAAATGAAAAGAAGCATCTTAATTATGTTCATGGCAATCACGCAAGGACAGTAGAAATTTTAAAACGTCAGCAATGCTTCATGTTACCAGAAGCATTACGATCAACAATGAGATTCCTCAAATATGGGATTACTTTAATGGTGGCATTGCTTGTTTACCAGATACAGTAAATCAACAGCAGCTAGAGAGTTGGTTTAAGGGCATGGGACCGTGGGGACACCAGGACACTCAGTAGTGTAAAGGAGCAACTTACTTATCATACTGGGGAAAATAGCAGGAGTGCCATTTGTAACACAGTTTAATTGCATCTTATCATTGGAGGAATTAGATTAACAATAACACTGGTTAGACATGTCCCTAAGGTAACAGTGTGATCGCTTCATTTTACATGCGCCCTTACATTAACAACAGCAAAATGTTGGTATAAGCACATGCGACAGTGGACGCATCAGCACAATGTACCTACAGGGAGGCATCACTAGTGCAGAACCGGGCAATAGCACCGGTTCGTAAGGCCCTTTAGTGCCGGTTCCATAACCGGCACTAAAGTGTGGTCACTAAAGCCCCCCCCCCCCCTTTAGGACCGGTTCAGCACGAACCGGTGCTAAAGGGCAACCACGTCACGAGCCAGCTCCGTGGGCACAGAGCCCTTTAGTCCAACCGGTACTACAAGGTTTGGAGGGTTTTTTGTTTTGTGATTTCTTTTTCATTTAATTTTGTGTTTTCCATTTAAATTTTTTCGTTTGCTGGTATTTTACGATACTACACATTGTACACGTTATGCATATACATATATATATATATATATATATATATAAATAGAATTTCTAGTAGAAATAATCATATATATA
>LR738710.1:643664287-643679611 GCA_902687465.1 Secale cereale
ATATCATCATCATCATCATCAAATGTCTCACACAAACCACCAAGATATTCACACATACACACATGTATAGCTATATACAATTTCTCCTACATTTTTCCTTCGGAGCCAGTGGCATTAGCCTAATTGGTGCCTTCGGAGCACGATGACAATTGGAAGTGGTTCATGGGGGCGGTAGCGGGTAATGGTATTCTCCCTTCAGATCTATGACTTGGTCGAGCAAAAATCCCGCTATTTCCTCTTGAAGTGCTTGTACGCGCTCCGTTTCTAGGAGCTTGTCCCACACCTCTTTGAACTGTTAAGAAGGAGATCAATATGCATGTTTATTAGTTGTGTGACTAGATATCGATAATGGTGTAAAAATTGTGAATAGTGTTCTGACAAACGTACCCATTCCTGTCTTTGAGATCTGCTCCTTTCGGACGTCATCATGCGAATGTTCTCGCAAACGTAGTATACACACAGATCAGTCCCCTGCGCCTGCTTCAGGGCCTTTACGAGAATGGAATTTGATCAGAAAATAATTAATCAAGCATGATAATTAAAGAGATAATGGCAGCTAGCTAGCTAGCTAGTACTACTTAATTACTTACCTTGGGTCGAAACCATTTCAGGCTTTGTTTCCATTCGCCCGGAGTGACGCTGATGAACCTTGCCCAAGCCCTGCCTGCCGACAAAGAAAATGAATATATGGGTTATTAAATAGTTCATATCAGGAAATGACGAACTAAATAGGCCGAGATATATAGTTAATAATGATTGAAATTACTTGTTGACTATCCCTTTCAAGATGGTGTAGTCACTTCGTTTTTTAAGTAGTGAGTCGAGTACTTCAACTGTTTCGGTGTCAACTTTAATGATACACAAGATCTAGTGAAATCAGCATGCACACACGTTTGGATGTTTTAATTAAGCGGACATATGTAAGCAAAAACATGTAGCTAGCTAGTAGGCAAAAACAGAGAATTTGTAGTACAAGAGAGTGTGACTCACTGGAAGTTGTAAGGAAGTAGTATATCATCATTGTATTTGAGGCACTTCAAGAACTCAAGCATGCTGTCCTCTACATGCTTTTCATAATATTCACCTAGTTTCCATGTGTATTCATTAACGGTGTTTGGGTCAATGAACCCAATGCCATAGCGTCCACCTTTTTTCATTTCATTCATCTTCATCCTGCATAATACCACAGAAAAGAATATAGTGAGGATAATTACAGGTAATGATTGATCAAAAGGATTACTACAGCTAGCTTGAGACTTAAATTACAAAAAGAAATCACTTATAGACAATAGCAACTGACGATAGATTTGTCGAGTGCGTCTTGATTGTATAACTAAAACAGTTCATTATACTCAACGGACACATCGCTCTCATGGTAGTAATGATCCTTCTTGACCTCCACCATGAGGGACACTCGATTGAAACTCTTGGTAATGTCCATGTACCATTGATGCAATTAATACATTCTCGTTGGGAGCTTCTTGACCTCGTCTAGCTTGACCAAAGGTTCGCCCCGGACATATTTCCGTTTTGTTTCTTCCTCTCTAAGCACATGCATGGGCTCGATCTCGAGGAGTTGTCCAACAGTGATGTTGTCGGGGCCGGATTTCGGGAACACAATATTCCAGAAATTAACCCCTAGTGTCATCACCAGCCCAGGATTACTGTTACTGGTGGACACATCCTTGTTACAGATTACCAAGCATTTACAAGAATTTGATACAAGACCATAAAGGTCTACTGATACAACAAAGACTCCGGTGGTGGATGAGGAATTGGCTTGTGGATCTCCACATCGATGGGGCTCCATTCCCACAGGAACAGCTTACCCGGATAACTCCTATCCCGCGTGGCTGCACTCCTAGGATTCGCACGGACGTCGCTGTGGTACTCCTCGCAGAACTCCTAACCTGGCCAAGTAAATAGCCAGGGACAAGCATGTGAGTACGTTTGAATGTACTCGCAAACATCATGGACAATTGGTATAACAAATGCAGCAAACAATTATATGGTCATGATGAATTAAACTATATGCATATGCTCATGATGGACTTATATTAAATGCATGCTGACAGGAATTAAAACATGGCCTGGTGAATAATAGATAGTGCAGAAAATAAATATTAGTATCAATAATATATAAAAGAAATGCCGGCCGGATGTCAAGTGACACCACGGTCGGTCTTGAAAAGAAATGCCAGTCGGGTGTCTAAAAGAGAAATCGGACGATACCATCCGAGAACTCAGGCAACACCACGAAAGGACTTGAAAAGAAATGCCAGTCGGGTGTCCACAAGAGTAGTGGCGTGATAAACCGCCTGAAACTCGAGGGACGCCACAAAAGGACTTGAAAATAAAGGCGAGTGTCCGGGGTAGTCTAGCCAGCCCCTGAGACACTCTGGAAAGTAAAAATAAGAGCAGAGGGTTAGTCCATAAGCATAATTTTCATCATAAATAAATACATGATAATACTAACTGTGACAAGAATATCATGCAGACATAAACATGCTCAGGTTTATTAGTTTTTCCTCCAGAGACTGACACCGGGACCGATACTTGACCAACCCAGACTGTAGTCCTTAACCGCGGACACGGCTATTCGAATAGGTTTTTAAACTCTGCAGAGGGTGTACTCTTTACCCACAAGTATAGGATTTCTTTAGTCAGTATCGTGACACTGACTAATTCCCATTACGGTCTTTGGGTTGAAAACACGCCTGACCAGCACACACCAGCTTAACTTTTCTGCTGCCAGGAATCACCCAAAACAACAGTTAAGTAAAACTCTAAGTGGGAAGGCTACAATCTCCAATAGCATGGGATCACTATTCAAACGCGCGGATTACAAGGGTACACTCCCTCTCGGCATCACGACAGCCGGAAACACCCATGCCCCCTTGACCCGATGACCGGATTTAGTCCACCGTCGTGGAAAACCCTCATCGTGGCCCTCTGTACGGTGTGTGCACGGAAAGGGGTTAACAACTTACTAAACCATACCCTACCCGTGGCAGGGACAAGTGGCAGCACGATTCAAGTATGGGGGTTACCGGAACAAGACTCGATCTACGGTCGACTCAGGAGGCTTATGTTTTCCTGCAGTGGTTAGCACAAACAAGTATTCTTTCAACCATATCATCAGGACAGGGCCACAACCCTTGCCTGCTTCCACGAATATCTCGTGACACCATCGTGTCAAAAATGGCCCGTGCCCACCGGCACGTCCAAGTAGGAGCACACTCCTGGACTTCCACAGTTTATGCATAACAGAACTAGAGTAGAATGCATGCAAGAGAAAATATGCTCATGGCCCTGCATGCACTACTCGCAATATGCAATATTTCTATCCATATGCAAAACCTATTAAAAATATCAAACTTGCCTTAAATATTCTAGCAAACAAACATTCACCATATCAAATGTTCAAGATGCTTGCCTTGAGCATGCAGAAATATTGGGTGCACTCCAATGGTTTGAAAATATAATCTCCCCTCCATTTTTCCTATTTTCAAAATACTTAAATCACCACATAATTCAAAAACAGTACTAAAAAGTTGTCTGGAAAAATTTAAAATAAATCCTAAAATAAACTAGATGAAAAATTAGGAATAACAGAAAAAGAATCAGATTATTTGGAGTTAGAATGATTTAACTATGGATTTATTAATCTGGAAGAAATAAGGAATTTGGACTATTTAATGGATCCAGTAGAGATAGAGTGTAGGAAAAATGTTCACCTAGTCTGGAAAAATAGAGCATGTTTTTAGGAGTCTGCAGAATTTGGAATCATCAGATTTGGATTTGAATTGGTGGCTATGGAAATATTTGAAACATACTGGAAAGAATAAAAGAGAAGGTCAGAATCGCGCCCTGAGCGCTGTTTAGCTCCACGGCGCCACTGGGCCGAGCCCAGTCATCTGGCTGCGGGGAGAGGTGCTGACGTCGATGGCGTATTCCACGGAATACGCCTTCTTTGCGCGGAGACGGCTCCGGGAGGAAACCGCCTCCACTTAAACGGCGGGGCCCGCGGTTTGTGCCGCTGACGATCGGGCCCCACCTGTCGGTTTCGTCTTCTCTAACCCGCGCGCGTCTGGTCAGGGGCAGAGAAGGACTCCGGCGATCATTGCCGGCAAACGGCGGCGCCGTTCGGGACGCCGAGCACATGAATGGAACCAGGAGACCATGGCGATCCTCTGGGTAGCCGTTTTGATAGCTGGGGAGCTCGGGACCATCGGCGGTGAGCCCTTCCGCGGAGCTCCGGCGACGGCAAATTGGAGCTTTTGCCCACGGGCTCCTTCCGGTGAAGTTGATGGACTGGTAAGATGTGTAGGATCAAGGGGAGGCTGGTGGTGGGGAGTTTGGAGAGGGGGACGCTCTGGTGGGGTGGAAATCATCGACGAGGCGGTAGTGGCAGTAGCACCCGGAGAGGAGGAAGATGATCTTCTCCGGCCAGTTTGTTGCTTGGGGAGAGTTCATGTGGGATGGGGGAGTGATGCTTGTGATCGAGAGGAGTCGGGACGGCTTTATATAGCACGGGAACGTCGGTTCCCGTGGCCTCCAGAGAGCGGACACGGTGGCGACGCCATTTATGGAAAAACGCGGACGGTGGCGAGTAGGCGTGGCCGGCGAGGTTAGGTGAGGGCGGTGTCCATGCGAATTAAAGGCGGGGTCGTGCTGGCGGCCTTTGGCTGGTGCCAGGTGCCCTGGGCGGCGCCGTCCATGGGCGGACAGAGGCGGCGGCCATTTACGGCGGCGGGTGAGGCCGGTGAGGTCGGCGGGGTTCTGTGGGGACGGCGGCCGTCCATATTAATGCCAGGGGGAGGCCGGTTGTCTCAGGGTGAGCCGCGTGTCTCGGCGGTGGCTTTGCGAAGAAGGATTCGTCGGGTGGCGAGGAACGGTGTCGGTGGACGGCGGTGGCCGGCGCAAGAGGCCAAGGGAAAGTGTTGGCGAAGTAGATGATGGTCGAGCTGATCCAGTGGTGGACTAAGGCGAGCGTGGGGAGCATTAGAGGGCAGCAGCAGGTCGATGCCAGAGCCTGCAGTCCCGGCGCTCTGGCCACGCGCAGTGCACGACCACAGAGTGCTCGACGTAATGCCAGGGGCAGCTATAAGAATCTTCTGCAAGGGGGACTTGGCAGGGTGGTGTTCCTAGGCTTGAGAAGACCGATGGACATGCTGGTTTGATCATAGGGGCTAGTGTGCTATGCAAGTTAGAAGGATGCCAAATTTCTGTCATGCCTGCGAGGTGTTCGACAGAATGCTAGGGGGATCTAGGAATTTTTGTTGAACATGAAAATTGGCAGGAAGTTGTCTCCTTGGATGATAATTATGGTGGTGGGATTGATTCGGAAAAATGCAAAACTTGCTAGTGTAAGTTTTGGAGGATTTCAGTTCTGGACATAAACTTGGGGAAGGTATTTGGTGCAATAAAAAGAGGAATTTGGAGCTGATCTTCTGGAGTTAAGGGTTTAGT
Organism: Secale cereale; assembly: GCA_902687465.1. Classification (NCBI taxonomy): domain Eukaryota; kingdom Viridiplantae; phylum Streptophyta; class Magnoliopsida; order Poales; family Poaceae; genus Secale; species Secale cereale. The sequence goes on from LR738710.1 coordinate 643,669,760, forward strand.
AGGAGGAACTAGAAGATGGCCAAGTTTCAAAAATTTTAGAGCAAGGAAAATTGGGGTTGCAGTAGAAACCTAGAAAACGGACAGAAACAGAAATGAGGATGATTCACTCAAAAATTTCAAAGGGAAGGAATGGATTTTTGCAGAAAGGTGATCCATAGGCATCACGTGACTCCTCATAATTTTGGTGGAATTTTTACAGAATTATTTAAAATAGTTGAAGTGCAAACAGAAGCATATGAAGAAAAGAAAAAGCTATTAAAAGAATTTTCTAGGGCAAAATTTTATTATGAAAATAATTTCTACTGTTATTAAACAAATAATGAAATGACTCAAGATACAACCAGAGCCCACAAAATTATTTCCAAAAATTTACTATCTGAAGAGAAGATTTTTGAAGGACAGGTATAGAAAAGGCTCTAAAATTATTAAAGAACCTATTATAATCCAAAATTTTATTTCTAGCCAAATTTTATTTAATAAAAATGTGGTTAAAATTTTGGGGTGTTACAAACTCTACCCCCCTTAAGAAAATCTCGTCCTCGAGATTTGTTAAGGGCGGAAGAATTAAAAAGCATACCACACAAACAAAACACTCATATGCAAAATGCAAACAGGGCAATTCATTCATGACATACAAACAAAACAAGATCACATCATGCAAACAAGCACTACACGCTATGCCAACGCACTCACGACTGTCTATGGTCCGAAAACGAGATCTTAGGGGTCAAGCGGAAGGCTTCCCGGTGTTGGAACACATCCTTCTTCTTCCGGAGGGAGTGGAGGAAGTTGAGGGAGCAAACGAAGAACGTGTCCCTCCTGAGTTGGCAGAGGGGGTCCGCCAATGGCAATCCGGGGATTTAGAAGAGCAAGGTAGCGGAGATACTCCAGTATTTGCTGGGTGAAACGCTCCTGGGCCATCACATATTGAATGAGATAGACCAGGGCTGGATCGCTCTCCGCACGTCCACAGCGGAACGTAGCTTCTGCTCCAAAAGCAGCGCGGCTTGGGAAATAGCAGTATTCTCTTGTGCTGGCACAAGGTACCGCAAATCGAAGACGGGTGACTGCTTCATACGCAGCAGACTCAATGGCCATGCCTGGGGTTGGCATGGATCTCCCGATGAAAATCACATAGGGAGGGCCTTGGTTTAAATCTGCTGGTGGAATATGTACAGCTGTCCAGTATTTCGAGAGATCAGGAGTGATTTTTGATTTGAACAGCTCATACAGGGGTGAATGGGTGGAGCCAAGAGTATTGCGGGTAAAATCCCACAATATCTTAACAAAACTACCAGGGCTTGCATCGGGGGTCCTCAGATAAGCTCCGGGGTGAGACATGGATGGGTGAATGAGGAAGGCAGTGCTCGATGCTGATGGTTGCTGGTGTGGAAAAAAGAGAGTGGCCTCTTATAGAGAGCCTGGGTCAGGAAACATGAAGTGGTGCCGGTACGACTGGGACACCGACCCCGGCGCGGGGCTGTCTGAGTCAAAGTCTCAGGCCTCAATTCCCAAAAGAAATGTGACATGTTACTGTGCGCGTCGGTTGCCACTGTGGATGGGATAGACTTGACTGTGGACAGGAAAAGATGTGGATGGTGTGGAAACCTAGGGATAGTGACCAGGCTAGGATAGGATTAGCCAATGGTCAGCCTGGCTCTGATACCAAGGCTGTCGGGGCCGGATTTCGGGAACACAATATTCCAGAAATTAACCCCTAGTGTCATCACCAGCCCAGGATTACTGTTACTGGTGGACACATCCTTGTTACAGATTACCAAGCATTTACAAGAATTTGATACAAGACCATAAAGGTCTACTGATACAACAAAGACTCCGGTGGTGGATGAGGAATTGGCTTGTGGATCTCCACATCGATGGGGCTCCATTCCCACAGGAACAGCTGACCTGGATAACTCCTATCCCGCGTGGCTGCACTCCTAGGATTCGCACGGACGTCGCTGTGGTACTCCTCGCAGAACTCCTAACCTGGCCAAGTAAATAGCCAGGGACAAGCCTGTGAGTACGTTTGAATGTACTCGCAAACATCATGGACAATTGGTATAACAAATGCAGCAAACAATTATATGGTCATGATGAATTAAACTATATGCATATGCTCATGATGGACTTATATTAAATGCATGCTGACAGGAATTAAAACATGGCCTGGTGAATAATAGATAGTGCAGAAAATAAATATTAGTATCAATAATATATAAAAGAAATGCCGGCCGGATGTCAAGTGACACCACGGTCGGTCTTGAAAAGAAATGCCAGTCGGGTGTCTAAAAGAGAAATCGGACGATACCATCCGAGAACTCAGGCAACACCACGAAAGGACTTGAAAAGAAATGCCAGTCGGGTGTCCACAAGAGTAGTGGCGTGATAAACCGCCTGAAACTCGAGGGACGCCACAAAAGGACTTGAAAATAAAGGCGAGTGTCCGGGGTAGTCTAGCCAGCCCCTGAGACACTCTGGAAAGTAAAAATAAGAGCAGAGGGTTAGTCCATAAGCATAATTTTCATCATAAATAAATACATGATAATACTAACTGTGACAAGAATATCATGCAGACATAAACATGCTCAGGTTTATTAGTTTTTCCTCCAGAGACTGACACCGGGACCGATACTTGACCAACCCAGACTGTAGTCCTTTACCGCGGACACGGCTATTCGAATAGGTTTTTAAACTCTGCAGAGGGTGTACTCTTTACCCACAAGTATAGGATTTCTTTAGTCAGTATCGTGATACTGACTAATTCCCATTACGGTCTTTGGGTTGAAAACACGCCTGACCAGCACACACCAGCTTAACTTTTCTGCTGCCAGGAATCACCCAAAACAACAGTTAAGTAAAACTCTAAGTGGGAAGGCTACAACCTCCAATAGCATGGGATCACTATTCAAACGCGCGGATTACAAGGGTACACTCCCTCTCGGCATCACGACAGCCGGAAACACCCATGCCCCCTTGACCCGATGACCGGATTTAGTCCACCGTCGTGGAAAACCCTCATCGTGGCCCTCTGTACGGTGTGTGCACGGAAAGGGGTTAACAACTTACTAAACCATACCCTACCCGTGGCAGGGACAAGTGGCAGCACGATTCAAGTATGGGGGTTACCGGAACAAGACTCGATCTACGGTCGACTCAGGAGGCTTATGTTTTCCTGCAGTGGTTAGCACAAACAAGTATTCTTTCAACCATATCATCAGGACTGGGCCACAACCCTTGCCTGCTTCCACGAATATCTCGTGACACCATCGTGTCAAAAATGGCCCGTGCCCACCGGCACGTCCAAGTAGGAGCACACTCCTGGACTTCCACAGTTTATGCATAACAGAACTAGAGTAGAATGCATGCAAGAGAAAATATGCTCATGGCCCTGCATGCACTACTCGCAATATGCAATATTTCTATCCATATGCAAAACCTATTAAAAATATCAAACTTGCCTTAAATATTCTAGCAAACAAACATTCACCATATCAAATGTTCAAGATGCTTGCCTTGAGCATGCAGAAATATTGGGTGCACTCCAATGGTTTGAAAATATAATCTCCCCTCCATTTTTCCTATTTTCAAAATACTTAAATCACCACATAATTCAAAAACAGTACTAAAAAGTTGTCTGGAAAAATTTAAAATAAATCCTAAAATAAACTAGATGAAAAATTAGGAATAACAGAAAAAGAATCAGATTATTTGGAGTTAGAATGATTTAACTATGGATTTATTAATCTGGAAGAAATAAGGAATTTGGACTATTTAATGGATCCAGTAGAGACAGAGTGTAGGAAAAATGTTCACCTAGTCTGGAAAAATAGAGCATGTTTTTAGGAGTCTGCAGAATTTGGAATCATCAGATTTGGATTTGAATTGGTGGCTATGGAAATATTTGAAACATACTGGAAATAATAAAAGAGAAGGTCAGAATCGCGCCCTGAGCGCTGTTTAGCTCCACGGCGCCACTGGGCCGAGCCCAGTCATCTGGCTGCGGGGAGAGGTGCTGACGTCGATGGCGTATTCCACGGAATACGCCTTCTTTGCGCGGAGACGGCTCCGGGAGGAAACCGCCTCCACTTAAACGGCGGGGCCCGCGGTTTGTGCCGCTGACGATCGGGCCCCACCTGTCGGTTTCGTCTTCTCTAACCCGCGCGCGTCTGGTCAGGGGCAGAGAAGGACTCCGGCGATCATTGCCGGCAAACGGCGGCGCCGTTCGGGACGCCGAGCACATGAATGGAACCAGGAGACCATGGCGATCCTCTGGGTAGCCGTTTTGATAGCTGGGGAGCTCGGGACCATCGGCGGTGAGCCCTTCCGCGGAGCTCCGGCGACGGCAAATTGGAGCTTTTGCCCACGGGCTCCTTCCGGTGAAGTTGATGGACTGGTAAGATGTGTAGGATCAAGGGGAGGCTGGTGGTGGGGAGTTTGGAGAGGGGGACGCTCTGGTGGGGTGGAAATCATCGACGAGGCGGTAGTGGCAGTAGCACCCGGAGAGGAGGAAGATGATCTTCTCCGGCCAGTTTGTTGCTTGGGGAGAGTTCATGTGGGATGGGGGAGTGATGCTTGTGATCGAGAGGAGCAGGGGACGGCTTTATATAGCACGGGAACGTCGGTTCCCGTGGCCTCCAGAGAGCGGACACGGTGGCGACGCCATTTATGGAAAAACGCGGACGGTGGCGAGTAGGCGTGGCCGGCGCGGTTAGGTGAGGGCGGTGTCCGTGCGAATTAAAGGCGGGTTCGTGCTGGCGGCCTTTGGCTGGTGCCAGGTGCCCTGGGCGGCGCCGTCCACGGGCGGACAGAGGCGGCGGCCATTTACGGCGGCGGGTGAGGCCGGTGAGGTCGGCGGGGTTCTGTGGGGACGGCGGCCGTCCATATTAATGCCAGGGGGAGGCCGGTTGTCTCAGGGTGAGCCGCGTGTCTCGGCGGTGGCGTGGCGAAGAAGGATTCGTCGGGTGGCGAGGAACGGTGTCGATGGACGGCGGTGGCCGGCGCAAGAGGCCAAGGGAAAGTGTCGGCGAAGTAGATGATGGTCGAGCTGATCCAGTGGTGGACTAAGGCGAGCGTGGGGAGCATTAGAGGGCAGCAGCAGGTCGATGCCAGAGCCTGCAGTCCCGGCGCTCTGGCCACGCGCAGTGCACGACCACAGAGTGCTCGATGTAATGCCAGGGGCAGCTATAAGAATCTTCTGCAAGGGGGACTTGGCAGGGTGGTGTTCCTAGGCTTGAGAAGACCGATGGACATGCTGGTTTGATCATAGGGGCTAGTGTGCTATGCAAGTTAGAAGGATGCCAAATTTCTGTCATGCCTGCGAGGTGTTCGACAGAATGCTAGGGGGATCTAGGAATTTTTGTTGAACATGAAAATTGGCAGGAAGTTGTCTCCTTGGATGATAATTATGGTGGTGGGATTGATTCGGAAAAATGCAAAACATGCTAGTGTAAGTTTTGGAGGATTTCAGTTCTGGACATAAACTTGGGGAAGGTATTTGGTGCAATAAAAAGAGGAATTTGGAGCTGATCTTCTAGAGTTAAGGGTTTAGTAGGAGGAACTAGAAGATGGCCAAGTTTCAAAAATTTTAGAGCAAGGAAAATTGGGGTTGCAGTAGAAACCTAGAAAACGGACAGAAACAGAAATGAGGATGATTCACTCAAAAATTTCAAAGGGAAGGAATGGATTTTTGCAGAAAGGTGATCCATAGGCATCACGTGACTCCTCATAATTTTGGTGGAATTTTTACAGAATTATTTAAAATAGTTGCAGTGCAAACAGAAGCATATGAAGAAAAGAAAAAGCTATTAAAAGAATTTTCTAGGGCAAAATTTTATTATGAAAATAATTTCTACTGTTATTAAACAAATAATGAAATGACTCAAGATACAACCAGAGCCCACAAAATTATTTCCAAAAATTTACTATCTGAAGAGAAGATTTTTGAAGGACAGGTATAGAAAAGGCTCTAAAATTATTAAAGAACCTATTATAATCCAAAATTTTATTTCTAGCCAAATTTTATTTAATAAAAATGTGGTTAAAATTTTGGGGTGTTACAGATGTTGAGCATTTCAGCCTACTTTATATGCTCCTCGGTTATTACCACATTGCCGTCCCCGGGAACGTAAACTGTTTGCCCACAATAATATTGGGGGCGCGTACTCTCACGTGTTGTTGGCACAACACGCGAGGGGATCGATTGCGTCGCCTGTTCTCCCAGCTGGGGAACGGTTTTCCCGCATTTTTTGACAGCTCCTTGTTGTTTGCTCGAGCTCAAGCTTGCCTCCTTCTATAGACGTGGTTTATTTAACTTCCTGATCTCGCGCTCATAGTCTGTGTCAACAGGTTTGGGAGCTGGTGGTTGAGCCATACGAACGAAGTGGTCAATCTTTTCCTCAGGCAGTATCTCCCTTGGCGGCGGTGGTGGTTTTGGTCCAAAATGGTCGTCCACTTCTGCCCGCACTATGGAATTGGTTTGCTCCTCGGTCCTGTCGTAAGCCCTCTGAGGAGGATCAGTGAGGCTTGGACCATATTTATGTCGTTTGCCTCCGCCTGTACTTCATGTACTGCCTCGACTCGTACCGCTACGCACCATAGCTATGGGGTGTCTCTTCTGTGATTGCTGAGGTAGCGGAGACGGCTGACGGGGCTTAGTTGGACGAGGAGGAGTGGCCTGAAGCTGTGCCGGACTTGGAGGAGGAGTGGCCTGAAGTTGTGCCGGACTTGGAGGAGGAGTGGACGTCTGATGCTGTGTCGGACTTGGAGGAGGAGTGGCCTGGCGCTTTGCCGGACTTGGAGGAGGAGGAGTCGCCTGACGCGTTGGTGGACTTGAAGGAGAGGGAGTCTGCTGACTCGGTGGCGAACTTCGACGAGGTGTCGGCTGACGCAGTGTCGGTGGCCTTCGAAAGATGATGCAATCCTTTCTCCATAGGATGATACGATGTTTGGCCTCTACGAGTGTGTGCTCCTCGTCACCTCCAAGAATGTCAAGCTCTAGCCCCGAATATTGGTCCACCACCTCATCAACCATGACACGAGCATAACCTGCTGGAATCGGGTTGCAATGGAAGGTTGCCTCGGGGGGATTTGTAAAAGCAAGGGCGTCCGCCACCTTCATGGATATGTTCTTCATTTTGAAGTGTAGCTCGCAGTTAGTTTTCTCAATGATGTCATCCACGGGGTATCTATCCAGCATTGCGTCGCCCGGGGCGGAACCCACGCTGCTTCTCGGCATGGATGGGGCGGTGGTATGCAATGCTGGATCATCCGCTAGTTGTTGCAACTGCTGAGACCCCATTGCTGGCTAAGTGAGTCGATCTGCTCCTGCTGCCATTGAAATTTCTCTGCCAAGTCCGCGTGCTTTGATTCTAGGCCTTGAAGGCATTCATAGTCCAGCTTCCTCTGCTTCTCCTCCGCAATCTTCCTTCTCGCACGGGTTCTATAGTCGGCGTTCCAGTCCGAAAACCCCTCATACCACGGCATAGCGCCCTTGCCTCGTGTTCTTCCCGGGTGCTCAGGATTTCCCAGGGCACGCGTAAGCTCGTCGTTCTCTCGGTTGGGCTGGAACACCCCCGTTCGAGCCTCTTCTATTGCAACAAGTAGCTTATTGTCGGCTCCTTTCACACATGCCTTCCTCGAAAGTTCGCCTGTCTTCGGGTCCAACTCCCCCCATGCGCATAGAACCAAGTCCTGCACCTGGGGGGCCAGCTCCTAGTAACCGGAGTGACACATGCATCCTCCATCCCTTTCTCAAACTTATCCCACTTAGGTATTGCCACCGCGTAGCCACCTGGCCCTAGCTTATGGAACTTATCCTTTTTTTCAGCATTCTTCTTGTTTATTCTCGACCGTTCCTTAGCTAATTCTGAATCCTTGAATTTCACGAAATCGTCCCAATGAGCACTTTGCTTCTCTAAATTTCCCTCGAATACTGGAGTCTTCCTTCCTCCCTTGACGTACTTGTCCCATTCACGATTCTTGTGTTTCTTGAATGCAACCGCCATCTTCCTAAGAGCAGCATCCTTGACTTTCTGCAGATCTTCTTCTGTGAAATGATCTGGTAGGATGAAATGTTCCATGAGAGTATTCCAAAGCAGACTTTTCTGTCTGTCGTCGACAAAAGTAACATCTGCACGTGGCTTTGCTGGCTTTCTCCATTCTTGAAGGGAGATCGGGAGTTGGTCCTTCACAAGAACTCCGCACTGACGAACGAACTTGTCGGCAATCTTCTTAGGCGCTAATGGTTCGCCATTAGGTTTGATTGCCTCGATATTGTACTTTACGCCCCCCTTCAACAATTTGTTCGGGCCTCGTTTCGTCCTGTTGCCTGAAGATTTGCTCGATCCGGATGGCTGAAAGAAGAAAGATCGATTCGTTAATATATCTTCAACTCATTTAAAACATGTGAGATCACCAGATGTGCCTGCTTATATAAATATATATACCTCGCCAGTCTTTGTTGTTTCAAGATCAACATTTTCTTCGTCATCATCGTAGTTCATGACTTCATCAATTCGGACGTCGCGATCGAATATCATATCACCCTCTCCGGTGTTGTTTAGAAATTCGGAGCCGTCATAATCTTCTTCATTCTGATCATCATCTGGCCCGCGAGGATGGCGTATCATATCGAACAAGTTCTGTTCTCCCTCTCTATCGGTATTGTCCACCATAGCTTTTATTTAACTAATCCAAAAGAAATATAAAACAATTAAGTATTCAAATTACATCATCTCAAATAATAGACATAATCTCGAATACATCGTCTCGAATAATATATAATCTCGAATACATCGTCTCGAATAATATATAATATCGAATACATCACTGGCTAGGTAGCTAATAAAGATCGAATACTACAGAAGAATCTAGGACACTCGCGGTTCCTGCGGCGCGGGCGGTGAACACCCGAAGAGAAGGAACCCTCACAGGATCATAATTGAAGTGAGATCCCTGAAGAAACTGCCAGGTATTGGAGAACCTGCCGCCCTCTAACGCAACCATGTAGTGATGGACGTGCTCGTCCTCCTCCCTGACATGGGGACGTACCACCGGCGGCGGGGCCGGCTCCCTCCGCACCGAAACTGGCCTACGCGAACGCCACCAAACGAGATCAGGGTCGACGATGGGACCCGGGGCTGCGTTCCTCATCAAGCGGCGCGCCCCTCCAGGCAGCACCTCCCAGTGCCAGCCCGGCGGAGCCCAGCCCCGGACATGGGTCAGCCAGACGTCGTCCCGGACGGGTCGACGTCGAGGATGCGGGCCGGGCATCGTCGAGAACAAATACTAGCTATATGCCCGCAAAAAGTAACATTTTTTTAATGATTGGATTTTGATAACTAAAATTTCTAACATTTATATATAACTAACATTTCTATAACATTTCTAACAATGCTATATAACTAACATTTCTATAACATTTCTAATATTTCTATAACTAAAAAACAGAAAAAAAAATTATAACATTTATATATATATAACTAACATTTGTATAACATTTCTAATATTTCTAGAACTAAAAAAAGAGAAAATTTTCTAACTTTTTTATAACTAATACTATATGCAAACATAACATTCTAAATTTCTATAACTAAAATTATAAGAAACTAAAAAAATCAATCATTGTCTAACAATTTGAAAGTTAATCTAATTCATCTAGCTAAAACTAACATTTCTAAAATTTCTAACATTTCTATATAACTAACATTTCTATATACTATTTAAAATTAATCTAATTCGTCTAGCTAAAACTAAAATTTCTAAATGAATTGTATAAAAAACAGAAAGTGTGTGTGTGCGCGCGCGCGCGCACGCTTGTGTGTGTGTGTGTGTGTGTGTGTGTGTGTGTGT
>LR738710.1:643687942-643710780 GCA_902687465.1 Secale cereale
TGGATTTGAATGGTGCATTTTGAACACACAAAAACTCTGGAGTTCAAAAAAATGCAATGCCTTTGTATCATATGAGTTTTCGTCCTAAACCCTGATACTTCGAAAGAGATTGTCCATTTTGTACACGAAGTGCATCCAGTTTTTGCCGTGACCCTCTCTACTTTTTTGCACATGCCATGTGGGTGAAATGATGATTCCATGCCAAGTTTTAACCTTTTCAGAGTTCAATTTGTACTGCTTTTCAATTTCACGGTCATTTAGCTCTCTCAAAACAAATCAGTAAATGAATGAAAAATACCAAATGAATTCAGAAAGGGCTAATAACTGATGATGTGAATTAGAATGGTGCATTTTAAACACACAAAAAGTCTGGAGTTTAAAAAAAGGCGCAATGCTCGTTAATTAGCTTCAAGCCTTTCGGAAGAGTGTACAAAGCACTGCACATAGCTCAGTGCAGTCTACACTATTCCTCAAGGTTTGAAGCTAAGCAACGTGCAGGTGAACATTGCGCCTCTCCCACATTGTCTGTGCACTCAAGGCTTATAAACCGCTCCTAGTGCTTCTCTCTTGGCGAGGAGGGACTAAAAATCAGCTTACTAAGATACTCTAGTATCGGTTCATGCCATGAACCGGTACTAAAGGTGCCTAGCCTGACAACAGCCTGACACAACATCATTATTACCGGTTCGTGGGATGAACCGGTACTAGAGAGGTTGCCCACGAACCGGCACTAATGATCTCCGCCCAGCAGTTGGAACTGGTAAGGTACTAATTAATTGTCCAGTTTGTACACGAAGTGCATCCCGTTCAAAAAAATGCAATGCCTTTGTACATGCTATGTGGATGAAATGATGATACCATGCCAACTTTTAACATTGAGTTCATTTTGTAGTGCTTTTCAAATGATGTTAAAAAATGCATTGACCATCATTGATCTTTTTGTGTACAATTTAAATTGTCAATAGAAGTCCTCACCGGTTTAGGAACTGGTGATGACTCCTATTGCAGCCACAAATCCTACACATAGAGTTCAATGAAGACCAAGTGGTTGTGATAGTTTGAGAAATAACATATTTAAGGTGGTAAAATCTCTGTTAGACGAGCGAGGTGGGACTAAAAAAGCGTTGTAGAACGAAGTTAGTAGAACCCTTTTGTACCGGTTCCTGGCACGAACCGGTACTAAAGGTTCTGGTGGGCCCCCAGCCTAACCACAACCTGCAACAGCCTCTTTAGTACCGGTTCGTGCCAAGAACCGGTACTAAATGTTCACCACGAACCGGTACTAATGATCGCCGCCGGCCTAGCCTCTGGAACCGGCACTAATGGTCCCATTAGTGCCGGTTCACTTGCAAACTGGGACTAATGAGCTCTACATTTGAACCTTTTTCTACTAGTGCATAAAGTGGTGATGCCGAGTTTGTTCATGCTATGTGAGGGCAGCAAATCTAATCCTGGAGACCTTTTACTATGTGAGGGCAGCAAAACTAATCCTGGAGACCTTGTACTATGTGAGGGTAGCAAATCTAATCCTGGAGACCTTTTACTATGTGAGGGCAGCAAGCCTAATCCTGGAGACCTTTTACTATGTGAGGGCAGCAAATCTAATCTTGAGACCTTTTACTATGTGAGGGCAGCAATTCTAATCCTGGGGACCTTTTACTATGTGGGGGCAGGAAATCTAATCCTGAGACCTTTTACTCTGTTGACTTTTCCACCAGCCGCCACTTTCTATCTTTTTTTAACAAATAATAGATCTGTTCCTTATATAGTTTGTACGGCATTTTCCCATTATTTCTCTTTTCAACCAAGAGACCGGTTGGGTATTCGGTCTCTACTACTTTCACCATATTATTTCCTCTTTGAATCAAGTCCTAGATGTCGGCGTCCTGGGAACCAGGGTACCCAGACTTGCCTGTCTGCGGGCCGCGACGCATCCTACCACGGCCTGGTACGGCCCGCTGATCGACCAGCTGCCCAAGACCCTCGCGAGGGAACTAAGCCTCACAAGGAGAACAACGTCAAGACCCCCTCAGGAGTGGCCTTAGCAAGGTGCTCCGGAGGGGCGAAGAATCCAAGGACAAGCCTGCCTCAGGCGGAGGCAGTGATGTCAGCAGTGACGCACCGCGCCAGCGGGTGCCATGTAACACCCCAAAAATTTAATCTTGTTTTATTAATTAGAATTTTGTCAGAAAGAATTATTTTCTATTTTCTGGCTTTTCTATTAATTTCAGAGCTACTTCTTTTCTCTGGATTTTTAATTTTTTTCCCTCTTATCTGAAACTTTTGGATAATATTGAGGGGCTTGAATGCTTTCTTAAAACATTTGATTTTTGTTGGGTATGCAAGTGGAAGCATTTTTATAATACTTTTGCCAAGCATCAATTCTTTTAAAATGGCTTTTCCATTCTTTCAAGGGCTCCCATTGCACTGCAACCTATTTAAATATTTCTTTAAAAATTCCACCAAAACTTGGAGATGACAGTAGATGCATATAACTCATTTTTATGCAAAAATCCAGCTTTGTGTTTTATAAATTTTGAGCAAAACATCCTCTTTTTCATTCTGGTCCAGTTTGGTATTTTGCACTGCAACCCTATTTTGGATTCCTCTAGTGATCTTGGGGATTTTCCTGCTATTAGTACTTGCTACCAAACCCTTAAGTCCAGGATATTGGACCCATTTGAATAATTTTGGTCCATGCAATAATAGCCTACATTTTCTGTCCAGATTTGGTTTTCTCAAAAACTTGCACTAGCAAGTTTCTGTTTTTCTCAAAGTAACCATTCCATTCTCTTGTGCATCTAGAGAGACCATGATATGGAAAGTTTGGTGGCCAGAAAACATCCCTAGATGCCCATGGCATTCTGTCGAGCACCTTGTGCGCTGGGACAGAATTGGCATAGTTTTTAGTTTGCATTGTGGAGTTGCTTTCTGTGCCAAACCAGCATGTCTAATGGAGCTATAGTAACCAACCTAGCTATCCTGTTAAGTCTTACCCTAACCCAAGCTTTCTAGATTGCACTGGCATTTCGTCGAGTGGTTGGTGGGCATGCTCTGGGCGCGGCCAGAGCACGCATATGGCTGCCAACGCAACCGAACCGCCGCGTCGCACTTAACCCCGCGCCCCTGGCTTTGGCTCGCCCGCAGGGCCGCGCCCCGTTCCCATCAGCTCGCCCGTGCCTCTCTGCCACCTCTGGCACCCCTCAGCGCCGCCGCAGCGAGCTCTCTTGGCGACATGCCTTCGGCCGCAGCGCGCCCCTGCCGCGGCAGCACCGCCCAAACCATCTCCGCTCGCCAGCTGCCTCCTTGTGCAGTGCCTCGTCCGTCCGCTAGCTCCTGATGCCGTCCCCGACCCCGACGTGTCACCCTGCAAGCTACAGAGCAGCGGTTCACCGATCTTATCCGCCGCCACCGTCGGGCTCGTCCAGACCCTCAGGCGACCTCAGGCCATCTCCCTAGAGCCCCCGTAGCCAGCAATCGATGGAGGGAGGCCGTCTTCCTCGTCTCCGGTAGCTTCGGCCGCCGCCGCATTCCAGTGCCGTGCGTCGCAGGCAGAACCTCCCCCGCCCATCCAGTGCCACCATACTCCTCCCCTAGACCATGCGGAGCTTCCCAACCCCTCAAACAAGACCAAGAACCGCCGTAGCTCGAGACCCCAAATCCTCCCGAGGCGCCGTCCGCCGCAGAGCTCGCCGCCGGCGACTCCCTCCACCCCCGCGGACCTAGCAACCACCGGAAGGATCGCCCTGGACTGGTGGATCCATCCCCGCCTTCAGAACCCCGCGAGGAGCCGCCGTTCGCCGGCGTCGATCGCCGGAACCCCGCCTCGGCTCGGCCAGAGGAGGAAGAGGGCGCGGGCGACTGGTCAAACCTGACCAGTGGGCCCGAGGGACCCACTGTGAGTGACCCCGAGCCGGCCCGCGCTGGTTTAAGTGAAGACGTAAACCTTGAAGTACGCCTTCTCCGCCTCTAAAGCGTATTCTATTTCGAACCGTTTTCTTTTTCTGTTTTATTTGAGAACAGATTTTGACCAGGACTTTGACTGGGCATATCTTTTTAAATAAAACTCCAAATGAGTTGATTCTTTTTCCTACCTCTCTCAAATTTCACCTAGTTTATTTTAAGATTTATTTCAAAAATAATTATGACAACTTTTTGTACTGTTTTTAAAGTTTGTGTTAATTTGAATATTTTCAAAAATAGGATTTGGAGGGAAGATCAAAACTTTCAAAAGTTTTGGAGTGCACCTCACCTCTCTGCACCTTGAAGGCAAGCATCTTGAACTCCATTAAGACATAAGCTGTGTGTTGTTTGCTAGAACATATGAACTCCATCAATATGCTAAAATGGAGTAGCGTTATTTCATGTAGAAGTCATACTCTTGCATATCCACATATGGTGAAAGTCTTTTCTGTTATATGTGTGATATTGGTGACAGTAGCCACTTCTCATGCCACATATGCCTGGTGATAGTTCGGATGGAGTCCGAGGGAAGATTGTGTTCCGGTGAACACAACCACGTGACGGACATCTCGTTGTGGCGAGGATGTGCAGTGAGGCATGATGGGGCATGAGGGGTGGTGACCCTGTCAGGAAAACTGTGGTAAGTATCTGTTGTACTAACCATGCAGGGAACACATAAGCCTCCTGAGTCGACCATAGATCGAGTCTTGTTCCAGTAACCCCCATGCTTGTTTTCGTACTACCACTTGTCCCTGCCGCGGGCAGGGTACGGTTCAGTAAGTTGTCAACCCCTTTCTTGGCACACACCGTACAGAGAGGCCATGGTGGAAGATGCCGGGTGCATCCGGTAGGCATGCCACATGGTCCGGGGGCATGGGTGTTTCCGGTTGGGGCCGAGAGGGGGGCACCCCTTAGTAGCGCGCGATATAAATTTGATCCCATGCTAATCGAGGTTGTAGCCTCCCCACTTAGAGTTTTGCTTAACAAGTGTCGTGGGTGATTCCAGACACCGGTAAGTTAAGCTGGTGTGTGCTGGTTGGGTGTGTTTTCAATTCAAAGACCGTAAGCGGAATTAGTCCCGGTGGACTAAAGGAATCCGTTACTCGTGGGTAAAGAGTACACCCTCTGCAGAGTTTATATCTATTCGAATAGCCGTATCCGCGGTTAAGGACTACAGTCTGGGATGGGTCAAGTGTCGGTCTTAGCGTCGGTCTTCGGAGGAAAACTTCTAAACCAAAATATTGATCATGACGTGTGACGAATGATGAATTGTGATTATTGTTATTGTGGACTAACCATTTATATTGTTGTTGAATTGTTGAGTATCCCTGGGATGGTTCTACCTCCTGGATATTCCCTGTGATTGTTTTCATATAAGCCCTTTATGTGGTGTCGCTGAGACGCCCGACTGTGGCATACTTATTATTTATTTTCCCTATAAGCCCTTTATGTGGTGTCGCTCAGACGCCCAACTGCGGCATGCTTGTTATTTATTTTCCTTATAAGCCCTTTATGTGGCGTCGCTGAGACGCCCGACTGTGGCATGCTTGTTATTTAATTCGCTTATAAGCCCTTTATGTGGCGTCGCTCAGACACCCGACTGTGGCATGTTGATTATTTATTTTCCTTATAAGCCCTTTAGGTGGCGTCGCTCCGACGCCCGACTGTGGCACGCATGTGATTTATTTTTCTTATAAGCCCTTTATGTGGCGTCGCTCAGACGCCCGCCTGAGATATGCTTTATATTATTATCCTTTCGAGGCGTCGCTTCAGACACCCGATCGGTTTATTTTATCTTCATTCTCTTATTGCTTATTCCTGTTTAATACAAATGACCTGCTCATGTGCATCATGAATTTTATTTTGGGACTGACTAAGTGATCATGGATTATTTCAGTGCATGATTATCACCTGCTATGTTATACCTGTTTTCATGATGTTTGCGAGTACATTCAAAGTACTCACTGGCTTGTCCCTGGCTATTGTCTTGGCCAGATCGCTTGCTTGGAAAGGAGCACTACGACGACATCCCCGGAACTTAGGCAATGGAGATAGAAGACGCGCGAAGATAGGAGTTATCCAGGTCAGCTGTTCCTGTGGGAAATGGAGTCCCATAGACGCTGAAGTATCGCAAACCGCTTCCGCCATCAACCACTAGAAACCTTTTGTTGTACTCATGGACCAGAATGGTCTTGTACTACATATTCTGTATTTAGCTTGGAATTTCTGTATCAAGTTTGTGTCTCATCAGCTAACAGTAATCCTGGGGCTGGTGAGCACAAGGGCCATTTACTGGGAAATTAATATCCCGGAAAACCGGTCCTGACAACCTTGGTATCAGAGCCAGGCTGACCATTGGCTAATCCTATCTTGGCCGGGTCGATGAACCTAGGTTAAACCACCCACCAGACCTTAACCTCACCACAACCAAGCCTATCCTACCCGATAGCCCACACTGTGACCCCGACAGCTTTTGGCAGTCGGTGCCCAACCTATCAGACTAGCCCAGTAAGCTGCACACCCGTGATCGACACCTGAGTTGCCCCATTCGCAAGTGTGCGAAGGAAGACTCCTTTTTCTTTATATAAAGGGAGCGTTTGCCCAACCGACAACCACAGTAATACATCGCATTTTGCGATATATATATCTGTGACAATGACCCCGACCACCAGAGAACAGAACCGGCAATTAATATTGCCCCCACAACACGATATGTCATCCTGCCCAGATGCTATACATGAGGCCACTCCGTGACCTTACCAAGCATCCCTCGCCTTATGCACGGCCTTAACAGCTAGTTGTTTTTCAGGTCGCACCTTGGGATCCATATAAAGACCCCAGATGCAACCCCGGGGGATTTTATTAAAATAATTGTGGGATTTTGACCACAGTACCATGGGTTTTCTCCAGCCATCCTGGTACAACCTGTTCAAATCGAGGGCCACTCTCATATTGTACAGCCAGGCACACCCCGCAGGTAGACCCAAACCAAGACCCTACGGAAGTTCCCTTCATCGGGAAAATCCATGCCCACTCCAATAATGACCATATAGATCGCTGCTTATGGAGCGGTTACCTATCTTCAATTCATGGTACCCTATGCCAGTGAGCGTGGCTATTATTATTTCCCCGAATAGTGCAGCAGCCAGAGAAGCCGCATCCTTTCCCTACACCTGAGCAGAGAAAGGTCCGATGCTAAATAAGCTGGTGCACTATATCATCGCTCGAGAGCGCTTGACCCAGCAAGTGATGGATTTTCTCCAGACCCTTGCTGTGTAAAACCCTAGTCACTATTAGTAGACCCCTGAGGCCAGACTAAGAGAGACACATTTTGTGAGTCCCCCATTCACTCCCAGTAGACGAAGGATATATCGCACTGCAGGGAATAATTCCTCGTGAAATATAGCTTATTACCTGAACCGTCAGCACCGTGGTAATATCAGTTTGTGTAGAAATTGACTGCTTGTTGTGATAACTGTGTTGTGCTTTAAAACTTTCTGTATTAGTATATTGCATTGGTTGAAGTTGTTTCTTGTGATTACGAAAATTGATTGTTTTTAATTATAGCAAATTTCATAGTAAGGTTTTTCTTAAAAGACCACTGCCGTGAAAAATGTTTTTCTCGCCCTCTCGTTATATGACTCGCAGACCACGTGCACTTAATGCAAGACCCCACGCGCTTTTATCACCTAATCAATTACCTCCCTAGTATACCACAGCTGCACATTAGTCAGCGATTTTTCTATAACCCCGTCCTATCATTCGTGTGGTGTATCTGTTTTCATGTGACGGTTGCCGCGTGGTACGAGTCATCTTTTTACAAAATACGTTCTTAGCAAATCTCGAGGACGAGATTTTTCTTAAGGGGGGTAGTGTTGTAACACCCCAAAAATTTAATCTTGTTTTATTAATTAGAATTTTGTCAGAAAGAATTATTTTCTATTTTCTGGCTTTTCTATTAATTTCAGAGCTTCTTCTTTTCTCTGGATTTTTAATTTTTTTTCCTCTTATCTGAAACTTTTGGATAATATTGAGGGGCTTGAATGCTTTCTTAAAACATTTGATTTTTGTTGGGTATGCAAGTGGAAGCATTTTTATAATACTTTTGCCAAGCATCAATTCTTTTAAAATGGCTTTTCCATTCTTTCAAGGGCTCCCATTGCACTGCAACCTATTTAAATATTTCTTTAAAAATTCCACCAAAATTTGGAGATGACAGTAGATGCATATAACTCATTTTTATGCAAAAATCCAGCTTTGTGTTTTATAAATTTTGAGCAAAACATCCTCTTTTTCATTCTGGTCCAGTTTGGTATTTTGCACTGCAACCCTATTTTGGATTCCTCTAGTGATCTTGGGGATTTTACTGCTATTAGTACTTGCTACCAAACCCTTAAGTCCAGGATATTGGACCCATTTGAATAATTTTGGTCCATGCAATAATAGCCTACATTTTCTGTCCAGATTTGGTTTTCTCAAAAACTTGCACTAGCAAGTTTCTGTTTTTCTCAAAGTAACCATTCCATTCTCTTGTGCATCTAGAGAGACCATGATATGGAAAGTTTGGTGGCCAGAAAACATCCCTAGATGCCCATGGCATTCTGTCGAGCACCTTGTGCGCTGGGACAGAATTGGCATAGTTTTTAGTTTGCATTGTGGAGTTGCTTTCTGTGCCAAACCAGCATGTCTAATGGAGCTATAGTAACCAACCTAGCTATCCTGTTAAGTCTTACCCTAACCCAAGCTTTCTAGATTGCACTGGCATTTCGTCGAGTGGTTGGTGGGCATGCTCTGGGCGCGGCCAGAGCACGCATATGGCTGCCAACGCAACCGAACCGCCGCGTCGCACTTAACCCCGCGCCCCTGGCTTTGGCCCGCCCGCAGGGCCGCGCCCCGTTCCCATCAGCTCGCCCGTGCCTCTCTGCCACCTCTGGCACCCCTCAGCGCCGCCGCAGCGAGCTCTCTTGGCGACATGCCTTCGGCCGCAGCGCGCCCCTGCCGCGGCAGCACCGCCCAAACCATCTCCGCTCGCCAGCTGCCTCCTTGTGCAGTGCCTCGTCCGTCCGCTAGCTCCTGACGCCGTCCCCGACCCCGACGTGTCACCCTGCAAGCTACAGAGCAGCGGTTCACCGATCTTATCCGCCGCCACCGTCGAGCTTATCCTCTGGCAACCGACGAACCGACCTTCCCCGCCTATAAAAGGAACCCCCGGGCTCGTCCAGACCCTCAGGCGACCTCAGGCCATCTCCCTAGAGCCCCCGTAGCCAGCAATTGATGGAGGGAGGCCGTCTTCCTCGTCTCCGGTAGCTTCGGCCGCCGCCGCATTCCAGTGCCGTGCGTCGCAGGCAGAACCTCCCCCGCCCATCCAGTGCCACCATACTCCTCCCCTAGACCATGCGGAGCTTCCCAACCCCTCAAACAAGACCAAGAACCGCCGTAGCTCGAGACCCCAAATCCTCCCGAGGCGCCGTCCGCCGCAGAGCTCGCCGCCGGCGACTCCCTCCACCCCCGCGGACCTAGCAACCACTGGAAGGATCGCCCTGGACTGGTGGATCCATCCCCGCCTTCAGAACCCCGCGAGGAGCCGCCGTTCGCCGGCGTCGATCGCCGGAACCCCGCCTCGGCTCGGCCAGAGGAGGAAGAGGGCGCGGGCGACTGGTCAAACCTGACCAGTGGGCCCGAGGGACCCACTGTCAGTGACCCCGAGCCGGCCCGCGCTGGTTTAAGTGAAGACGTAAACCTTGAAGTACGCCTTCTCCGCCTCTAAAGCGTATTCTATTTCGAACCGTTTTCTTTTTCTGTTTTATTTGAAAACAGATTTTGACCAGGACTTTGACTGGGCATATCTTTTTAAATAAAACTCCAAATGAGTTGATTCTTTTTCCTACCTCTCTCAAATTTCACCTAGTTTATTTTAAGATTTATTTCAAAAATAATTATGACAACTTTTTGTACTGTTTTTAAAGTTTGTGTTAATTTGAATATTTTCAAAAATAGGATTTGGAGGGAAGATCAAAACTTTCAAAAGTTTTGGAGTGCACCTCACCTCTCTGCACCTTGAAGGCAAGCATCTTGAACTCCATTAAGACATAAGCTGTGTGTTGTTTGCTAGAACATATGAACTCCATCAATATGCTAAAATGGAGTAGCGTTATTTCATGTAGAAGTCATACTCTTGCATATCCACATATGGTGAAAGTCTTTTCTGTTATATGTGTGATATTGGTGACAGTAGCCACTTCTCATGCCACATATGCCTGGTGATAGTTCGGATGGAGTCCGAGGGAAGATTGTGTTCCGGTGAACACAACCACGTGACGGACATCTCGTTGTGGCGAGGATGTGCAGTGAGGCATGATGGGGCATGAGGGGTGGTGACCCTGTCAGGAAAACTGTGGTAAGTATCTGTTGTACTAACCATGCAGGGAACACATAAGCCTCCTGAGTCGACCATAGATCGAGTCTTGTTCCAGTAACCCCCATGCTTGTTTTCGTACTACCACTTGTCCCTGCCGCGGGCAGGGTACGGTTCAGTAAGTTGTCAACCCCTTTCTTGGCACACACCGTACAGAGAGGCCATGGTAGAAGATGCCGGGTGCATCCAGTAGGCATGCCACATGGTCCGGGGGCATGGGTGTTTCCGGTTGGGGCCGAGAGGGGGGCACCCCTTAGTAGCGCGCGATATAAATTTGATCCCATGCTAATCGAGGTTGTAGCCTCCCCACTTAGAGTTTTGCTTAACAAGTGTCGTGGGTGATTCCAGACACCGGTAAGTTAAGCTGGTGTGTGCTGGTTGGGTGTGTTTTCAATTCAAAGACCGTAAGCGGAATTAGTCCCAGTGGACTAAAGGAATCCGTTACTCGTGGGTAAAGAGTACACCCTCTGCAGAGTTTATATCTATTCGAATAGCCGTATCCGCGGTTAAGGACTACAGTCTGGGATGGGTCAAGTGTCGGTCTTCGGAGGAAAACTTCTAAACCAAAATATTGATCATGACGTGTGACGAATGATGAATTGTGATTATTGTTATTGTGGACTAACCATTTATATTGTTGTTGAATTGTTGAGTATCCCTGGGATGGTTCTACCTCCTGGATATTCCTTGTGATTGTTCTCATATAAGCCCTTTATGTGGTGTCGCTGAGACGCCCGACTGTGGCATACTTATTATTTATTTTCCCTATAAGCCTTTTATGTGGTGTCGCTCAGACGCCCGACTGCAGCATGCTTGTTATTTATTTTCCTTATAAGCCCTTTATGTGGCGTCGCTGAGACGCCCGACTGTGGCATGCTTGTTATTTAATTCCCTTATAAGCCCTTTATGTGGCGTCGCTCAGACACCCGACTATGGCATGTTGATTATTTATTTTCCTTATAAGCCCTTTAGGTGGCGTCGCTCCGATGCCCGACTGTGGCACGCATGTGATTTATTTTTCTTATAAGCCCTTTATGTGGCGTCGCTCAGACGCCCGCCTGAGATATGCTTTATATTATTATCCTTTCGAGGCGTCGCTTCAGACACCCGATCGGTTTATTTTATCTTCATTCTCTGATTGCTTATTCCTGTTTAATACAAATGACCTGCTCATGTGCATCATGAATTTTATTTTGGGACTGACTAAGTGATCATGGATTATTTCAGTGCATGATTATCACCTGCTATGTTATACCTGTTTTCATGATGTTTGCGAGTACATTCAAAGTACTCACTGGCTTGTCCCTGGCTATTGTCTTGGCCAGATCGCTTGCTTGGAAAGGAGCACTACGACGACAGCCCCGGAACTTAGGCAATGGAGATAGCAGACGCGCGAAGATAGGAGTTATCCAGGTCAGCTGTTCCTGTGGGAAATGGAGTCCCATAGACGCTGAAGTATCGCAAACCGCTTCCGCCATCAACCACTAGAAACCTTTTGTTGTACTCATGGACCAGAATGGTCTTGTACTACATATTTTGTATTTAGCTTGGAATTTCTGTATCAAGTTTGTGTCTCATCAGCTAACAGTAATCCCGGGGCTGGTGAGCACAAGGGCCATTTACTGGGAAATTAATATCCCGGAAAACCGGTCCTGACATGCCAACGCTTGCCAGCGGCGCAGTTGCCATTTTGGTGCAAGGGGTACAGCGCAGCCGCAGGTTCCCGATGAGTGGGGCAAAGGTTTCCCCATTGGTGCAACAAGACCAAAGACCGTAAGGACGACAAGGAGGATGTCACCATCGAGCCCACCACCGCGTCACCGCCTGATCCTTTTGCAGGCGAAGACTGCTTTTGTCAGGGTAGGAACGTCCTTGTGTTCCCGCTCAAAAATGGCCATTATGGGATCCCTTCCCGCCTAAACATTTCAGGGGAAGAGGACCGTGGCCGCCTATATAAGTAGCTAGGACCCCCACTGTGAAGGGGAGATAGATCCATACACCCGGCCACCACGCAAAGGAGCAAGAACACTTGCCTCCTAGCCCTCCTGAGCTCACCTCCTGAGCTCGGGAACCACTGTACTAGTTCATATTCCAGCCCTCCCGAGGCCAATCCAGGAGGGTTTTGCACCACGTGGTGGCCTGAACCTGGGTAAACTCTTGCGTGCTTCACTTGTTGTTTGCTTGAATCTCTTGACCGACGAGGGCGAGGCACTAGGTAGACGCGAGTGGGAGAGATCTTCGTTCACACCCCTGTGTTTGAACTTCTTGGGTTTTGCGGAGCCCCAAATCCGACACTAGATTCATGCTACAACTTTCCCCCCTTTCTTCGTTGTTTGAACAAAGCCCTAGATTCGAATGCATGAAGTAGCTTTACCTCCAATAATACTAAAAATTTAGGTGGCTTTGGTAGAGTTGATGGGAGTAGAAAAAGATGCACATGCAGACACGTGGGGAGCTGTGGCAGTAGAGCAAGGCCGCTTTCCAAGAACTTATACCTGAGGGTCGTCGGGATGTCGGCAGCGGCAGGTCAGATCTGCGGACAATACAGCAGGGAGGAAGAAGGGTCGGAGGACCTCCCGAGCTGGCGCTGTGTTGGAGATAACGGCACGGGCAGAGGATCGGGCCCCTCCGGCAGCTGTGTGTTTCCTCCCTCACCGGCGATGACCGCGTGAACGATGCACCTTTTAGTCCTCTACACACACCGGCCGAAGGGATCTGGCCGGATCTGTAACCAGCGGTGAGCAGAGAGAAAATGTCGCTACCACTGTCTTGTGTAGATCTGGAGAGGATGAGAGAATGAAGAGAGCAACGCTAGTAATGCAAGCGCTCAGGCCCCTGCTTGCATATATAGCGGAGTGATTATCTTTTTCTCGCCACAACAAGCGTTTCAATTTGTGTATGTGTCATTAAAGAAAAGAAACTCTCTATTTAAGGTGACTACATGTACGACTCCTACTTACTACTAGTAGTAGTATTGTTCACTTGTGCTCCCCAGCCCTCCATTTATTGAACAACCCCACGGTTGAATAAACATACAGTACTGGTATTTATATAGAACTAACAAGCTCGAACTATTGAAGAAATACATGGTCTTGATAACCCGACACAGGTAGTAAAGGTAAATTCTCTTTATAGATTTGATGAAGGTGCTATTCCTCGCTATAAGTCTGCTAGCCAATGCTTAGATGGGTTTGACAATTTCATTGTGAAACAAGAAAACTTCAATGCTTATGTTGGTAGACAATTACAACACAATGCTTATATGATTGAACGCTTGAGTGATTATCCGTCTAGTGCTAAAGATGAACTGAAACTTATTAGTATACATGCTTCCATGGTCACCACTCAAGTAGAACAAGTACTCAAGGCTCAGAATGATTTTCTCAATGAATTAAATAGTAAGAATAATGATAATGCCATTAGAGTTGTGACTAGAGGTGGTAGAATGACTCAGGAACCTCTGTATCCTGAAGGCCACCCTAAGAGAATTGAGCAAGATTCTCAGAGAGCTAATTTAGATGCACCTAGTTCTTCTAAGAAGAAGAAAAAGAAAAATGATAAGACTTTGCATGCTTCTAGTGAACCTGTAGCTCACCCACCTGAGAATCCCAATGATATATCTGTTTCTGATGCTGAGACACAATCTGGTAATGAACATGAACCTAGTGATAATCTTAATAATGATGTTCATGATGATGCTCAACCTAGCAATGATAATGATGTAGAGATTGAACCTGCTGTTGATCTTGATAACCAACAATCAAATAATCAACATTATGATAAGAGAGACTTTGTTGCTAGTAAGCACGGTGGGGAAAGAGAATCATGGGTTCAGAAGCCCATACCTTTTCCTCCGAAACCATCCAAGAAAAAGGATGATGAAGATTTTGAGCGCTTCGCTGAAATGATTAGACCTATCTTTTTGCATATGCGTTTGACTGATGTGCTTAAAACAAATCCTTATGCCAAGTATATGAAAGATATTATTACGAACAAAAGAAAGATACCTGAAGTAGAAATTTCCACCATGCTTGCCAATTACACTTTTGAGCGTGGAATGCCTAAGAAATTAGGAGATCCAGGAGTACCTACTATACCTTGCTCCATTAAGAGAAACTATGTTAAAACTGCTTTGTGTGATCTTGGAGCCGGTGTTAGTGTTATGCCTCTCTGTTTATATCATAGACTTGACTTGAGTAAGTTGACACCCACTGAAATATCTTTGCAAATGGCCGATAAATCAACTGATATACCTGTTGGTAATTGTGAGGATGTGCCTGTCGTAGTTGCAAATGTTACTATTCTAATGGACTTTGTTATACTTGATATTCCCGAGGACGATAGTATGTCTATTATTCTTGGAAGACCTTTTTTGAATACTGCAGGGGCTGTTATTGATTGCAACAAAGGCAATGTCACTTTTCATGTCAATGGTAATGAGCATACGGTACAATTTCTGAGGAAACAACCTCAGGTCCATAGTATCAATTATATTAGAAAAACTTCAACAATTACTATTGGAGGTTTTGAGTTTCCTATTCCTGCAATCAAGAAGGCATATGACATTCTTATTGTTGGGGACATACATATCCCCATTGAGGTAACATAGTGTATTAAAAAATTCTCCGGTTTCATGTTACTCGGAAAGAGTTTATTTACAAGACCTGATCAACCTTGTTAATGGATTCCTTTTGATGAACATGGGATAGGTGAATCTAGATAGCACAAACCTTCTGTACCCTCCTTTTACTTTCTGTTAATTAGGTTAAATAAAATAAAAATAACATTATCTATCTGTTTCCAGACTTATCGGTGCAATAAAAATTATCCTGAAAATAAAAGTTCTCCAAATGCCATGAAAATGAAATATGTTTTTTTCTAGAATATTTTAAAAAATATGGCACTGAACACACAGCGAGGGGAGCTAGCACATGGCCTCGAGGGCACATGGCCTCGAGGGCACAGGGCGCCCCCCCCTTCACAGGGCGCGCCCTCTGCCTCGAGGGCCCCACGTGGCCCCCCTCCACTTATCCTTTCACCCATGCTCTTCTTCTTCCTCCCAAAAAAATCCCCAACCAGCTCAAACCCGAGTTCTAGCTCATTTTGCTGCCATTTTGGATCTCCTTGCTCAAAGAACCATTCACCAAAATGTTTGGGGAGATTGTTCCTTGTTATGTGACTCCTCCATTGGTCCAGTTAGTTTTTGTTCTAGTGCTTTAATTGTTGCAAATTTATGCTGCTGTGGTGACATTGTTCTTGAGCTTGCATGTCAAATTTTCTTAGTCCCAAGTAGTTCTAATGCATGATATAGCTTCTAGGCACTTATAGGAGTTGTTGCTATCAATCTTGTTGAGTTTGGTTAACTTTTATTGTGAGTTACTAAAAATTTCAGAAAATCTCAGAAAAATGTCTAGGAAAAACTTCCAAGGTGGTCCTTCAAGGAAGCAAGAACCGAGGCTTGCATTCCGTGAGCCGGACGATGAACCACCGAGGGTCGCGGATGTACGGCCTTGTGAATGGCCGTCAGATAAATTTATAAGTCAAGCAGGCATCAAAGATGAATTTTACGCATATGTGCGTAACGCTGACCTCGAGGACTTCAAGCAAGATAAGTGTCTCCAATACCGTGGCTTAACTGATAGCTTTGTGAGAAGGTTTAAATTTTCATCTTCACGTAATTCTCACTCTGTCCTGTTTGATCTTTATGATAAATCTTATACCATGGACTTAGAGGATTTTAATGAAGCCTGCAAGCTCCCATAGTGGGGCAGTATGAGTGATCCTCGTAAATCTAGATTTAGGGAATTTCTAGCTAGTATTACAGTGGAGGAATCCAGGGATATCACACAAGCCACCACGGGGAGCATACATTTTCCTGCTATTCACTACTTTGCTCTCTTTATCGGTAGATGCATAAATGGTAAGAATGAGGCTTGTCACTTGTGTGTCACTGATCTTAGTGTTCTCAGGAGTGCTGTACTAGGTGATAGGCAATACAATCTGGGAGCTATTGTTGCACGTAGACTACACCATAATGGTTTATATGGAGATTTATTCGGTGGGATCTATGCTACTCACATAGCCCGCTATCTTGGTGTGTCTGTGCACCCGTATGATGAACCTTTACCTGCTACTTATTTAGACTGTAATGCTATGGCTAATCATCGGTTTATAGAATGGGATAATCAAACTCTCAAATATCGACTAATCTTTAACTGGCAGCATGCCATCCCTATTGTTCTTCCTGCCCCTACTTTGTTTAACTTTCAGGAAAAAGGAAGATACACTATAACTATGGAGGAGGTGAACGCTTATTATAACGTGATGGAGGCAACCCGCCTTCGAGCTGCAGCTCAGCAGGCAGCATCTGCTACATCTCAGTACGACCCCAACTACAACTTTGGATATCCGTCAGGACAGTACTGGCCATAGACCAACTTAGGCCAAAAGCCTAAGCTTGGGGGAGTACGTGTTTCTCACCGACTTACATTCATGTTTACACACTTATTTTAGTTGTCGGTGCTCACACTCTTTTACTGTACCATCCATGCTTAGTTTCAATTTCATTTTCTTAGTCTTTTTCTTGTGTGCTAGAAAAACCTAGAAAAACAAAAAAATATTAGTTGTAGCTTCCATCTAGTTTACTTTCTTTGCTTGTAGTAGTAACTAAAAATGAAATCCCAAAAAGATTTCCCTTTCTTCTTTTGCTTGTTGGGAGCTTTCCCGTGTAAATAGTTTATTTTCTTTTCTTTAGGGGTTAAGAGTAGAAGAGCATGATGAAAATGCTTAGTGGCTCTCATATGCTTTGTTGTTAATTTAATCTTGAGCCATACTACCTTGTCTTCTCTCTTGTATTAAAACCCTGCAGATTCCAGCTTAGTCCAATGCACATGCACTATTATTATTTTCCACACCATTCGGTCGTGCGAGTGAAAGGTAATAAGGATGATATATGATGAACTAATTGAGATAAGTAAAGCTGGTATGAACTCGACCTCTTTTGTTTTTGTAAATATGATTGCTCGTCGTTCTTGATTTAGCTTGTTATGAATGAAACATGTTTGCAATGACAATTAGAGATCATAGCTGCTTATGCCATGCTTAATTAGCTGAGAGTTTATAATGGTCTATCTTGCTAGCCAACATGATATTAAAATGGTTGTGATGTGGTATGATGGGTGGTATCCTCCTCTGAACGATTTAAGTGACTTAACTTGTCATATGTTCACGCACGTAGTTGAAACAAATCAACATAGCCTTCACAATATTTATGTTCATGGTGATTTATATACTACTCATGCTTGCATTCATTGTTGATTAATTTTAATGCATGTTCATGACCGTTGTTGCTCTCTAGCTGGTCGCTTCCTAGTCTCCTTCTAGCCTTCACCTGTACTAAGCGGGAATACTTCTTGTGCATCCACTTCCATAAACCCTAAAGTTATTCCACATGAGTCCACTATACCTTCCTATATGCGTTATTTACCTGCCGTTCCAAGTAAATTTGTATGTGCCAAACTCAAAACCTTCAAATGAAATTCTGTTTTGTATGCTCGAACAACTCATGTATCAACTAGGGTTGTCTATATCTTCCATGCTAGGTGGGTTATTCTCACGATGAGTGGACTCCGCTCATCATTCACGAGAAAATGGCGGGTAACCAGGATGCCCAGTCCCATGCTTAAATCATAATAATTAAACAAAACTCCCCCAGGGCTGTTGCTTGTTTGGACGGTAACCCGTGGATTCGGCTGGCCGTGGAGTGTGCTTGTTGGTGGTTGGGGGAGTATAAACTTTACCATTCTGTTTGGGAACCGCCTATAATGTGCGTAGCATGGGAGATATCGAGATTCTTGGTTGGTATGTTGACAATGAAAGTATACCGCTGAAAATGTTATTCAAACTCTATTTAAAAATCGAGCTCTGGCACCTCTACAAATCCCTGCTTCCCTCTGTGAAGGGCCTATCTATTTAATTTTATGCAGAGTGATCATCCTCTTATCAAAGAGCACCAGTAGGAGAGCACCTCTGTCGTTGCATGTATTACTATTAATTTGCATTGAGTATGATCATGACTGGATCTCTTTTACCATGAACTGCAATGTCTAGTCAGTCCTTGATCTTTAAAGGTGCTCTGCATTTATGTTTTGCGGTCTTAGAAAGGGCTAGCGAGATACCATCCTGTTATATCATATCATGATTGTTTTGAGAAGTGTTGTCATCCGAGGTTTATTGTTATTGCTCGCTAGTTGATTATGCCATTGATATGAGTAGTCTTGAGACCTGAAAGTTATTGTGAATGTGGTTAGTTCATGATCTTGTTGAAAACCTGAATGCTAGCTTACATATTTACAACAACAAGAGCAAACAGACTTTGTCAAAGTTTTTCTTTATCACTTTCAGTTTATCAACTGAATTGCTTGAGGACAAGCAAAGGTTTAAGTTTGGGGGAGTTGATACGTCTCCAACGTATTTACTTTGCGAAACACTTTTGCCCCTATTTTGGACTCTAACTTGCATGATTTGAATGGAACTAACCCGGACTGACGCTGTTTTGAGCAAAATTGCCATGGTGTTGTTTTTGTGCAGAAATAAAAAGTTTTCGGAATCGCTTGAAAATCAACGGAGAATTATTTCAGAAAATATAAAAATATCTGCAAGAAGGTCTGCACCGGGGGGCCCACACCCTGTCCTCGAGGGTGGGGGGCGCGCCCCCCTGCCTCGAGGGCCCCCCGATGCTCCACCGACGTATCCTCGGGTCCAATATATTCCGTTTCGCGGAGAAAAAATCAAGGAAAAAGAATTATCGCGTTTCATGAGACGGAGCCGCCGCCAAGCCCTAATCTCTCTCGGGAGGGCTGATCTAGAGTCCATTCGGGGCTCCGGAGAGTGGAGATCGTCGCCATCGTCACCATCAACCTTCCTCCATCACCAATTCCATGATGCTCACTGTCGTGTGTGAGTAATTCCATCGTAGGCTTGCTGGACCGTGATGGGTTGGATGAGATCTATCATGTAATCGAGTTAGTTTTGCTAGGGTTTGATCCCTAGTATCCATTATGTTCTGAGATTGATGTTTCTATGACTTTGCTATGCTTAATGCTTATCACTAGGGCCCGAGTGCCATGATTTCAGATCTGAACCTATTATGTTTTCATGAATATATGTGTGTTCTTGATCCTATCTTGCAAGTCTATAGTCACCTACTATGTGTTATGATCCGGCAACCCCGAAGTGACAATAATCGGGACCACTCCGGGTGATGACCATAGTTTGAGGAGTTCATGTATTCACTATGTGTTAATGCTTTGGTACGGTACTCTATTAACAGGAGGCCTTAATATCCCTTAGTTTCCAATAGGATCCCGCTGCCACAGGAGGGTAGGACAAAAGATGTCATGCAAGTTCTTTTCCATAAGCACGTATGACTATATTCGGAATACATGCCTACATTGCATTGATGAACTAGAGCTAGTTCCGTGTCACCCTAGGTTATAACTTCTACATGATGAATTGCATCCAACGTAATTTCCCATCACCGATCCAATGCCTACGAGCTTTACCTATATTGCTAGTTGCTATTTACTTTTCCGTTGCTATTATCACAAAAACTACAAAAACACTATCTTTACTTTTATTGCTGCTACCACCACTATCATATTACTTTGCTACTAAACTATCTTGCTGCAGATACTAAGTTTCCAGGTGTGGTTGAATTGACAACTCAGCTGCTAATACTTAAGAGTATTCTTTGGCTCCCCTTGTGTCGAATCAACAAATTTGGGTTTAATACTTTACCCTCGAAAACAGTTGCGATCCACTATACTTGTGGGTTATCACTATCCTATATGAACCAAAGGAGGCCTGTGCTAGAGTAACTACTGTAGCTAGCAGTACTGCTGGTACAGTAGTTTTCTTCAAGAAGCGGAATTCAACGAAGTCATGATGGTTCCTTCGTCCAAGCAACTTCATAGTGGGTAAGGTTGGGCCTGTGATTCAGAGACTAATCTTCTATTGTATTCGATGAATCTATTGTTGATTTGTGCTGTCTATATTTTGTCCAATTATTCATTTTGTAACCTGTGCAAAAAACAGAAAATAAAAAAATAAAAAAAAACCTAATATTCATACTAATGGCGCATCACATCATAGTGCGCCATTAGTATGCCAAAGGATACTAATGGCGCATCATTAAACAGTGCGCCATTACTATGCCCAAGTTACTAATGGCGCATCTTGTTGTTGTGCGCCATTAGTATGCCAAAGCACCTGGGTATACATGGCCCCTAGGAGGCATACTAATGGCGCACTGTTGTATATACTAATGGCGCATCTGAGGTGCGCCATTAGTATACCAGATACTAATGGCGCACCAGAGGTGCGCCATTAATAAAATATACTAATGGCGTGGCACTAATGGCGCACCACTAATGCGCCATTAATGGCCAAATTAGGTGCGCCATTAGTAGGCCTTTTCCTAGTAGTGGGGTGACTCTCCCTTGGAGTTCTGCGGGCATGGCAAGTGGACCAGGATGGTTGACGTCCCACATGTCGGCGAGCGGAAGTATTCTTTCCGATATCGAGTAGCAAGGAAACCGCGTGGTATAGTATCACTGGTGATTTATATTTATTTTTTATTTCTAATGAATGCTAGCGTTTTAACTCTTACGACGAAGGAGTGCCAAACACACGGCACGTGCTGGATGTCACACAGGTCAGCAAAAGGAGTGGGACATGAACAGCGTGGTAGAGCGTCTCCACTTCTGGGTTGGAGACCACACGTAGTAGTGCTACTGTACTAGTGGTATGAACGATACAAAGTGCGACCCGAAGAGAAAGATACGTCTAGTCTCAAGCTCTCGTGTCATACACGTAAACAAATATAAAACCTAATATGTGCCTCCAATTAATATAGTAGTAGTAGAGTACTTAGTTACGTACTCCATAACATCATCAAGCATTGCACGTACAACATTTAGTGGTAGTAAGAGACAAATGCCTATATGCCAAGCATGTTCATACTATTTGTGCCTTTCTACTTCACTTACTACGCTACGTTACACAGGTTCGCATGTCCACTCCTGGGTACATGTCCGTCTCGTAGTTCCAGTCCCACATGTTCTTATATAGATGGAATGATCCTTGCATGACATGTGCACCTTGATGCGAGATGTGTCGCGTGTTGGCAAAAGGATGAACAAAGCTCATGTAAAAAAATAGAGTGCACGACGACCGAGAAGGAGCAAGGAACCTCGGGGTGGAGCGTCTGCACTCATAATATTTTATACTATTCAGTGATATATATCAACCAATCATCTCCAAAGTGGACTGGCAGAGTACGAAACACGGTAGTCCAGTGTAGTTACATCATACTAGTACATGGCTAACCCAGGCTATCACCATACTTCTTGGCTTCCGTGCGACGGCGACCAGAGAAGAGGCGACGGGAGGGGAATGAATGCAGCTACTGTTTGGGTTCGCCATCCGGCTTAAATAAATGCGCAACATCATGTGTACCCGCGGGTGCAGAAATTGTAACATACATGTCTGCTTAAGTGGGCGTCACGTAACTTGTGTGTGTGTGTGTGTGTGTGTGTGTGAGAGAGAGAGAGAGAGAGAGAGAGAGATTCTGAGAGACAGAGTGCGTGTGTGCGACTCTACTCTTCGCACATGTACTCAACCTTTTGCATCGGGATATAAGTATAATGGTATTTACTTTAGCTAGTGAACTACGTGGCCATGTTTTTTGGCGGGTGATTTACGTGGCCATGTTAACGTGGTTGTGTAAAAAAATGTCACTTCTGCTCATGATTTGCGTTATATAATTACAAGCAAGATGCTCGTGCATTGCACGGAACATCAATATGCATTTTTTTACAAAACACATGTTGTGATTTACCCATGCAGGAGTAATCCCATGTGTAAAAACTAATGATATTTCGATAATTTTAGCGGAAAACTGGTATCTCGAGAATGTCATCAAAACAATGAAAGATGAGAGATAATGTGAGGAGGACTGGAGCATGGTGGTGACTGGTGGTCGGAATGGGTAGAGGCATGGGGATGGACGACGTCGGCACGCGGTAGCGGCCACCATGCTAGATTGTTCCAGAGACTTCCTTTTTTAATTGCTCAGCAATGAGGTGTGGGAGATAAGGATGTGGAGAGAGGTGCGGCTATCTTTTGTAAAATTATCATAGTTAGCTTTCTATCCGTCAGATATAGATCAGATGGTCTATATTACAAGATGGCAGGCACACCATCATCGCCAACTCGGTATTATATAATGGTACAGATGATAAGTTTGCTAACTACTAAAGTAAAGTGGAATTTGTCCATGTTATACAAGTAAATTAAGGTGATTGTTTATTATACGGGTAAGGGTAGATGCAAGGTGGTAGGAACAAATGCTCCACCTAGAGCATGTGTGTGTGAGATAGAGTCTCAATGTGTGTGGGGG
>LR738710.1:643710836-643728662 GCA_902687465.1 Secale cereale
ATTGAGTCTTAGTGTGTGTGTGTGTGGGTGGGTGGGTGGGTGGGTGCGTGCGTGGGTGTGTGTGTGTGTGTGTCGCGGTGTCCTCCATGGCGGATGTAATTTAAATGTGCATGGCTTCATCATAGTGAGGTGATGTGTATGGCAGAGGCCACCAACGATGGGGTGCAAAAGAGAAAATGCCCGTAGAGAGGGAAGAGAAGGTGTGTGTGCGTGAGAGTAGTCCACATCGAGAGAACATGTTTGTTCGAGAGACACCGAGGAAGACTACTATATATCGATGATGCATATATGCGGGAATTAAACGAAGGGATGGTCTTATTGGTTTCGGGGATATAGGGGAAGAGTGAGAGGGGGGGTAGCTACAAGGAGATTGTTAAGTGTGAGTGTGTGTTTTACCTATCCAGGCGGAAGTTATGTGCACACAAGAAGAGAACGGTTTGACGTGGCGTTAGGGTTGAGGGCCCAGCGCTCGTCTGTGCCGCATTACATGGTGAATGGACGCGTGCAAGACGCCACCCTTATGGCCCGGTTTACATCAGACCTGTCGGGACCGCACCTATGATTGACTCGCCCGTCCGCGCCGACTTATAATGCCGCTGTCTCTTGCGTCCTGGTCTACATCAACATACCGGGCCGCGCCTGTCTACACGAGCTGTTTATTGAGTATGAGCAAGTCACAGCTTGGGTAGCCCAGTTTTCTTTCAACAAAATGAAGACAAATTATCATATACTATCAACCGCCGTCTGCATTGGGTGGCTCAAGGGGCAGGCGCACAAATCACCGCCACTACAGTTTGGTTAACTTCAAATCGCAAGTTGGAAGGAACCATTGGCCGAGTTGCTGACATGGCTCATACGGGATCATTGATAACCCGCCACAATCACCTCTATTTTCTATGGATTCATATCACACTGTCAACAACAATGATGGACACCGTACGGTATGATCAAATATGGAGAGTCTCAAGCCAACTCCTCAAGTAGTCTCAAGACTCGGGGGCTACGATGACATGACTCAAATATCCGATATACAATCCGGCTCAAAGGACGTCAGTCTTACTGAAGCTCTCAAATATCCGGTTCACATTCCGATTCAAGGGAAATCTGTCTCCTACAAAGCTCTGAAACTCTCAAATCTGGTTTAAGAATTTCTGATTCACAAGGAATTAATCTCTCGCAAGTTCGAGTTTGAAGGCCGTCAAAAAAATTCCGGCTGAAAATGAAGATTCCGGTTTAAGATCCGGTTCAAGGGAAAGATGTCTCCCATAAAGCTTTGAAGCTCTCAATATCCGGTTTAAGGATTTCCGATTCAAGAAGAATAATCTCTCGCAAGTTCGAGTTCTCAAGGAAAATTAAAGGGACCAAAGAGAGTTTGTTGCACAGCACAACTCAAACATAGGCACCCGTCGAGCATGGCTCAGAAATATATCACTTGGGGGCTTCTATTTATAAAGTGCAGTTCTGACTACCCTCCTGATCCGGCGACCAAAACCATCATAAGAGTTTGTCACATGGGGGCTCCTGTGTGCAAAGGAGTCCCTATGGCCTCTTAAACCGGCGACCACATCAAGGCCATCATAAGAGCATAGCTCTGGTTGCTTCGGCAATTCCCACATGATTATGAGGGACAAAAGAGAGTTTTGATGCCTAGCACAACTCAAACATAGGCCCCGACGAGCATAGCTCAAATGCTACCTGGGGGCTCCTGATGCAAAGCATCAACGAGTTGACAACCCTTGTAGTAACCACGGCTTGGAAGCTTGGTGTATACACCTAAAACCCCGGATTAGCCTGCCTGCATTAAGTAAGTCACTCCGTCCAGGTAAACCTGGTACGACCCGTCGAAAGTATACACAAGTCAATCTTTACAGACCCTGAACTTTGTAACGTTAAATTGACGAACATCATGTGATTACACAAGTCAATCTTTACAGATTTTGATCTTGGTAGCATTAAACATTGATGATTTGGTTAAGGATTAAGGACCATCTTAACAGGCTTTGCAAAATGGTTAATGACACACTAGTAGAAAATGGGGCAATGGTCCAGCCCATTAGTCCCGGATCAATCCAGAACCGGGACCAATGGGGGCATTGGACCCGGTTCATGAGCCCAGGGGGCCGGCCGGGCCACGTGAGCCATTGGTCCCGGTTCGTCTGGACCTTTTGGTCCCGGTTGGTGCCACGGACCGGGACCAATGGGTATTGCTCCTGGCCCACAACCATTGTGTAATGCCCAGGATGGAGTTATACCTCCTACGTGTCGTGGCACGACTTAAAGGCATAAACCCATCCTAGAATGATCTCAAGTTTGGTAATCTTTGCACAACTCATGTAAAAGAGGGGATAGTAAACTGAAAATAGTTGGCTTACACTCGCCACGTCACAGAATTACAGTACAAGTCTCAAACATCATACATTAAGAACATCACAACCCTCTAAGGGCAAAAGCCAAATGTCAAAGTACCAAACTCAGATAAAACAACCACAGGTGGATCGAATCCTAGTAAGAGACTCCACTACTGATCGTCCGGGTAGCGCACGTAGTACCGACTACGCTCCTCGTCGTACTCCCAATCCAGCTCGGTGCCATCACCTGGATAGCTCACAGCTGGACCTACATCTGGTGTGTGAAGTAACTGTGAGCCACAGAGGACTCAGCAATCCCGTTCCCGGGTAACAGAACTATTTAAGCCTTTGGGTGAGTGTAAGGCTGAAGAAAAGAACAAGTCTGCAGCAGCAACTAGCATATAACTTACGCAAGTGAGAGCGAGAAGAGAAGGCTCGGCGAGGAGTGATCACGAAGTGATCCTAGCTACAAGCTCACAAACATAACCCCTCCGTGTTCAACTCCCGAATCCCTATTCGGAAATTGACAGTCACGGAACACACGCTGGTAGTGTATTAGAAACATTGTGTCAAGTTATCTACAACCGGAATTAACAAGCTCCCATCTGCCACATAACCGCGGGCACGGCTTTCGAAAGTTCAAACCCTGCAGGGGTGTTCCAAGTTGACCAATTACAAGCCCACGATCCGCGGAGTCGCAACTCCAAGGTGGGAAGACCCGAGTATTCTCGGAATCCCGTGCTCAAGATATACCGAGCTAAGGTAAGGCTAATCCAGCAAATCCTCCCGGCGTGCCGACACCCTGATAGTAGCCGCGCGTATCTAGTCTCAGGCCACAACCGGATGGGCGATTCTACAGGACCCAATCCTCGAGTTTCCCCATGGTGGTTCCCGCAGACTCCCCGTTTCGGACCAACACCATCGGCACTGGCCCCCCCTGCTATGTTGAATTAAGAATCCTCGGGGACATGACCCCCTATGCAATTAATTAATTATTTAAGTTGTTATTATGAGGCAAATAGTACCAAATGTAATGACTTGCTGGAAAAGACTTAGCACTTAGCGGTTTATCGTGGGGGTCCCATACACCCCAAACGTGTTAGGAATGCACAATCAAGGAACATAATACCGGCTTATACGGATCCTAACGGCATGAGTGGAACAAATCACCAAGCAAAAGGCTTAGCCTTCCACCCTTTCCAATATATAGATGATTTCATTTTAAGCATTAATATAGTGTGATATAACCCAACCAAACTTCAACATGGAGCAAGCATCTTCACTTCACCTGCAACTAGCAACGCTATAAGAAGGGCTGAGCGAAGCGTACTTAGCCAAGCAACGGTTTGCATAGGTAGGGTGGTTAATCATGGCAATTGGTTACAAGTAGGAGGCTGACAAGAAGATCATGGGCATCGAGGCAAAAACTATAGATCGAGACTACTAGCAATAGGCAAAGATAGTAATGTTATCGGGGTTCGGTCATCTTGCCTGAAGAGAAGTCGTTCGGATCGTAAGAAGGGTCCTCGTGTTCAACCTCGTTGGAAACCTCGTGCTCAACTTCGTACTCGGTCTCAGCTTCCGGCTCTAAACAAAACAATCACACCAAGCACCAATCAACAAGATGCAATGCGCACTCGGAAAAGATGAATGCATGATGGATGCACTAAGGATGCACACGGAGCACGTAAAACATCACTCAAGCAAAACACCTCAAAACATGATAACAAACTGATATTATTAATCTACACAGAAAAACAATCAAGTTTGATATAGGATTCGCTGAAATCGGAGTTACGTGCTAAAAGTTATGCCCGAAACAAGATTTGAGCGAAAGCTGAAAATTACAGCAACATAGCAACTTCGGAGCTCAAAAATAATTAAGCTACAGCACCCAAAAGCATGGCAAAGGACATGAACACAAACTAGACATATAGTACAGCAACTAAGTCCAAGGTGCACCCCCAACGGAGTCATGGATCAATAGCAATGATCTTGGACATATTGAACTTTACAATAAAATTCTGGCAGCAGAATTTTATTGAAACTTTAGAGCAAAAGATAAACATGCTACAACCACTTAAATGGACATGTGAGGACATGGATGGAAATACAACAATATATACTACAAGGAACAATCAAAGTCCACTCCAAAACTATCATGCTTTGTCCTAGAACATCACACGAACATGGCATCGGAACGTTACAGATTTCAGACTTAGTGAAAAATCACTAAGTCCTAAAACAGCAATATCATCAAGGCATATAAAAGAGCATGTTTAAGTCACCTCGAAACTAAACATGGCAAAGGGTAAGCACCTCATCAAAGTGCATATGAAGGTGATCCCGAAACACACAAGCATGCATCATAGAGGTGAACACAACGATTGCAACGAGCTCATCAAGATGGCATTTCATAACAAGTGAAAACACATTACAGCCACATGGCACTTTGCAACGATGATAACAAGGAGATAATAAATCTACCATGCAACCTATCACAAGCAACACGTAGTTCGTGGCAAGACGAACACGTGGACATGTCATTTGCATCATTTGGACAAACGAGCTAAAAGATATCACATGTCAAAGGTGGCATAAAAATAACACATAACAGCAGTTTATATCATGATGCACTCTTGCAACAGCAAAACAAGCACCTAGATGATCTCTAACATGCATGACAACAACAGGTAAAACGTAGAGCACATCTCCACGAACGTCTGGACATATCACACGCGCAAAACGGAGCATCACAATAAAAGTTATGCACAGTCAAACATAGCATCAGAGATTAAATTACTGGGGCTTAGAGAAGGGGAAACAACCTCAGATCTGGATCTGGATCAGGAAAAAAACGGAGTAGGCCGGATCTGGTGCGGCCCGAGGAAGAGGCGGTGGCGCGGCGGCCCACGCGAGGAGGAGCGGCGGCGGCTCGGCCCAGCCGGCTGAGGCAGCTGGCGATGGCCCGCTCGGGACCTGCGCGGAGAGGGAGGCCCGGCCCGGGGAGCGGCCTGGGCGTTGGCTGCGGCCTGGTCGGAGAGGCCGGCCTGGCGCGAGGTAGCGGCCCGGCGACGCTGGGGCGGTTGACTGGAGGCGCCTGGCCCGGCTGGCCTGGGGCCTCGCGGGAGGCGGGCCTTCGCGGGGAAGTGGTCCCCCGGCGCGCGCGGAGGGAGGCAGAGCCAGCGACGGGCCTTGCGCGCGGTGAAGCGAGCCCAGCGCTCGGCGGTGTACGGGCCGGTCGGTAGATCGAAGGAGGCATTGACCTCGCGAGGCGATCGAGGTCTCCGGTCGGCGCGGTGCGGTAGATCGAGGGAGCTGGCCCGGCTGGTTCCCTCGGGATCCAGAGGAAGAAAATTGTGGATCTGATTTGATCTGAAAGAAAAAGGAAAAAAAAATAGTGGAGAAGGGGAAGAAGAAGGGGAAGCCAAAATAGACCTAGGGGGGTCTATATATAGCAGTTTTTAGGGTTAGGAGGGAGTTTAGGGGCGCTAGGAGCCCTCCGATCGCGATCCGATGGATCCGATCGCGGGGATAGATTTTAAAGGCCTAGAAGGTGATAACAGACTGCGGTAGGGGTGTTTCCGGGACACGAAGCGAAGGCACTTCGGACCCACACGAACAACGGATGGAAAAGCCAACGGAGTCCAAACGAGACGAGATTTGAGAGGCGGGTTGCACACAACAAAACAACAACACAGACAACAACCTCGCGGCACACCGGTAACGTAAAACGCCCGAACAACAAAGTAGGCCTACGGGACGTCACGGACACGTGAGGGAGCTCCGGAACGCGAAACGGATAACGGGAAGAAACACGACGAACCGGATTCAACCCACAACACAAATGCAATGCAATGCACATGTCTACATGATATGAATGAATGCCACACACTCACACAACAAAACGACGAAAACCCGAAAGACAAGGAACCCGGAATGGAAATAGATGAAGCCGGAGATATATTATATACCCAAAAGGGAAAGCATTACATCCGGGGCATTACAAACTCTCCTCTACTACAAAAATATCTCGTCCCGAGATCTAGGACTTGAAAAAGGAAGGGTACTCGGAACGAAGATGATCTTCTCGTTCCCAGGTAGCTTCTCGGTCGGTGTGATGTGACCACTTGACTTTCAGAAACTTGATGGACTTGTTGCGAGTCTTGCGTTCGGTTTCTTCGAGAATTGCAACTGGATGCTCTCGGTAGGACAGGTCTTGTTGAAGATCAGTCTCCTCAAACGGAATCATGCGCTCAGGTGCCTTGAAGCATTTGCGAAGTTGAGACACATGGAAGACATCATGAACATTTGCAAAGTTGGAAGGGAGCTCGAGCTGATAGGCTAGATCGCCTCTTTTGCCAAGAATCTTGAAAGGCCCGACGTATCTAGGAGCAAGTTTTCCTTTGATACCGAATCTTTGGGTTCCTTTCATCGGAGAAACTCGGAGATAGACATGATCACCGATGTCGAAAGACAAATCACGATGCTTTCCGTCATAGTAGCTCTTCTGACGCGACTAAGCGGCCCGGAGATTCTCACGTATGACTTTGCACATTACTTCGGCTTCTGAGATCAAGTCATTGCCAAGAAGTTGGCGTTCACCTGTTTCAGACCAGTTGAGAGGGGTACGACACTTTCTGCCATAGAGAATTTCAAATGGTGCTTTGCCTGCACTTGCTTGGAAGCTGTTCTTGTAAGAGAACTCGGCAAATGGAAGGCAGTCTTCCCATTTCATGCCGAAGGAGATGACACAGGCTCTGAGCATGTCTTCTAGAATCTGATTCACACGCTCGACTTGACCACTAGTCTGAGGGTGAAAGGCAGTGCTGAACCTGATCTTCGTGCCCATGGCGGACTGAAAGGAGTCCCAGAACCTTGATGTGAACAAGCTTCCACGGTCTGAGGATATCACTTGAGGAATGCCATGTAGGGACACAATTCTGGAAGTATACAACTCTGCAAGTTGAGCTGCATTGATTGATTCCTTGACTGGAAGAAAGTGAGCGACTTTGGTAAGCTTGTCAATCACCACAAAGATTGCATCATTTCCTCGCTTGGATTTAGGAAAGCCAGTGACGAAGTCCATTTCAATGTGGTCGAACTTCCACTCGGGAATAGGAAGAGGTTGGAGAAGACCGGCTGGACGTTGATGTTCGGCTTTCACTCTTCTGCATACATCACATTCGTTCACGAATTGGGCAATTTCCCTTTTCATGCGTGTCCACCAGTAAGACTGCTTGAGGTCTTGGTACATCTTGGAACTGCCAGGATGAATGGAAAGGAGAGAATCATGAGCTTCTTCCATTATGAGCTTCCTGAGATCACCTTTGGGAACAACGAGTCTGTCCTCGAAGAACAAGGTATCTCTCTCATCAACACGGAAGCACTTATATTTTGGAGTGCCCTTTGCAATCCCATGTTTCACTTTCTTCACCATGGTATCACCGAGCTGGGCCTCACGGACTTGATCTTCCAAGGTAGGAGCAATTTGGAGATTTGCAAGAAAACCCTGCGGAACAACTTGGAGGTTGAGCTTCCTGAATGCTTCACAAAGCTCAGGCTGGTACGGCTTGATAAGAAGGCTGTTACAATATGCCTTTCTGCTCAAAGCATCTGCAATCACGTTCGCCTTGCCAGGAGTGTATTCAATGCTGGGGTTGTACTCTTGGATCATTTCAACCCAACGAGTCTGGCGGAGGTTCAGATGCGGCTGTGTGAAGATGTACTTCAAGCTCTTGTGATCGGTGAAGATGTCGACCTTTCTGCCCAACAACAGATGTCTCCACGTAATCAGAGCATGTACCACAGCTGCTAGCTCGAGATCGTGTGTGGGATAGTTCTTCTCGCTGGGTTTGAGCTGACGAGAAGTGTAAGCCACAATTCTCTTATCTTGCATAAGCACACCACCAAGGCCTTGAAGAGAAGCATCACAGAATACTTCATAGGGCTTAGTTTCATCCGGAGGAGTCAGAACTGGAGCAGAGACAAGCTTATCTTTGAGGGTTTTGAAAGCCACTTCACATTCTGGAGACCAAAAGTATTTGACATTCTTCTGAAGCAAGTTGGAAAGTGGCTTGGCAATCTTGGAGAAGTTTTCAACAAATCTTCTGCAATAGCTGGCAAGACCCAGAAAACTGCGGAGCTGCTTGACGTTCTGAGGAGCTTCCCAGTTGACAATTGCTTCAACTTTCTCGGGATTAACCGCAATACCGTCAGCTGAGATAATGTGGCCCAGGTACAAAACCTTATCGAGCCAAAACTCGCACTTGGAGAGCTTGGCATAGAATTTATGCTCTCGGAGTCGATCAAGAACCAGACGCAAGTGCTTTTCGTGATCTTCTTCATTCTTGGAGAACACCAGAATATCATCCAGATACACAAGCACAAACTCGCCAGTATAGGGGTTGAAGATGTAATGCATCATCCTTGAAAAGGTAGGAGGAGCATTGGCGAGACCGAAGGACATGACGGTATACTCGTAAGAACCGTAGCTCGTTCTGAAGGCCGTCTTGGGAATGTCTTCCTCGCGAATGCGAATTTGATGATAGCCCATTCGGAGGTTAAGCTTAGAGAACACTTTAGCTCCTTTGAGCTGCTCAAAGAGTTCGTTGATGTTGGGGAGCGGATACTTGTTCTTAATCGTCTTCTTGTTCAATGGCCGGTAGTCAACACAGAGACGCTCCGTGCCATCTTTCTTCTTGACAAATAAGACACCACAGCCCCACGGAGATGTACTCGGTATGATGAGACCCATACTCTCCTGCTTATCAAGCTGCTTCTTCAATTCCTTCAATTAATCCGGAGAGAGCTTGTACGGACGCCGGCAAGCAGGTTCAGTGCCCGGCTCGAGTTCAATGACAAACTCCACCTGACGGTGTGGAGGCATGCCTGGAAGTTCTTCTGGAAAGACGTCTTGATATTCGTTCACCACTGGAATTTGATCTATGGCATTAATTTCGCCCTTATCATTAAGAGAGAAAAGCCGGATAGTATTATCCCTGGAGGCGAAGATAATCACATCTTCATCAGAATGAGTCATCTTGACTTCCTTTTGAGCACAATCAATGTGAGCATCATGCTGAGAAAGCCAATCCATTCCGAGAATGAGGTCGATGTCAGAATGACCAAGAATCACCGGTTTAGCCAGAAAACTATAATCTCCCATGCGAATGGAAACATCCGGAGCATAAACACTAGAAGTCATAATCTTGCCCGGAGAAACAACTTGCAACTTCTGAGGCAAATTTGAAGTGGCAATATCGTGCTTGGATGCAAAAGGTTGAGACATGAAAGAGCATGAAGCACCCGAATCAAATAACACTTTAGCTGGAAAAGAGTTCACTGGAAGGTTACCCAAAATGACATCAGAAGAAGCCTCCGCTTGTGTTGCATTCATCAGATTGACCCTTGCTGCCTTTGGATCATGCTTGACCATAGCGGTACCGACAGGAGGAGGAGGCGGAAGGCGCCTTGGGTTGTTGCACTTGTTGGAATAATGACCCTTCTGGCCACACTTGTAGCAAGTCACCTCAGAAAGCGGACGGGTAGGAGGAGCATTTAGTCTTGGAGCTTGGAACTGTTGCTTGGACTGCTTGTTGGAGTTGGGTGGGTGGGAGAAACCACGACCACTAGAGTTCTTGTTGTTGGAGTTGTTGAAGTTGTTGGAGTTGTTGTATGGAGCTCGAATCACTGGAGGAGGAGGAAGCCAGAATTTCTGTTGTTTCGAAGCCAACTGAGACGATGAGGAAGAGTGAACAGCATCTCGAATTCTCTTCTTAGAAGCCTCCATCTTAAGCTGAGCTGCTTCTTGTTTCAAAGCCATGTTATAGAACTTGTCGAATTCATCGGGCTCGAACAAAGTGAGAGCAAGCTGAAGTTCATATTTGAGACCTCCACGGAACTGATAGATTTTGCTCTTGGCATCAGGAATGTCTTGCTTTGCATAGCGAGCGAGGTTTTGGAACTTGACATTATACTGATAGACTGTCATGGAGCCCTGCTTGAGGTTGCGGAATTGCTCACGCATACACTCGATGACACTTGTAGGAATGTGGTGCGAGCGGAAATCCTTGTAGAAATTCTCCCAAGAGATCACTTGACCCGGCCTTGAGTCTTTGTACTGCTGCCACCAGTCAGCTGCTTGATCTTTCAGTTGGAAGGCTGCAAACTTCACATAGTCATCTTCTTTCACGTTACTGCACTCAAAATGCTTCTTTATGTCGGTCAACCAATCCTCAGCATCAAGAGGGTCGACACAGTAACTGAAAGCTTTAGGATTGTTAGCCAGGAACTAGTTGAGAGTAGCATGGTGCTGCTGGAAGAAGTTGCCTTGATTCCCTGGAACACCCTGATTAGCTTGATTAGCTTGATTAGCTTGCATCAGCTGCATCATCTGCATCATCAACTGAGTGTTCTGAGCAGTAGTCTGCATAATTGCTCTCCAAGCCTCAGGCGGAGGAGGAGGGGAAGGAGGACGTTCTGGAACCTCTTCACCCTCTGGGTTAGCGTTGGGAACCCTTTTCGGAGCCATCCTGTAAGAGATGACCACGAATCAGCAATTGATTGACAAAAGGTATAAGCTGAATCAATGGAATGAGTTGTAACAAGTCTTCACAATAATCATTCGAACAATAAGAACGAATGAAATCATCCGAACAAGAGGAACGAATGATATTCTCAGTTAAATGATAACATCAGTCTTCACGAGAAGCCACATAGGGGACAAAATGAAAATAAGAAAAAGCAACAAGGTACGGAAAGGAACAAACACAAGAGAGGAGTTTCGTTCTAACATCTTTGTGCTGAAAGCATATGAACGCGTTACGAAAAGGTTTTGCAATCCCCGGATCAGCATAGCCAAGGACCCTTTAAGATGCAACTCCTGATAGTAACATCAGTCATATAACCCCTTCACTCAATGTCGAACCCCGAACTCACTAACCTGCATTCGTTGGAAGAATGCCTACGATCTACTGGATAAAAACCCACCTATAGATTTCCGAAAGATTCCAGTTATGCAATCAGGTGTTGGGGATACACGGGAAGCACCGCGCAATCAACTCTAACCTACATCCAGGTGTATCCATCCTTCAACACATAACCAGTCTTTCTCGGAAACTGTGTACCTCGGACCTTCGAAAAGCATCCACTATAACAAGCTATGGCAATACTCCCGAACTACCTCCCCAGTACTGGGTGATGTCGGGGTTATCTTGCCACTGGCCGTATAGGGGAGATTTTCGATGTCGTCCGTCTTAAGTATTTAGTACTGCCGTGATATGCTTGTTACAATGATACCCCGAAGCTCAACTCCTCGGTAACAGGAGGCATCGGGAACAATATCCTTGTCACAAGAACATCGAAACAATCCCAGAATACTCACGGGATTCCTAAAAAAAAAATTTGTGCAAATTTTGAAGATAGGAGAGACAAGAGTAGACGTCAGGAGTCCTCACCAGAGAGAAAGGGGATGAGAAGCAAAGAAATCCTACTCTCCGATATAATATAGGACTCAAAAAGTTTTCAGTGTGTGCCTAGACTCAACCGTCAACGGTTCGATCAAACAGTGGGGGCTCCTAGGTCGGAGAAGGCTCTGAATACCAACTTGTAATGCCCAGGATGGAGTTATAACTCCTACGTGTCGAGGCACGACTTAAAGGCATAAACCCATCCTAGAATGATCTCAAGTTTGGTAATCTTTGCACAACTCATGTAAAAGAGGGGATAGTAAACTGAAAATAGTTGGCTTACACTCGCCACGTCACAGAATTACAGTGCAAGTCTCAAACATCATACATTAAGAACATCACAACCCTCTAAGGGCAAAAGCCAAATGTCAAAGTACCAAACTCAGATAAAACAACCACAGGCGGATCGAATCCTAGTAAGAGACTCCACTACTGATCGTCCGGGTAGCGCACGTAGTACCGACTACGC
The DNA here is from genome assembly GCA_902687465.1 of Secale cereale. Lineage (NCBI taxonomy): Eukaryota > Viridiplantae > Streptophyta > Magnoliopsida > Poales > Poaceae > Secale > Secale cereale. The sequence continues at coordinate 643,723,124 of LR738710.1, forward strand.
TCCTCGTAGTACTCCCAATCCAGCTCGGTGCCATCACCTGGATAGCTCACAGCTGGACCTGCATCTGGTGTGTGAAGTAACTGTGAGCCACAGAGGACTCAGCAATCCCGTTCCCGGGTAACAGAACTATTTAAGCCTTTGGGTGAGTGTAAGGTTGAAGAAAAGAACAAGTCTGCAGCAGCAACTAACATCTAACTTACGCAAGTGAGAGCGAGAAGAGAAGGCTCGGCGAGGAGTGATCACGAAGTGATCCTAGCTACAAGCTCACAAACATAACCCCTCCGTGTTCAACTCCCGAATCCCTATTCGGAAATTGACAGTCACGGAACACACGCTGGTAGTGTATTAGAAACATTGTGTCAAGTTATCTACAACCGGAATTAACAAGCTCCCATATGCCACATAACCGCGGGCACGTCTTTCGAAAGTTCAAACCCTGCAGGGGTGTTCCAACTTGACCCATTACAAGCCCACGATCCGCGGAGTCGCAACTCCAAGGTGGGAAGACCCGAGTATTCTCGGAATCCCATGCTCAAGATATACCGAGCTAAGGTAAGGCTAATCCAGCAAATCCTCCCGGCGTGCCGACACCCTGATAGTAGCCGCGCGTATCTAGTCTCAGGCCACGACCGGATGGGTGATTCTACAGGACCCAATCCTCGAGTTTCCCCGTGGTGGTTCCCGCAGACTCCCCGTTTGGGACCAACACCATCGGCACTGGCCCCCCCCTGCTATGTTGAATTAAAAATCCTCGGGGACATGACCCCCTATGCAATTAATTAATTATTTAAGTTGTTATTATGAGGCAAATAGTACCAAATGTTGGGACTTGCTGGAAAAGACTTAGCACTTAGCGGTTTATCGAGGGGGTCCCATACACCCCAACCGTGTTAGGAACGCACAATCAAGGAACATAATACCGGCTTATACGGATCCTAACGGCATGAGTGGAACAAATCACCAAGCAAAAGGCTTAGCCTTCCACCCTTGCCAATATATAGATGATTTCATTTTAAGCATTAATATAGTGTGATATAACCCAACCAAACTTCAACATGGAGCAAGCATCTTCACTTCACCTGCAACTAGCAACGCTATAAGAAGGGCTGAGCGAAGCGTACTTAGCCAAGCAACGGTTTGCATAGGTAGGGTGGTTAATCATGGCAATTGGTTACAAGTAGGAGGCTGACAAGAAGATCATGGGCATCGAGGCAAAAACTATAGATCGAGACTACTAGCAATAGGCAAAGATAGTAATGTTATCGGGGTTCGGTCATCTTGCCTGAAGAGAAGTCGTTCGGATCGTAAGAAGGGTCCTCGTGTTCAACCTCGTTGGAAACCTCATGCTCAACTTCGTACTCGGTCTCAGCTTCCGGCTCTACACAAAACAATCACACCAAGCACCAATCAACAAGATGCAATGCGCACTCGGAAAAGATGAATGCATGATGGATGCACTAAGGATGCACACGGAGCACGTAAAACATCACTCAAGCAAAACACCTCAAAACATGATAACAAACTGATATTATTAATCTACACAGAAAAACAATCAAGTTTGATATAAGATTCGCTGAAATCGGAGTTACGGGCTAAAAGTTATGCCCGAAACAAGATTTGAGCGAAAGCTGAAAATTACAGCAACATAGCAACTTCGGAGCTCAAAAATAATTATGCTACAGCACCCAAAAGCATGGCAAAGGACATGAACACAAACTAGACATATAGTACAACAACTAAGTCCAAGCTGCACCCCCAACGGAGTCACGGATCAATAGCAATGATCTTGGACATATTGAACTTTACAATAAAATTCTGGCAGCAGAATTTTATTGAAACTTTAGAGCAAAAGATAAACATGCTACAGCCACTTAAATGGACATGTGAGGACATGGATGGAAAGACAACAATATATACTACAAGGAACAATCAAAGTCCACTCCAAAACTATCATGCTTTGTCCTAGAACATCACACGAACATGGCATCGGAACGTTACAGATTTCAGACTTAGTGAAAAATCACTAAGTCCTAAAACAGCAATATCATCAAGGCATATAAAAGAGCATGTTTAAGTCACCTCGAAACTAAACATGGCAAAGGGTAAGCACCTCATCAAAGTGCATATGAAGGTGATCCCGAAACACACAAGCATGCATCATAGAGGTGAACACAACGATTGCAACGAGCTCATCAAGATGACATTTCATAACAAGTGAAAACACATTACAGCCACATGGCACTTTGCAACGATGATAACAAGGAGATAATAAATCTACCATGCAACCTATCACAAGCAACACGTAGTTCGTGGCAAGACGAACACGTGGGCATGTGTCACACCCCAAAAATATTTATTTGGAATTTTGAAAACTTTTCAAAATTTTAGCTAAGATTTAAAAATTTTCTTGGAGGGTTCTGTTTGAAGGGTGGACTTATTTGATTTAATTGTTTTGGAGGTTTTCAAAACTTTTTCTCTCTAAAGAATCTTTGGTTTTTAGCTATTTATTTTCAAAGGCAAAGGTCCTTTCCACCTCTTCTAGCACCATAAAACCTCTCCAAATATTTTTCTGCCACTCCAAGATTTACCTCTCAAGTCATGCACACCTTCTGTGATATTATTCAACTCCTCCCCACTCCACAAAAATATTCTTTCTATATATTTTGAATTCCAAAAGTGGAATTTGAATTAATCATAGTTTCTTGACATTTACAAAGGAACTATATTTTCTATGACTCTTCTGCCTCCACCAACATTATCCCTACATATATATGGTACCCTCAACCCATTTCTCCAAAAACAGTTGGTCCCACAGTTCAAAAATTTCAAATCAAATTCAATTCAAATTTGGTCCAGAAATCATATTTCTGCCCCAAACCATTTCCAAACTTCACCAAAATTCTTGGCCTCCTGGCAAACTCATTTTTGAGTAACTACACACCACCACACAAAACCCCATGATCAAACAAGTTGCTTAAACCCCCAAAGCAATTCATCAAACAGTTGGCATGCACTGTTCATAACTGTATTGAAATTCAGTTAACTGAATTTCTTTCGGCCGACAGGGACAGCGATGCCGTGCATCCATCATCTTCCTCCCCCGCACGGCGATGTCGCCTGTGTTCAATGCCGTAGCTCCCCCTGGCCCAGCGCCCAGCCACTCCACTCCGGTGAGATGGCACCGGGCCGGTGCAGCCTCCCCGAGCTCGTCCACGGCCGGGCCGAGCGGAACGCCACGGCCATAGGCCACCATTCACTGCCCAGCAGCGCCCCTACCTACCTCTCCGCCCACGCATCACTCTCCCTCACACCTCCGCGCAAAGGACACACCGGCCACGCCGCACGGGGCCCGTTTGGCAGTCGCCGGAGCCGGCCGCTCCGCCGCGCCCGTGCGGACAGCACATCGCAAACGTGTCAAGCAGGCACGAGCTCGTCCACGCGGAAGCTTCGGACGAACACCACGGGCCTCTTGAATGCCCCATCGCCCAGACCACCGGCCAGAACCAACCCCGGCGGCCATATTAACTCCGGCGATCTTCACCCGCTTCGGCTATCTTCGAACCGCCTATAAAAAGGGTCCCCGAGCCCCTCTAGCGCCAGCACTCGCCTCCACCACTACCCACACTCCCTCCTGACCACCCACCAGGCCCCGAGGGGGTCATCTTCTCCCTCTCCGGCCACCGCTCCGCCGCCTCTGTCCTCGAACCGAACCGAGCACCTACACCACCAGAGCAGCCCAAACTCCGTCGATCCTCCCCTTTTCCACCACCATGCCGAATCCCTAGGTCAATTTCCCTTCCCGAGCCCTCTCCGACGAGCCACCACTTCACCCGAATCACCGTCCGCCGGCGACGAGCTCACCGCCGTTCAGGTGACCGCCGGTGGCCACCTCCACCACCCCTGGATGCGGAAGGCCACGCTGGTCATGTTGCGACCAGCGCCGGGCCCTGAGACCCCGGCGATCGTCGCCGGCAATCGCCGCCGCTTCTCTGTACTCGCGCGCGAGCGCGTTCAAATTCTAAACCTGACGGGTGGCCCCCACCCGTCAGCTCTCTCTCTGTTTCCGTTTTAAGTGGAAGCGCACTCTGCGCTTTACGTCTTCTGCACTGGAAGACGCACTCGTATCCGAAACGTTTTCTTTTAAAACAACTCAGGGACTTCTGTTTTACAGAAAAACCCCTGGTTTTGAAAAGCTAATAACTTTTAAAATATAAATCCAAATGAGTTGATTCTTTTTGCTAAAATTTTCTTTTCTGCTCTAGTTTATTTTAAGATTTATTTAAAAATATTTTGAGAACTTTTTCTGTTCTGTGTTGATTTTCTTATTCGAATTCAAATTTGAATTTTTCAGAAAAAGAAGAAGGAACTTTTGCTGGGATTTCTGAAGGGTTTTCTCCTGATTACTTTGGACAAGGCAAGCATGATTGAACTTGAGATATGATGTTGCTTCCTTGCATGGTTACATAGTATGGTAGTGCATCACATACGTTGCATGTTATATCACATGTGCATGCATGGTCATGTCATGTTTGTTTTACCTTGGCTTGCATGTCACACTAGCTTGTCTGGCATACAAGTGGTTACGCGAGGGCAGAGATGCTGCTGCTGGTTGGGACATGCTAGTAGGCATGGTCCTTTGTTGACACAGTGGTGTCGTGTGGTACTGATAAAGAACACTGGTGTTATTTTGACAATACCTCCTGAGTCTGCCTAGATCGAGTCTTGCTCTATACACCTAGCTGTACACCGTGCTGCCACGGGTCCTTCCGAAAGGAGGGCACGGCCTAGTAAGTTGATAACCCCTGTACGGGTGCACGCCACACAGATACTACGATGAAGGTTGTAGCCTGTCATCGGGTCAGGGGCATGGGTGTTTCCGGTTGTAGCCGAGAGGGGGGCACCCCTTGTAATCCGCGCGTTTAATAGTGATCCCATGCTTTTCGGAGGTTGTAGCCTCCCTGACTTAAGGTTTCTGGAGCGATGCTCTGGGTGAGTCCTGGCATCCGGTCGGTGCGTATGCGTCAGGCGTGTTTTCAACCCAAAGTCCGTATTGGGTATTAGTCAGTGCACGGTACTGTCTAAGGAAAGCCCATACGCGTGGGTAAAGAGTACACCCTCTGCAGAGTTATATCTATTCGAATAGCCGCGTCCACGGTCAAGGACTTAGTTGGGTGGGTCAAGTATTCGGTCCCGGTGTCAGTCTCTGGAGGAAAATAATATACTTGAGTATGTTATGTTTGCATGATGCTTTTGTCACAGTCAGTATTTATCATGAATTTATTTATGATGAATATTATGCTTATGGACTAACCCTATGATTTTATTGTTACCTTCAAGAGTGTCTCAGGGGCTGGCTAGACTACCCCGGACGCTCGTTTTTTATTTTAAAGTCCTTTTGTGGCGTCCCTCGAGTGTCAGGCGGTTTATCACGCCACTACTCTTGTGGATACCCAACTGGCATTTCTCTTAAAGTCCTTTTGTGGCGTCCCTCGAGTGTCAGGCGGTTTATCACGCCACTACTCTTGTGGATACCCAACTG
>LR738710.1:643738455-643748936 GCA_902687465.1 Secale cereale
TTTGTGGCGTCCCTCGAGTGTCAGGCGGTTTATCACGCCACTACTCTTGTGGATACCCAACTGGCATTTCTCTTAAAGTCCTTTTGTGGCGTCCCTCGAGTGTCAGGCGGTTTATCACGCCACTACTCTTGTGGATACCCAACTGGCATTTCTCTTAAAGTCCTTTTTGTGGCGTCCCTCGAGTGTCAGGCAGTTTATCACGCCACTACTCTTGTGGACACCCGACTGGCATTTCTCTTCAAGTCCTACCGTGATGTCACTTGGCATCCGACCGGCATTCTTTTTATCTTTTTATATTATTATGACTAATATTTATTTTTGTATTAACCATGTTTCACCATGCCAAGTCTTGATAATTGTTGCATGCATGTAGTTTATCCTCCATGGCATATGCTTTCAGCATATCTTATGTTCTTAATGTTTGCGAGTACATTCAAAGTACTCACTGGCTTGTCCCTGGCTATTTACTTGGCCAGACTTGGAGGAGGACGAGCTTTTGGAGGAGAATTGCGCTAGCGAGGCCGACGCTTAGAAGGTTCCCAGTCAGCACACCTGTGCGTTGGAGTCTATCACGTGTACCATCCGTCAAGCTTCCGCCACACCAATAAAATAGTCAAGCCTCACACTGACGCTTGACTCTAAGCTAGTATATCAGTGTTGAGTTCCACTACCCACTGTCATATTTCGCCATCCTTGTACGCTGAGTTGTTGTAATAAATTATTGAGTCACCCTGACTCAACCCTGTGTAATATTATTGTACTGGTTATCTATATCAAGGTTGTCCACTGGTTGTGCTTGGGAGCCAGTGTGACTTAAGGCTATTCTGTGATTTAGTTCTCAGAAATGGGCCCGACAGCATGTCATTTGCATCATTTGGACAAACGAGCTAAAAGATATCACATGTCAAAGGTGGCATAAAAATAACACATAACAGCAGTTTATATCATGATGCACTCTTGCAACAGCAAAACAAGCACCTAGATGATCTCTAACATGCATGACAACAACAGGTAAAACGTAGAGCACATCTCCACGAACGTCTGGACATATCACATGCGCAAAACGGAGCATCACAGTAAAAGTTATGCACAGTCAAACATAGCATCAGAGATTAAATTACTGGGGCTTAGAGAAGGGGAAACAACCTCAGATCTAGATCTGGATCAGGAAAAAAAAACGGAGTAGGCCGGATCTGGTGCGGCCCGAGGAAGAGGCGGTGGCGCGGCGGCCCACGCGAGGAGGAGCGGCGGCGGCTCGGCCCAGCCGGCTGAGGCAGCTGGCGATGGCCCGCTCGGGACCTGCGCGGAGAGGGAGGCCCGGCCCGGGGAGCGGCCTGGGCGCTGGCTGCGGCCTGGTCGGAGAGGCCGGCCTGGCGCGAGGTAGCGGCCCGGCGACGCTGGGGCGGTTGACTGGAGGCGCCTGGCCCGGCTGGCCTGGGGCCTCGCGGGAGGCGGGCCTTCGCGGGGAAGTGGTCCCCCGGCGCGCGCGGAGGGAGGCAGAGCCAGCGACGGGCCTTGCGCGCGGTGAAGCGAGCCCAGCGCTCGGCGTTGTACGGGCCGGTTGGTAGATCGAAGGAGGCGTTGACCTCGCGAGGCGATCGAGGTCTCCGGTCGGCGCGGTGCGGTAGATCGAGGGAGCTGGCCCGGCTGGTTCCCTCGGGATCCAGAGGAAGAAAATTGTGGATCTGATTTGATCTGAAAGAAAAAGGAAAAAAAAATAGTGGAGAAGGGGAAGAAGAAGGGGAAGCCAAAATAGACCTAGGGGGGTCTATATATAGCAGTTTTTAGGGTTAGGAGGGAGTTTAGGGGCGCTAGGAGCCCTCCGATCGCGATCCGATGGATCCGATCGCGGGGATAGATTTTAAAGGCCTAGAAGGTGATAACAGACTGCGGTAGGGGTGTTTCCGGGACACGAAGCGAAGGCACTTCGGACCCACACGAACAACGGATGGAAAAGCCAACGGAGTCCAAACGAGACGAGATTTGAGAGGCGGGTTGCACACAACAAAACAACAACACAGACAACAACCTCGCGGCACACCGGTAACATAAAACGCCCGAACAACAAAGTAGGCCTACGGGACGTCACGGACACGTGAGGGAGCTCCGAAACGCGAAACGGACAACGGGAAGAAACACGAAGAACCGGATGCAACCCACAACACAAATGCAATGCAATGCACATGTCTACATGATATGAATGAATGCCACACACTCACACAACAAAACGACGAAAACCCGAAAGACAAGGAACCCGGAATGGAAATAGATGAAGCCGGAGATATATTATATACCCAAAAGGGAAAGCATTACATCCGGGGCATTACACATTGGTCCCGGTTGGTGACTTGAACCGGGACCACCTTTGGTCCCGGTTAAAGTCACCAACCGGGACCAATGAGGTGCCTATATATACCCCCTCGCGCAAGAGCAGAGCACACTGCTCTGTTTTTTCTCTGGCCGAGGGGGAGAGGGCTTGGTGGTGCTCTAGCTCACCTCCTATGCACACAACGTGTTCGATGGAATGCCCGAGCCACACTAGTTAAGCTTTTCTCCTCTCGAAGCTCTATTTTCTCCGAGATTTGTCTAGGTTTAGCGGTCCGTCACGTCCCGTCCCCGTCTTCGCCGTCGTCGATCGCCCCCGCCGATCTCGTCACCGGCACCACCGTGGTGAGCCTCTTGTTATGTCCATGCTTTTCTTACTTTTATTATTGATTGTTATTATTGCTTTAGATAGATATTTGTCTAATTTTCTTACATTTATTATTGCTTGTTATTATATAGTGCGATGGTTTTGATATCCGCCCACGTGGGCCCTCGTCTTGTCTACAATTCGGATGTGGTATATTATCTTTAATTTATAACTATTTGTTTTAGTGTTTATGACAATTATGCCAACCAACTTGACATGCATAGATGTTTTTATATGTCTAGGAGGTAGTTGAACCGGAAATTCCAACCGACCCTCTTGTGGAGAGGTTAAATTTAGTTGAAGAGGAAAATATTTCCTTGAAGAAAAAATTGGAAAAAATGGAGGAGGAGAAGATGGAATTGGAGTTGCATGTTGCGGAAATCGTCGATGATCACAAGATCAAGATGGACCCAACTGTCGAGAGGTTAAATTTAGTTGAAGAAGAAAACAATTTCTTGAAGGAAAAAATAAAAAAAATTGAGGACGAGAAGATGATATTGGAGTTGCATTTTGCGGATGTAGTCGATGATAACAAGATCAAGATGGATGCAATGCGGTTGAAGATTAGAAAGATTAGAAAATATGCCATTCATACCGAGGTTTGGTATCATTATGCCGTTGGATCAATTGTTACCTTAGTTGCGATTATGATCGCATTTGTTTTCACATTGAAATGTTTTACATAGTTTTGATGTGTATGGTGAAAATTAATTAGATGCTCTGGAGAGCTATATGGTGTTAGATGAGAACTATGTATGTACTTTGGTTTTAATGTGATGATGAACTTCTATTAATTTGGTCACTTAATTATCTATTTATGATGTTCTATAATGGTTTTTGACACACTTAATTATATATAATGCACGCAGATGAACCGGCAATGGATGTACGGTGACAGACACACCTCCGAGTACATTAAGGGTGTGCATGAGTTTCTAAATGCGACTGAGGCAAACAAGCAGAATGGTTTTATGTGTTGTCCATGCACTAAATGTGGGAATACGATGTCTTACTCTAACCGGCAAATCCTTCACTCCCACCTGCTTTACAAGGGTTCCATGCCATACTATAATGTTTGGACGAGGCACGGAGAAATAGGGGTTATGATGGAAGACGGCGAAGAAGAAGAGTACGATGACAACTATGTGCCCCCTGAATACGGTGATGCTGCAATGGGTGGAGCTGGTGAAGATCAAGAGGAACCAGACGTTGTGCCCAATGATGCTGCAACGGGTGAAGCTGCTGAAGATCAAGAGGAACCAGATGATGATCTCCGCCGGGTCATTGTCGATGCAAGGACGCAAGGCGAAAGTCAAAAGGAGAAGCTGAAGTTCGATCGCATGTTAGAGGATCGCAAGAAAGGGTTGTACCCCAATTGCGAAGATGGCAACACAAAGCTCGGTACCGTACTGGAATTGCTGCAGTGGAAGGCAGAGAATGTTGTGGCTGACAAAGGATTTGAGAAGCTACTGAAAATATTGATGAAGAAGCTTCCGAAGGATAACAAATTTCCCGACAGTACATACGCAGCAAAGAAGGTCGTATGCCCTCTAGGATTGGAGGTGCAGAAGATACATGCATGACCTAATGACTGCATCCTCTACCGCGGTGCATACAAGGATCTGAATGCATGCCCGGTATGCGGTGCATTGCGGTATAAGATGAGACGAGATGACCCTGGTGATTTTGACGGCGAGCCCGCCAGGAAGAGGGTTCCTGCGAAGGTGATGTGGTATGCTCCTATAATACCACGGTTGAAACGTTTGTTCAGAAAACAGAGAGCATGCCAAGTTGATGCGATGGCACAGTGAGGACCGTAAGAAATACGGGAAGTTGAGAGCACCCGCTGATGGGTCGCAGTGGAGAAAAATCGAGAGAAAGTACTGGGAGGAGTTTGCAAAGGACCCAAGGAACGTATGGTTTGCTTTAAGCGCGGATGGCATTAATCCTTTCGGGGAGCAGAGCAGCAATCACAGCACCTGGCCCGTGACTATATGTATGTATAACCTTCCTCCTTGGATGTGCATGAAGCGGAAGTTCATTATGATGCCAGTTCTCATCCAAGGCCCTAAGAAACCCGGCAACGACATTGATGTGTACCTAAGGCCATTAGTTGAAGAACTTTTACAGCTGTGGAATGGAAACGGTGTACGTGCGTGGGATGAACACAGACAGGAGGAATTTGACCTAAAGCCGTTGCTGTTTGTGACCATAAACGATTGGCCCACTCTCAGCAACCTTTCAGGACAGACAAACAAAGGATACCACGCATGCACGCACTATTTAGATGACACTGAAAGTATATACCAAGACAAATGCAGGAAGAATGTGTACCTAGGCCATCGTCGATTTCTTCCGACCAACCATCAATCTCGAAAGAAAGGCAAGCATTTCAAAGGCGAGGCAGATCATCGGAAGAAGCCCGCCATGCGTACCGATGATCACGTACTTGCTATGGTCAATGATTTACACATAATCTTTGGAAAGGGCCCCGGAGCACTAGCTGTTCCGAATGACGTTGAGGGACACGCACCCATGTGGAAGAAGAAATCTATATTTTGGGTCCTACCCTACTGGAAAGACCTAGAGGTCCGCTCTTCAATCGACGTGATGCATGTGACGAAGAACCTTTGCGTGAACCTGCTAGGCTTCTTGGGCGTGTATGGAAAGACAAAAGATACAGCTGAGGCATGGGAGGACCTGCAACGTTTGCACGAAAAAGACGGCATGCCTCCGAAGCAGTATGAAGGTCCTGCCAGCTATGCTCTTACGAAAGAAGAGAAAGAAATCTTCTTTGAATGCCTACTCAGTATGAAGGTCCCGACTGGCTTCTCATCGAATATAAAGGGAATAATAAATATGCCAGTGAAAAAGTTCCAGAACCTAAAGTCTCATGACTGCCACGTGATTATGACGCAACTGCTTCCGGTTGCATTGAGGGGGCTTCTACCGAAAAACGTCCGATTAGCCATTGTGAAGCTATGTGCATTCCTCAATGCAATCTCTCAGAAGGTCATCGATCCAGAAATCGTACCAAGGTTAAGGAGTGATGTGGCGCAATGTCTTGTCAGTTTCGAGCTGGTGTTCCCACCATCCTTCTTCAATATCATGACACACGTCCTAGTTCATCTAGTCAACGAGGTTGTCATTCTGGGGCTCGTATTTCTACACAATATGTTCCCCTTTGAGAGGTTCATGGGAGTCCTAAAGAAATATGTCCATAACCGCGCTAGGCTAGAAGGAAGCATCTCCATGGGCCATCAAACAGAGGATGTCATCGTGTTTTGTGTTGACTTCATTCCTGGCCTTAATAAGATAGGTCTCCCTAAATCGCGGTATGAGGGGAGACTGACTGGAAAAGGCACGCTTGGAAGGGACTCAATAATATGCATGGACGGATATTCTTGGTCTCAAGCACACTACACAGTTCTGCAGAACTCTACCTTGGTGACCCCGTATGTCGATGAACACAAGAACAGTCTGCACTCCAAACACCCGGAGCAGTCCGACGACTGGATTACATGTGAACACATTAGGACTTTCAGCAGTTGGTTGGAAACACGTCTCAGAGGTGACAACATTGCTTGTGATGAGTTGTACTTGTTGTCCATGGGACCATCTTTGATAGTATTGATTTACAAAGGATACGAGATAAATGGGAATACATTTTACACGATTGTCCAAGATCAAAAGAGCACCAACCAAAACAGCGGTGTCCGCTTTGATGGAAGAACCGAGAGGGTAAAGGACACATATTATCGTTACATAGTGGACATATGGGAACTTGACTACGGACATGATTTTAAGGTCCCTTTGTTTAAGTGCAAATGGGTCAATCTGTCAGGAGGCGGGGTACAGGTAGACCCATAGTACGGAATGACAACAGTGGATCTGAAAAATCTTGGTTACACTGACGAACCATTCTTCCTAGCCAATGATGTGGCACAGGTTATGTATGTGAAGGACATGTCTACCAGATCGAGAAAAAGAAAAAATAAGGAAGCGAATACATCATACGATGAGCCAAAGCGCCATATAGTTCTTTCAGGAAAAAGGGACATCCTAGGAGTGGAGGGCAAGACAGACATATCTGAAGATTATGAAAAGTGTCATGAAATTCCTCCCTTCAAAGTTAAGGCTGACCCAAGCATCCTAATAAACGATGAAGATTATCCATGGTTACGGCGCAATAAGCAAATGACACAAGCGAAGAAAAAGTGAAGACTTTTTTCCGCAACTATTATGATGATACCAAGCCAACTTTGTAACAGACGAGTATGATACCATTGTCCGTTTTGTACTTGCACATGCTATGCCAACTTTTTCAGAGTTCATTTGAAAACTATGAATGTAGGTCGAATTTTCTCTATAGGTGCATCTATGTTCATTTTTTAGTAAAGTTAACCACAAACTTGTGATTCACACAAATTTCAAAGAATTCAAATTTGAAAACTAATGGCACTAACAGAAAGTTTATAATTTTTCTAAAACTAATGGCCCTAACAGAAAGTTTATAATTTTGCTGACCTAAAAGCAAAAAAGAATTAAAAAATAAAGCAAAAAACAAAAGAAAATAAATAATGCAGAAAACAAAACAAAAAAACTTGCAAAAGAATAAAAATAGCAACAATAAGTATTTTGTTGTAAGTAGAAACAAAATAAAATAAATAAAGCAACAAAGAAAAGAAATAATTTCAAATTTAAACTATTCAAATTTGAATACTACTGGCACTAATAGAAAGTTTTTAATTGGTTTTACCTAAAGCAATAATATTCACAAAGAAACTATAAATACAGCAAAAAATAACTTAGAAATAAATAAAGCAGAAAAGGAAAAAAATACATTAAAAATGGGTAATTTTTCTAAAACTAATGTCACTAACAGAAAGTTTATAATTTTGCTGACCAAAAAGCAAAAAGAATTAAAAAAATATAGCAAAAAACAAAAGAAAATAAATAATGCAGAAAACAAAACAAAAAAAACTGGAAAAAAAATAAAAATAGCAACAATAAGTATTTTGTTGTAAGTAGAAACAAATTTGAATACTACTGGCACTAACAAAAAGTTTGTAATTGGTTTTACCTAAAGCAATAATATTCACAAAGAAACTCTAAATACAGCAAAAAACAACTTAGAAATAAATAAAGCAGAAAAGGAAAAAAATACATTAAAAAAATGGGCGCTTCCCAGTGAGCCTGCAAGGCCTACGACCTAGGATGCAGCTGGACTATAAGGCCCAGCAGACTCACAGGGTAGCGCGCAGAGTTAGGCCCAGAAGCCTGCAATAGAGAGGAGTTCAATACAGCGCCCGCAGTGGGGCTTATAAATAACTCTGAGCCCCTGTCAACTAGCAAGGTGGGACTAAAGATTTTGGCTGCGGGGCAGGAAAGGGCCTTTAGTCCCGGTTGGTGCCACCAACCGGGACCTAAGGTCTCTCCTTCCCGCCCTTTGGGCTGCTGAAAAGAGACCTTTGGTCCCGGTTGGTGGCACAAACCGGGACCAAAGAGGGCATTCGTCTCGGTTTGTGCCAAGAACTGGGACCAATGATCGATCTATATAAGTAGCACTTGTGAAATTTCATTTCAGTTTCTCTCTTCCCCGCCCCGACGACACCGCCAGGCTGCCCGAGCTCGCCATCGCCATCTCCCCGCGCCCCTGCCCCATGCTCGCCGTCGCCGTTGCCCCGCGTCGTCACACCGTTGCCCCGCGCCGTCGCCCCGCGCCCCTGCCCCGTCGCCCCTCGCCGTTGCCCTGCGATGTGAGCCTCCGCGCGCCCGGCTCTGTTCATATATATATATTGCTATTTTTTTGTTCATATGTGATATGTATATATATGTGTATGTGTATATAGTTGCTTATGTGTATATGTATATGTGTATATAGTTGCCGTATGTGGCTATAACGTATATGTGTATGTGATGTATATGTGTATGTGGCTATAATTTTTTTTTATTTTTCTTAGGAATTTGCTACATATATATGTTAAAAATGTTTTTTTGTTCATAGAAAGTTTTTTGTTCGTATATAGAAAGTTACAATTGTAGAAAAGTTTTATATATGCAAAAGTTACAAATTTAGAAAAAGAAGGATAGGAAAGAAGAAAATAAGAAGAGGAAAGAAAGAAGAAGAGGAGAAATAAATAAAAAGAAGAAAAAAGAAGAAAAATAAGAGGAGAAGAAGAAAGGAATAGAGGAGAAGAAGAGAAAATAGAATACATTCTATTTTTATTCTATTTTCTCTTCTTCTCCTCTATTCCTTTCTTCTTGTCGTCTTTTTTTTCTTTTATTCTTTGATCTTCTCCTCTAGCTATTCCTTTCTTATTCTCCTCTTTTTATTTCTTCTTCGTTTTCTTATGTTTTATTGGGTCTGTCGTCGTCGACATACCCCTCCCGATAACTTCAACACGAGGGGAGTGGTCGATATGCCCCCTCCCCGATAATATTAATTTCCCATGTACGTATGTCGTGTCGATATAAACTCCCGATAACTTCAACACGTGGGGGGGGGGGGCACTACTGGAATCTGAGTCTTTGCCATCTGCCAGCTCTTTGCCGTCTGCCAGCTGATGGCAAAGAGGCTGTTTGCCGTCTGTCTTGTCAAAGCAGACGGCAAAGAACCAGCTGATGGCAAAGAGGGTCTTTGCCATCTGCCAGATCTTTGCCGTCTGCTGGCAGACGGCAAAGAGGTCTTTGCCATCTGCCAGCAGACGGCAAAGACCAAAGTGGGCCCCATGGGGGTACTGCACTGGCTAGGTCACACCGGCCACTTCTTTGCCGTCTGCTGGCAGACGGCAAAGATTTCTTTGCCATCTGTCAGCAGACAGCAAAGAGGTAAGAGGGGCCCACAGTGTCACGGCGTGGGCGGGCTAACGGTGAGTCTTTGCCGTCTGCTGGCAGACGGCAAAGAATTCTTTGCCGTCTGCCCGCAGACGGCAAAGAGAAAAAAAAGAAGAAAAAAGCAGACGGCAAAGAGAAAAAAAACCTGAACACTGACCCACGCGCGCGCGCTATCCGGAGCGCTGGAGCGGCCGCACGACGGCCGTCCATCAGATACAAGGACGCGACACGTGGCGAGAAGGTTCGACCGAAACTGGACGGTGCGGTGCCTTTTGTCGTTTCCAAGTTTTGGGGAAAAAAATCTATCGCTCCAGTTTCTCCCCATCTCGTCGTTCCCCTTCCTCACTCTCTCTTCACAGATCCACGGCGATAGGAACTAGCAATCCCTAGGGATTTGATGCGCCCGTAGCCGGCGAGAGCCCACCAGCGACAGGAGCTCCTCTCCGGTGCGAGCAACACATCGGAGCGGAGGGAGCCCCGCGCGCGTAGCTAGCAAGGGGACCAGCGGGGGGAGACCTCGCGCCGCGGAGCGGGCGACGGGGAGAAGAGGGGTAGGAGGAGGAAAGGGGGCGCGCGTTGGCGGCTGACCGACGGGGGAAGCGAACGCGTCGCTGCTACATCTACGAACCAGAGGTCAGTTTTTCCGGCGACTCTTCCTCCATTGTTTCTCGTCGATACGTTACCGACTCCAACGCCGGCGAAAGAGGGCGACGGGGAGGTAGTTGCAGATCACAATGGGGAGCAAATTGGAGACCAGGAAGACGAAATTTCATACGTTTGTCCTCGTCGGCAGCTCAAACCAAAATCCCGCCTCGCGCGGCAATCCTCTTCCCGCTGTCCTCGTCGGCGCATTATTTTTTCACACGAGTTTTTGTTGGGGCAAACACGAGTAGGGCTAGGTGTTGGCTAGATACTACTCCCTCCGTCCCATAATATAAGACATTTTTTGACA
>LR738710.1:643759980-643841465 GCA_902687465.1 Secale cereale
CCCCCTTTAAAAAAAATCACAGCCACAGAAATGCTGACGCGTGGATGCCTTTTGGTCCCAAAACCACCACCGGGACCAAAGGCCCTGCTGCCTGGGCTCCGCGCACAGGCCATGTGGAGACCCATCTGTCCCGGTTCTAGATTGAACCGGGACTAAAGGGCTAGGGCATTAGTACCGACCCTTTAGTCCCGGTTCAAGAACCGGGGCAAAAGGCCATTACCAACTGGGGTAGATGGCCCGTTCTCTACTAGTGACAGTAGCCTGGCAGCTCATAAAAAGCCTCGAATTTGGAGCCTGGCAGCTCGTAAAAAGCCTCGACTACATGGTCTTATTTGCCCAAAAAGATATTTTTTATTTTTTACTTTTTATAAAAAAATTATCTTCAAGGTCATTGGTGTCCATCCAAGTCCATTGATTCAGGGAGTGGATGACTATAAGTTTCCACTACACCTGCGTTTACAGAACCTATTCTGCTCTGATTATAAATTGCCAGTACAATCTACAGGTAAATCGGTGCTCATTAACCCGGCTTGGCTTTCAACTACAAGTTGTTAGTACATGATCAGTTATAATGACAGGTGTTTATTAAACCGGCCTGGCTTTTTCACTATAAGTTGCCAGTATGAGATAAGATAATGACCGGTGTTTATTAACCCGGCCTGGTTGTGATCAAATATCACTGGAACCGGTTTTCAAACTGGGTTATATGATTCAAATCTTTAATATCCAACATGGCTGGATGTTTATCATGATTAAGGTTTTCAAAGTCGCTTTAGCGCAATGGCTATCATATTATCAACGGAAATGATTTATTCTACAATTGAAGGAATAGTCTCGAGTCGCTGCAGGCTTACGACCCGACACTTGGGGGCTACATTATTCAAGTTGAGATTACATCAACTATACAAGTCTCATGTCGCTGCAAGCATGCACCATGAAACTTGGGGGCTAATGCAAAGTCATTTTTACTGGCCTTGATGAAGACCCGACTCATCACATCATAATGAGCCGGCCCTTGGGGGCTACCAATTGCTCCTGTCAACAATTCAAGGTACATAAGTATTAATCCATTATATTGAAAGGGTCCACTGCTCAGTTGGTAAAGCACACAGCTCTTAACCTTGTGGATGTGGATTCAAGCCCCATGAAGGGAGTTACATTATATAATGTTATTTTCAATGAAGTATATATAAAGTCCCAGCTCAATATTCTTGCTGAGCCGGCCCTTGGGGGCTACACTAGTTGAAGTTTTTGAGCATCAGGCAATTACAAGTCCCAGGTTGCTGCAAGCATGACAACCAGGCACTTGGAGGCTACATAATATGGTGTATTCAGTTTTCACTAGTGATTGGGATGAACAATCTGGATTTCTTCAAGGTTGCAACATTTATATTGAAACAAGTCTTAAGGTATCACTATGTTCTCCTCTTAAGACTTGGGGGCTACAGTCATGACCTGGGATCGTCAATTTTTATAACGCGACAATATTGGCAATCATAAACCGGCAAGTTCTACATCTTCAAGCTGGCTGGATATCAATTGAATATTTGAAGATCAATATTTTTGTCAAATCAGCGCATTTAAGGCCGATTCAAATGGATTCTTTATATACAAAAATATCTTCTGCAAGCAAATTGATTATGAAGCTGGTTTACTGACCTGGAGTTTTCAGAAGAAGTGCCTGGATTTTTGCATTGGTAATGTTTGAACATATCTGCTAAGAAGATTTGCCATGAGATCATGGATACATATCAAGGAGAAAATGATAAGGATTTAAGGATGATCAGGTGCCGGTTTAGGAAAATATTTAACCCGGAGCACAACCTTACAGGATCAGTTTAACATGGATAAATCCAAATTAAACTGGGGGCTAATGTGGAGGATATACCCCGCGGTGTAACCCGGCCGGAAGCATAACCCGGCCGGACTTGGCGTTTCATTAGTAACCCGCCGGAGGATTGGTGACTTATGAGTCTGACGGTTCACTGATCTGACGATTCACAAGCCTGACTACTCATTGGTGATCTGGTGGCTGTTTTATATGGATGACAAGGCCCAAGGCCCAGAAGGCCGGTTCATGATATGGTGGGCCGGTTTATGAAGAAAGCACAAGGAATATTCTGCTACGAAGGAAGCAAGACTAGGACTCCTTGTAATAGAGTAATCCTAATCCTACTAGGACTAGTCATGTAACCCGCCCCTTCAACATATATAAGGAGGGGCAGGGCTCCCCGAAGAGGGACAAGTTCTGACAAGTTAGAGGCGCCATAATCATTAGGGCTAGACACAAAGAGCCGGTTTACCGGCGACCCGATGAGTATCATAATGAGACCTAGCCTCAAACAGCATGTAGGGCTATTACCGGATGATGTTTCCTGGGGCCCGAAGCTGTCTAAACCCTTGTCTTGCGTTTTGTCACTCGATTCCGCCCAACCCCTCTCAAGCTACCACATAGATGCGTTGGCCTCACGACTAAGTCCTTACCCTAGGACATCTGCCGTGACAATTCCATGACACGTATCCTGGCACAGGGCCTGGATGCGGCAACTGGATGAACCTCACCTCAGGTTCATGAACAAGAGCGTGTACACATTCTACGAGATGCACAGGTGGATCGTTGACATGAGGAAGTGCGTTGTTACCCAAATCGACGAGCCCGGATCGAGCCACAAGCAGAGCAAGTGTCCCAAGAAGTAGATGATGATTAGATGATCGCTTATGCTAGTTGATCATGCATGTAGTATATAGTTTACTTTATTGGTGTGTGGAAATTTCATGTGTGTAGTAGCCACCTCTGTAATTATGCATGTAATAGTTTACTTTGGTGTGTGCAAATGCCATGGTTGTATAGTAGCCACCTATGTAAGTGGATGATTAATTTGGTTATGCAACCATGTCCTTATAAGTGTGTGTGTGTGTGTATATATATATATATATATATATATATATATATATATATATATATATATATATATACTATGATGTTCTGTATGCATGCAATCCAATCGCACAACACACATGTCTTATTAGCAGCAACCGTCTGTGTTATTATCGGTCTTAGCACACATTTTTGATTATAGACATGTTTGTCGCGTATCACACACATCTTCTTATAGTGAACCGTTTTTGTTCTCTTGTCTCAACAAATATAGTTCATCCGAGTGAACCGCATGCCGTATATCGCACACACCTTGATCTGCCTGACCGTTTCTTTTGTGTTGCCTAATCACAAACAGTTCATCCGACTGAACCGTATGCTCTAAATCGCACACGCCTTCATCTGGCAGCCCGTTTCTTTTGTTCCTCCTCTTCGCAAAGAGTCAATTGAAATAACCGTATGCCCACAATCCTACACACAAACAAAATCTAAACCGTGTTTGATGCATCCTCCATCGCAAATATTTTGCATCTTTTTTGACAGTTTTTTACACCCCCATTTGCGATTATGGCATAACACACAGTTTTGTCGAAGTGTCTCAGATGTAGTGTCGCGTTAGCAGCAACCTGCTGTAGTGTTCGCTGAGCACCACCTCCATGTGGATCCTAAGATGAAACCTGTCTGACAGTTCCTCTGTCATTTTAACGAGGAGAGGTGTAAGGACATTGGAGAAGAAGTGGCCCGGATTTTAGCCGTCGGTTTCATAGTTGAAGATTTTCATCCTCAGTGGTTGGCTAATCCTGTGCTTGAGCTCAAGAAGAATGGCACCTAGCACATGTGTGTTGATTACATAGATCTTAATAAGGCTTTTTCAACTGAACTATTTGCTCTCCCTTGTATCGACTAGATCATTGATGCCACGATGAGTTGTGAGAGCTTATGTTCCCTAGATGTTTATTCTAATTATCATCAGATCAAGATGGCAGATGAAGATCGGGAGAAAACAACCTTCATGACACCTTTTGGAGCATTCTGCTATGTTTCTATCCCTTTTGGGCTCAGGAGTGCCCAGACGACTTATCAGCGATGTGTTCAGAATTACTTTCATGGGCAGATTGGACGCAATGTTCGTGCTTATGTGGATGACATTGTGATTAAGTCAAGGAAGAAGGAAATGTTGGTTGATGACTTGAAAGAAACCTTTAACAGTCATTGGGTATTCAAAATGATGCAGCCCGGCCAAATGCATTTTTGGTGTAGATGCATGAAAATTGCTAGGGTTTCTGGTTTTAGAGAGGGGCATCGAAGCTAATTAACCGGAGAAGATTGAGTCTATCACCTCCCAGTCTAAGCCGGCATGTATCAATGATGTTTAGCACCTGGAGGGGCGTATATTGCGGCTTTGAGTCGATTCATAAGCCGCTTGGGTGAGAAGGTGATTCCCCTGTACCAGATGATGAAAAAGTCTGACAATCCCATCGAGAGTGATGCTGCTAATGAGGCTTTGGGGGCACTTAAAAAGAAGTTGGTTGAGCCGGCCATCTTGGCTGCTTAGTAGACAAAGAGCCTCTGCTCCTGTACGTGGAGGCTAATAATAAAGCTATAACCGTGGCAGTTGTCGTGGAGCGCAAGGAGGCAGGGAAGGAATATGCAGTTTAGCCACCGGATTATTATGTCAGTGAGTTCAAGTAAAGGTTTCCATATTGGCAGAAATTGGTGTTTGGGGTGTTCAAGGCATGCCGCAAGTTAAAGCATTACTTCCCAGGGCATCGAATCATTGTTGTCAGTTCAGCTCCTCTAGGGGATATCATCAAAAACAGAGAAGCCACGGGTCGAGTTGCTAAGTGGGAAATTGAACTTGGGCGACATCATCCGAAATATGTGCCTAGGACCGCCATAAAATCTCAAGCGTTGGTGGATTTTATCAATGATTGGACATAGCTACAAACACCCGAGGAGAAGCCAGCAAATACATGTTGGACAATACACTTTGATGGATCCAGACAATTAGAAGGCTCGGGGGCTGGAATTATTTTGTCTTCCCATCAAGGTGACCAATTTTGTTATGTTTACCAGTACTAATAATGTAGCCGAGTACGAATATTTCCTACATGGGCTCTGTATGGCCAAGGAGAAGAACTTTAGCCGGGTCAGATGCCTTGGCGAATCAGATCTTGTCGCAGAGCAAGTATCATGTAAATGAGATTCTAAAGACCTGCTCATGGCGGCTTATCGTCAAGAAGTGACTAATATTGCAGGTCACTTCAAAGGTTATCAACTGGAATATATAGATTGGCGTGACAATGAGGCAGCTGATGCTTTGTCTCAACTAGGCTCTCAGCATAAGCCGGTTCCCCCCAATGCGTTCCTTGATGTGCTACATAATTATTTGGTTAATGTCGGCGTTCTAGGAACAAGGGTGCCTAGACTTGCCTACCTGCGGCCCAATGCGCGGCCTCACAATGGCCCAGCGAGGCCCAAAGTAAGCCCTCGTGAGAAGGGCGTGCTAAGACCTCCTGGGGAGCGGCTCGGCAAGCGCCCTCCCGAGGGGGAGTTTCCTATACAAGCGCCCCCCCATGGGGGCGTAGTGACGTGCGCCGTGATGACCGACGCAAGGCGTGCTCTAGCGCGCACAAATGAAGCACATTCCTCTTTGGTGCAAAGCAGACAATGACAGATGTGTGTTCCCAAGGAATCCCACAAAGGCTTTTGTTCTAGTGCAACAAGACCAAGACTGTGGGCTTAGCATGGCAAATGTCATCGCTGAGCCCACCCCTGCGTCATGATCAGAGAATTTGCATGCGGAGACCACCTTTCGTCAGGATAAGGTGTACCTCCTGTCCCCTTCAAAATTGGCTATTGTGAAATCTCTTCCTGCCCAAATAACACGGGAAGAGGACCCATTCCACTATATATAGGGACTAGCATCCTTCATAGCGGAGGATCGATCCTTTGAGTCCACCTTCCTTAAATGAGCCCTCCCGAGGCTGTTCCCCCACTGTAGCAAGTTCATATTCTGCCCCTCGCGACGCTAATCCACCACAAAGTAGAAGTAGGGTTTTACACCACAAGGTGGCCCGAACCTGGATAAACTGTTGTGTTCAGCTTCTTCCTTTGTCGTGTGAATCTAGCTAAGCTAGGTTGCTGGACAACGGGTCGGGACCGGTGAGGTCGAGATCTTGGCACACGCCCCAATGTTTGAACCTTCTTTGGTCTGCGGAGCCCCGAATCTGACATTTACCGCACAAGGTAGGGGCATGTCAAGATTCTCGCTCCTTCGCCGAATGCGCTCCGCCCTCGCCCTGTCGTTTCCATGGCGGGGGTATCACATGCTCATGGGGAGTGTTGGGCCACTCACGCCGCCCAAGTGGCACCTTTCGGTCATGGAGCTCATCACCATCCCATGCTCCCCGCGGCCGACACCGCCACTAGTGTCACCAACCATCGGCGGCACGGCGCACCACTACCCTCTCCTACGCAGCGTCGCAATCGTGCCACCGCGCGGTCTTTCATCTAAACCGTGGCGTCATCCTTGCACGCTCGTAGGGAGCAGGCGAACATGTGAGCCGTGCTCCTCAATGCGCGTGATTTGCTGTGATGCCAGCTGATAAAAGGTAGGCACAACACGTTTCTTGGCCGGGTCGCCGAGCTACATGACGCCGCCTGCGAGGGTGTGGGGCCTTTCCCCATCTTGCCAGCACTGCAGACGCCAACAGGGACTCATGCCAGCCCTGCTGCGTCTACTTGTCCCTCCGCGGGCAGCCTAGAGGGTCCCACGGTAGTGATCCCGCACGCGACGCCACCCACCTGACCCAAGAGGCGCTCCCCGGAGTATGACCAGGCTAAGTGGCCTCCCCGGGAGCAACAATGAAATGCCACCCCCAGGTTGGCAAGGCCGAGTAACAGAGATGGTGAGCAGCAGAACAGAGGGACTGGGGGCGGGCTTTAGGGCGATGGCACCCGATGCCTCCGTGCCGCCATCAGTAAGCTCACCGTACGAGTAAAGGAGGGCCCGTGTGCGTTCCCTCCATTGGCCTGGACATTGGGATCATTAAGGCCTCGTAGGACCGAGGCCCCTCCTGAACCAACACCACGCCCCGCCGGAACATTCGGCAACAGCGGCCATCAGTTACGTCCGATATCTTTGGAACATGTCGCGCTAACCTTGGATCGCAAGTAAATCGCGCCACAACAACACGCCTCTGGGCATCGGCCCCACCCCGAGTAGATAGGCCATGTCTGGAGAATGCGCGAGGGCGCACCCCACACGTGGCAAGGCATCCCGGCGCTAGGGCCTCCCTCGCATTGTGAGGCGTGTGGGGCCGTCTGGAAGTGGGTCCTTTTTTGGGGAAGGCACTTGCGAGCCCTCCCTCAACCGAGGGCCCCCAACCACCTTACCACCGCCGAGTAGCCCATTGCCCCTTGGTCTTGTCCCGGTGTTGACACCTAATTTTGGCAAGATACAGATTGCAATGAAGATGGACTCGAGTGAACGGGCTTTTACCATGAACAGATTCACGTGGCCGAGTGGAGCAACATTGATGTTCCGGTTATATTCATTCGACCTTATCTTACAGACCGAAACTATACTTCGAGTGGCATAATTCAATGTTTTGAGTGGTTTTTGGCCAATCATGTCTTCAAGACGACCTCAGATGATGGAGTACTCTGAAGGAATTGTCTTCGTCTCGTCGAGGCAATTGATTTTGATATATATATATATCATCTTAATCCGAGTTCGTATGCAAAAGTTAGAGGCAATACACAGCAGACCGAACCTAAATGGGAATATGGCGCGAGGTGCCAAACACTTGTCTGATAGGTTGCTCGAGTGATTCGACTATCAATACGGCCATGAATTGGAAAACCTTCAACACGAAAAACTTTTGTCTCGTCGAGCCGATCAATTTTCATATAAAATTTGTCTCAGTCCAAGATCTTATGCAACCTAGAGAGGCAAATCAAGATCAGGGTGTCTTTTCAGTCGGGAAATCCGAGTGAAAAGTTTTACCATCCGAGTGAAAACCTACCTATCGAGTAAAAGGTCGAGTGAAAACTTATCGATCGAGTAAAAGATTGGCTTCCGACTGAAAATATAGTAATCCGAGTGATATTATCTTGCGACTGAAAATGTGGTCATCATCCGAGTGAAAGATTGTCTTCCGACTGAAAATGTGGTCATCATCCAAGTGAAAGATTGTCTTCCGACTGAAGATGTGATCATCATCCGAGTGAAAGACTATCTTCCGAGTGAAAATATAGTCATCCGAGTGAAAAATTCTAAACATCCAAGTGAAAATGTCCAGTCGGACCATCCGAGTGAAAGACTCTAATATCCGAGTGGATGAGCTCGAATCCGGTGAAACTGAACATGTGCCCAAACGTTTATCAAGATGATCTCGGATGGAGAAGTGATCAACACGGAAGTTGTGCGCATCGTCAAAATGGTGAACTTTGGATTTGGAGTCATTATCATCTGAGATAGTATACAGCCTGCAAGTTCACTACGAGACTCGGACAATCCAGTCTGTTACATGACCGAGTCCGACTGGAGATTAAAGCTTGCTTCGTAGAGTATTCAAGATGGCCTTATTTGGAAAAATGTTCAAGATAAGAATTGTTCTTCTCGTCGAGGCACCCAAATTTGGTATTTAGATCTTCTCAATTGGAGGTCATATGCAAATTCCACGGCCCACGCAAGAAGCAGGACAGAAGTTTGGATCAGATTCGGGCTGAATCCGAGTAGGAGTAAAACTAGGACTCTAGGACGTGAATTGATGTAATTTTCTTGTAAGAAAAGCCTAGATGAATCCTTTAATTGTACGGGAAGTCCAGCCGCCTCTTATATATGTTGAGGGTGACGGCCGATTGAACAACACCAATCGAACCAATCAATCTATTACACTTTTGTGTTCATCTATCTTTATCCCCTACCCTTGTATCTTTCTTTCTCGTTCTTCGTTCGTTACTCGCATTGGAGGGCAGCGATCCTTGAGGCTCTAGGTGCGAGCGAATCGACCTTGGGAAGCCCATAGCTGCCGCGCGCCCTAACGATGTCCTTCCCGGGCATGTGGGGTTTCAGGTCCGCAAAAGCACCCGCCGACTGTCCTGCGTATCACGCTGTCGGTCGGGTCTCCTTCGACATGAGCTGTGGTGCATCACCCCCGGCGTCGAGGGTATACGTGACGTGTTCGTGTGTCAACACACTTTTTGGCGACTCCACTAGGGACGAAGCTTTGAACGGTCTCCAGCCTGTTCTTGCTACGAGGAGAGTGTCATCAAGTGGCTGCAATCTACAACCGTAACATGTATCATGTAACATCCTGATGCTCAGAATGTTAAGAAAAAGGTTTCCAAATTTCAGGGCGAGAAAATTTCGTTTCATTTATTTGTTAACAAACCATAAATTGAGTTTTATAAATTTAGAGGATTAAATTTTAACTAAGATGAACCTAAATAAAAATTAGTGTTTAGTTCTTTTCTTTTAATTGGATTTTATTTTCTTGTCTTCGGCATATTATAATATGCGCCTTTGAATTTCTCTGGATTTGTGGAGTTCATTTAATTGTTGGAGCTTCTTTTTCCTTCTCTAGACTTACTAAAAAAACATTTCTTTTCCTTCTCTCGATCTCAAGGCCAAATTTCATTGGCCTAGCATCTATCGCTTTTCTTTGTGCAATTTTTCTGAACGCATGGGTCTCAACCCAAACATTTCTCTCTCATTTTCCCCTTCTCAATTTCTTTTCCTAATGGGCTAGCCGGATTGGCCCATGGCCCTCCCTCCCGAGCGCCTCTTCTCTTTCTCTTCCTCTCTTCCTCTCTGTACGTTTCCTACCTGAGACTCAAAGGAAAAGTACACCCCATGAAGGAAGCCCCTCCTCTAAATTCCTTTAATTGCTACTGTTTCCAAAATTGATGATAAATAAACCGCTCCATCTCTCCCACTAGCGAACGCCTCTTCTCCTCCTCTTCTCTGTACGTTCTCAACCTACAGAAGAGAAACAACGAGACCGTCAGTGCGTACTTTCATTGCTTCCCTCCTCTAATTCTCATAAAGCTCATCCATTTGCAAAACCGAGGGCACCATTAGAAGACCATCTATGTCCTCTTCCATTCCCGCAAGAACCCTTGCCATCTCCCTTCCTTCTCTTTCCAAGAACTCTCCCTGAACTTTGAAGCTCCATGGATGCCGGTGCTCGTTCCCGGTGAAGTAGACCATCTCCATCAGCACCCTTGCGCCCCAAGGTCCATCTCCACACCAAGAATCCATTCAAAGAAGAAAGAATGCGTTCCATCGGCCACACACGAAGAATTCTGCATGCCCGCGTACACTGTTCATCAAGTTCCTCGTACCGTTCCGTCAAACTCGGTGAGGCTCTACCAAATTCCTTTTGCACGCATACTCGTCATCATCTAATGAATCCCGTAGACATCATCGTTCATCCTATCTATACCGTTACTCGCGTCGATGCATGAACGGATGCCATCGACATGTCCGCGTACTTTTTTTTTACTTCCTCGGATGACCTTGTGTTCAACATGTGATTTGTTTCTCATGCCCATAGTAACCCCACGGTAGAGTGAGCTCGCTGGTTTCATCAATAGAATTTTAGTATAACTTTGGTTATAGTCGTTCTTGACCAAGATGGAATAGGGTTTGTTCATCGGTAAATTTTGTAATAATATGTTATTGTTCATATGTTTGCGATATGCCTAGGAGAGCATCCTATTGGTCTCAAATTGTTGCGTGTGACAAATGACTTATTAGATTTATTGGTTTACCGATTATAGTTTTTGTTGTGGCAAACTGGTTATTTTTGTATTGTTATTGTCTTAGACATGTCTATAGATTTAAATATAGTTTATATGGTTTCAATTAATGCCTAATTGTAATTGTGTGTTATTCTTTTGTTTCATATTAGTTATTGTGATTTTTTATCGTGTGTAGTAGCTGATCGATGAACTTTTGTGTTGGTTTGATATTTTTATATGGTCATGACATGCCTAGGAGTCGCTCCTATTTATTTCATAATTCTAAGTTAGATATCATTGATTAGATTTGTCGTGAGGATTTTATTTATCTATCTATTTATATTATATTGTATTTGTACGTTGTCTCAGATATTATTCTTGTGTAGCGTGTAGCCCTATATTGCATGCGTAGAATATTTGGTAAACATTCGCCATGGTTATAATTTCGTAGGATTATTATAGGCTTTACTTTGTTTATTGAATAATGAAATATTTCATATCTTGACTATTTAATTTTGTTTAGCATGGTGGCATCTTAGATATGGTTTACATATTTATTTCCGTCCATGTCGCATGTTCTTTTTATTGCTACATATAGGTCATGCTTGTTGCATATAACCTAGTCTATTGCTTCTTGTTATTTATCCAAGTTGTTTCATTCACCTAGTATGGTACCTAAGCATGCTTAGTTGATTGACGAGCCATGTTAATACTTACTCACAGTAAAATACATAATTGGTTGTATGCCTATAATGTGTTGTATCATTGCTAGTTTGTACCTTATGTTCATACATGTGATTAGACTTTACTTGGTAGATATATATCGTAGTAGGTTGTTGATTATGCCATGTTGTTATGCTTGTATAACTAGATTACATAGTGTGTGGAATCAGTTCATGTTATAGATCATTTCTAGTTGTGTATCATTTGTTATTACAATAGTAAGTTATACTAGATAGAAATGCATATCATCTTGCTAATCGTTCTGGTAGAATACATGTTCATTGGTTGATGCCATTATCTAGTATTACATGCCTACATGCTCATTTTGCTTTCTCGGTGTGGTTATATTTTATAACAAGCATGATAGTGTTGTGTGATAATGCCATGCTTCCATGTTCTTACATGTCATAAATAGTGTGCAGGGTTGCGTGCTACTACCCTACTTGATCGCGATGTTAGTTATCTCATAGTTACGATATTCTATTGGTAGCCTAGTGTGGTATCTCGATCATCCATATTTAGACATTACATTGTTTACCTCGCTAATGCGTTATTCTATGCTTTGACATCTTTCATGATTTATGATGTTTGATGTATTACAGTTGCCTAGTTCAGTTCTTTCTTATAGATGTTACCTTTGTATCATGTTAGTATTATGAGTGTTTAATACTTGTTTCATTAGTTCATCACATGGTTTGGATAGTTTACCATTCGTTAGTTGAGTTGTGTCTTTCTCATATGCCAAGTGTGCATAGTTTGCCATGTTGTTACAATCATGTGCTGATAATGTTGTTGGTAGTGGTTAATTAGACATTTGTTATTTATTATCATAAAGAGCATGTCCTAGTGTAGTATATTGACATGGTCACTTTATGCTTGATGCTTGTGATATTAGTCAATACATATTTATAACTTATCATTCACATACCATGTGTAATATGTGTCCTCTTGTTAAATTGTGTGGCCATAGTATTGGTTTGATATAATGAAGTTGATCCTATTTTCTTTAGTTTTGCTTTAGGATAGAATCTAGATCCAACTCAATTCATGTTGTTGTATGATGTTTCATTGCTTACTAGTATGATTTCTAATGGTTGTTTGTTTGCCTTATGAACTATTGTCTTTTAAGTTATTATAGTTGATGTATATTATTGACTACTATTGACCATTATAAATATTTGGATTATATTCAAATATTTACTTGTGGTTAACTTTTACCTTTATCATGTCCTGTTGTGATTGCGTAGTTAAATGCATAGGATGGTTTCTTTTCATATGTGTTGATGCAATTGCCTTTGTTATGTAGTAGTTTCCTATACCTTAGCTCAGATGTGTAGAGGCCACTACTACTGCTTAGTAGAACAATTCATACTAGAACGTTAGTCTTGATCGCTAAGCCTTCTTTAGTCATGTCAACCGAACCATGTCATTTCATTGAATCATCTCCCTCACCACCCGATCATGCTACCTCATTTTAAATTTCCATCTGATCAATATCTTGCTATCCATCTACACTTAATTTGTTTTGGATGTTATTTGGATTTGCCATTGCTTTGGTATTTATTGTTTGTCTATTGCTATCGTTACGACGAGTAGGGAGTGACGACGATGTTGGATATGGACAGAATCAGGTTACCGAAGAAGGACTCAACAACGAAGGCATGCCTCCTTCTTTGATCATACTTATCCTATGTTTACAAAATTGCATTGTGTTTTATGGTTACTATATGCATTCTTTTAATCTCGTAGCTAGCGTGTCGATTGACACATGCCTTGATCCGCTTGTCGCCTATTCACTTGACACCTGAGTAGAATTATATATTATTCCGGTATAGTAGAAATGCTTAGCCATGCTTATTATTCTATAGGTCCTTATTTTAATGATCTTCGGATCATTGACACTTGGAACTTGTTGATGAGCTCACTAAGCTAGGTCGGTTGACCTTGTTGACCTTCTCTACTCTCTTCTACTCTGGGTGAAACTTACCATCTGAATACTGGCGCGGGCGACAGCTGAATCAAGGATTGAAGGAGCGATTGGCCGCCCTTCACGAGTTGAAGGGGGCAATCAGTCGTCCGTGCCGCATGAGGCCTAATAAGTCTTGGATTTGAATATTGTGATAACAGTACAGCCACATGCTATATGGGCACTAGCTTGGTTAATTAGTTATCTCACTCTTATTGTCGTCATCGCCGTACCGCAGATGGGATAGCTGCCTTGCAAGGAGTGTCCTCGGCACAAAAGGGGGCTCGGACTATGAACTGCGGTTACTTTCGTGTTGAAACCTAGTGGGCTTGGCACATTAAGTTTGGTCTAATGAAAGACCTCGTCACAATCTCCCTGCCGGTATACCAAATGGTGTACTACGCTAGCGACGGCTAGTGGCAACAAGTTGGGATTGTGTCGTGTGGGTAAAGTGTACAACCTCTGCC
Organism: Secale cereale; assembly: GCA_902687465.1. Lineage (NCBI taxonomy): Eukaryota > Viridiplantae > Streptophyta > Magnoliopsida > Poales > Poaceae > Secale > Secale cereale. The sequence goes on from LR738710.1 coordinate 643,773,767, forward strand.
GAGTGTAAAACTATTCGAATAGCCGTGTCCACGGTCATGGACGGCACTTGAATCTTTCTTGACATACAGGACCTGTCTTTCTTATTCCCTCTTTCCCCTATTCTTGGAACCTATGAAGAGTGTGAGTTGATCGAGGATCCTCACTTTGATGAAAGTTATTCTGGAGACAATACATGTTTTCATCTAAAACTGCTATTATCGAACTGCTATATTTTTTCAAACAAAAATAGCTTTTATGCAAATGAGCCATACAACCATCCTTTGAAGCCACATGTAGCTATTAGGTCCTTCCCCGTGGGAGGCATGTTGAGTACATAATGTACTCATGGCAATAATTTTGTTGACAGCAGAGTTTCATGAAGACAATGGTGATGACTACGACAACAATGGCGACCCGTAGGAGTGAGGTCTCGTGGACTACATCGACTGCCTGTGGCTGAGATGGAGTCGCTACGCACTGTACTTTCCGCTGTTTTTCTGATTGTAAATGTCATGAGACAATTCGCTAGGTATGTCTTGTGACAAATATACTACTTGTAATACTTTACGTATTGTGCAATGATATCATTTCGCTGTGTTGTCAACAATGATCCTGGGGTTGACAAATATACACAGGAGGGTCTGGAAGCAAATTCCGGGTTCTCACATATCATCAATCACCTTATATAGATGCAAATAGCCATTATGTTGATGTTGCTAGATCTTTCAATGGACATGTCATGTCGGCTAGCCCTAACGAGCAAAGGCCGACTAATTGTTCCATTTGAACAACTTGGAATTCACAGAATCGTGACATGCAACTTATGAATCTGAACTTTCGTGCATCGGCAACACCTTTCAATATGCCGGTGAACAACACGATTTGTTCGAGTGATCAATATATGACACCTCATGTGCAGGAGGGCATCTCACAGTTTTATCCATCGACAGTCAACTCGCAATATGCGGGTTTATCCCCAAACATGCCGATGGATGAGGCAATCGGCCATGCTTCCATTACCTATTTGGCCGGTTATCCTCGGTCATCCTATAATACACCTCATGATATTAAATTTTCAACATCATATACAACTAAAAGTATTCATGACTCAGCTCACTTTTATGGCCGAGTGAATGGATATTCTAGAGGAGCGTATGTGTCTAATATTGCAGGAGATGAGGTGACTTTGGCTGTGTTAAAAAGCTTAGCGCAAAATAAGAAGATTACCGCTCTTTGCCTTGAGCAACATGACAAATGTTTGGTTCCTGATTATGAGGCAATAAATGGTAGGGTCTTAAAAGAAGACGAAGTGTTGCTGATTGATCAAATTGGCGTGAGAAAATATTCAACAACAGTGCACATGTCTTCACCTATCATTGCAACATGTTATGCACCCCCTATACAATCGCAAAATTTCGGCAACATCAATTCATTGTCGAAAGATTATAAAAGTATTGGGGGGCAAGCCGATCCAAGCAGGGTTGAGTTTCAAGAAAAAATGTGGCCCAAGTGGACAAGATCAAGACAAAGCTCAGAGGGAATAGTGTCAACGAATTTACTACGCCAACTCTTGAGGAATTACGAGCAAAATATCGACATGCTTATGAAGTATTCAAGAAGAAGCGTGGAGTGGAGTATTTGCAAGAATACGTCAAGTGCCTTCCTCCATGTAGCAACCGTGTTGGCTCTTCTGCACTTTTGAAGCAAGATGAAAAAGAAGCTTTGCAAGAAAATCATCAAGAAGGGGTTCACTCGGCTAATACGGTTGATTCGGTTGAAACCAAGTCAAATATGACTAAGTCGTCTACAACTGAGTTGAACGGTTCCTTTAGTTACAAGACAATGGTGGATTCAATTGAAACGAAATTGACCACTGAGACGTTTAAGGCCGAGTGCGTTGCATCAAGACAGCCGAGTGCATCGTGCCAGCCGAGTACATCGTGTCAGCCGAGTGCATCATTCCAGACGAGTGCATCACCGGCTAAAGCTAAAGCCGAGTGCATCAAGACAGTTATTGCTGCGTGTACCAAAATAGAAGATGCAAGCTTCACCGAGAAAAAGAACGGTAAATGCAACAAATTGGTTGTGCTTGATTTTTCTGGATGTGAGGGAGCTTACATGCAGCCCTATGAGTTTTGTGCTAAAGATATTGATGAGCATCAAGAACAAAGTAATATGGTCGAACAAAGTTCGGTTAACGATGAACATCAAGAACAAGAAAATACAGCCGAGAAAAGTTCAGCAGACGAAAAGCATCCGAGTGAAATATACTCATGCAATCCGAGGGATGAGGCACGAGATCCAAAAAAAGATGAAGATGCATTCGAGAATTATTCAGAAGTGGAGCAAGGTATTGTTCCAGTGGTGCAACCATCTTCTCGTTCCAATGACTTCACAAAGGTACACCTAGCCGAGAGTTTCTCAGTTTTCGATTCAGTCAAAATCATATTGTTGATGCACCCGTTAGTAAGATTATAATTAATTTGAAAGACCGATCGAGATGAGTAATCCGTTTGTTTCGAATTATCTTGTTACTAATCATGCTGATCAACACATGGCACCATTCCTAGAGGCTAATAGTGACAACTTATCGCAACCAAAGTTGTTCCCGTCATACCGACTGAACTTGATATTCATATGGACAACTTTGTTTGTTTCATGCCTGACTAACATTCGGTATCAGATGAGACGCATATTCTGTAATTATTCTGGTTGCAGGAATATAAAGCCAAGTTCAAAGTCCTCTAGGATAGCCGATTCAAGAGTATCGGAAAAGGAGGATGAAAATCAATGCACAGTCGAGTTGGATGAACTAACACCGCTCGGTTGTTTTGTATCAAAGCCGGTATCACAATATCGGTTAATGTACCAGGAGTGTACGTCCAGTGCATGCATAGGTGATCGCATCATCGGTACATCGCTGACTAATCCTATTACTATAATTGATCACGATGTCGAGTCGTCAAGACGAAGGCCAACGCAATGTTCGTTCAAGCGAAATGTCAAAGATTGCAATATGATCCATCAAGTCAAGCAATCGGACAAGATAGGACGATTGGAGTTTGTTGAGGCACGATCATTTGGACAGCCGGATTAGATTTGTTTTGACGACAATCAAATGTTGACTCGGCTATCTCCAGCCGATTTATCTAAAAGTGGACATGTACACGCCAATGATGATGGGGTCAACTCTTCGAGCAAGGATATTGTTAAAAAGTGCATCAAGAACAATCTTGAAGACGAAAATTGTATCAAAGCTACAATGGTAACATCTAGCACTGGGGGCAACAAGAGAATTCCAAGACCAGTGCATGCACAACCAAAGAAAACAAAGGCCATGGTAAGTACAAAAGAAAAAAGCTGAAAGTCACTTTCGCGCAGTTATTAGAAAAGTAACAAAAGATAAGTGAGGCAAAGAGTGCTTATCGGCCGAGTGAAGCAAAAGCATCGAAGTCACCCCCAAGGCATAAATATGAAGACTTGGATTGGCAAAGGAAGACGTTGAGCAAGCAGACTTCATATCCTCCTTTTGGGCCGCCAGTGCCAATGTCGTGGATGCCTCCCTACGCTCCATATCCATCATGGGGAAGGTATGATACAAGGGCACATTATCCATCTTATTTTAGATCATCTCGCCAACATTATGTAGCTCCAAAAAGATCAGAATTTGATGAACAATCACACGTCAAAGACCGTTTCAATCATAAGGAATCGGTCCGGAGCTCAAGTAACAAGAAAGAGGTGGTCAAGCAAGTGTACCAGGTCAAGAAAGTGTTGGGGAACGTAGTATTTTAAAATTTTCCTACGATCACGCAAGATCTATCTACCATATGCATAGCAACGAGAGGGAAGAGTGTGTATACGTACCCTCGTAGACCGGAAGCGGAAGCGTCAAGTGACGCGGTTGATCTAGTCGAACTTCTTCGCGATTCAACCGATCAAGCACCGAACGTACGGCACCTCCGCGTTCAGCACACGTTCAGCTTGATGACGTCCCACGAGCTCTTGATCCAGTTGAGCTTCACGGGAGAGTTTCGTCAGCACGACGGCGTGGTGACGGATATGATGTATTCACCGGCGCAGGGCTTCGCCTAAGCACTACAATGGTATGACCGAGGTGTGTTTCTGTGGAGGGGGGCACCGCACATGGCTAGAACAATTCAACTTTTGTGTCTTTGGGTGCCCCCCTGCCCCCGTATATAAAGGAGCAAGAGGGGAGGGCCGGCCGGCCTCCTATGGTGCGGCTAGGGCTGCAATCCTACTAGGAATAGGATTGCAATCATATTCCTAGTAGGAACTACCAAAGAAGGAAGAAGGGGGAAGGAAAGAAAGGGAGAGGGAGAGGGAAAGAGGGGCCGCGCCCCCCTCCCCTTGTCCTATTCGCACTCCTCCTAGGGAGGGGGCGCGCCACCTCCTGGCTGCTGCCCTCTCTCTCCCCTATGGCCCACCAGGGCCCACCATTCCCCCGGGGGGTTCCGGTAACCCCTCCGGCACTCCGGTAAATTCCGAAACTTTCCAGAACACTTCCGGTGTCCGAATATAGTCATCCAATATATCAATCTTTATGTCTCGGACATTCCGAGACTCCTCGTCATGTCCGTGATCCCATCCGGGACTCCGAACTACCTTCGGTACATCAAAACTCATAAACTCATAATACCGATCGTCATCAAACGTTAAGCGTGCGGACCCTATGGGTTCGAGAACTATGTAGACATGATCGAGACTCATCTCCGGTCAATAACCAATAGTGGAACCTGGATGCTCATATTGGCTCCTACATATTCTACGAAGATCTTTATCGGTCAAACCGCATAACAACATATGTAGTTCCTTTTTGTCATCGGTATGTTACTTGCCCGAGATTCGATCGTCGGTATCTCTATACCTAGTTCAATCTCGTTACCGGCAAGTCTCTTTACTCGTTCCGTAACACATCATCTCGTGACTAACTCATTAGTCTTTTGCTTGCAAGGCTTATTATAATGTGTGTTACCGAGAGGGCCCAGAGATACCTCTCCGACACTCGGAGTGACAAATCCTAATCTTGATCTATGCCAACACCACGAATACTTTCGGAGACACCTGTAGAGCATCTTTATGATCACCCAGTTACGTTGTGACGTTTGATAGCACACAAGGTGTTCCTACGGTATTCGGGAGTTGCATAATCTCATAGTCATAGGAACATGTATAAGTCATGAAGAAAGCAATAGCAGTAAAATTAAACGATCATAGTGCTATGCTAACGGATGGGTCTAGTCCATCACATCATTCTCCCAATGATGTGATCCCGTTGATCAAATGACAACTCATGTCTATGGCTAGGAAACATAACCATCTTTGATCAATGAGCTAGTCTAGTAGAGGCATACTAGGGACATACTGTTTCGTCTATGTATCCACACATGTACTAAGTTTCCGGTTAATACAATTCTAGCATGAATAAAAGACATTTATCATGATATAAGGAAATACAAATAACATCTTTATTATTGCCTCTAGGGCATATTTCCTTCAGTCTCCCACTTGAACTAGAGTCAATAATCTAGATTACAAAGTGATGATCCTCACACCCATGGAGTCCTGGTGTTGATCATGTTTTGCCCGTGGAAGAGGCTTAGTCAACGGGTCTGCAACATTCAGATCCGTATGTATTTTGCAAGTCTCTATGTCTCCTTCCTTGACTAGATCGCGGATGGAATTGAAGCGTCTTTTGATGTGTTTTGTTCTCTTGTGAAACCTGGATTCCTTCACCAAGGCTATTGCTCCAGTGTTGTCACAAAAGATTTTCATTGGACCCAATGCACTAGGTATTACACCTAGATCGGATATGAACTCCTTCATCCAGACTCCTTCATTTGCTGCTTCCGAAGCAGCTATGTATTCCGCTTCACACGTTGATCCCGCCACGACGCTCTGCTTGGAACTGCACCAACTGACAGCTCCACCGTTCAATAAAAATACATATCCGGTTTGTGACTTAGAGTCATCCGGATCAGTGTCAAAGCTAGAATCGACGTAACTGTTTATGACGAGCTCTTTGTCACCTCCATACACGAGAAACATATCCTTAATCATTTTCAGGTACTTCAGGATGTTCTTGACCGCTGTCCAGTGATCCACTCCTGGATTACTTTGGTACCTCCATGCTAGACTTATAGCAAGGCACACATCAGGTCTGGTACACAGCATTGCATACATGATAGATCCTATGGCTGAGGCATAGGGAATGACTTTCATTTTCTCTCTATCTTCTGCAGTGGTCGGGCATTGAGTCTTACTCAACTTCATACCTTGTAATACAGGCAAGAACCCTTTCTTTGACTGATCCATTTTGAACTTTTTCAAAATCTTATCAAGGTATGTGCTTTGTGAAAGTACAATTAAGCGTCTTGATCTATCTCTATAGATCTTGATGCCTAATATATAAGCAGCTTCACCGAGGTCTTTCATTGAAAAATTCTTATTCAAGTATCCTTTTATGCTATCCAGAAATTCTATATCATTTCCAATCAATAATATGTCATCTACATATAATATTAGAAATGCTATAGAGCTCCCACTCACTTTCTTGTAAATACAGGCTTCTCCAAAAGTCTTTATAAAACCATATGCTTTGATCACCTTATCAAAGCGTATATTCCAACTCCGAGATGCTTGCACCAGTCCATAGATGGATCGCTGGAGCTTGCACACTTTGTTAGCACCTTTTGGATCGACAAAACCTTCTGGTTGCATCATATACAACTCTTATTTGAGATATCCATTCAGGAATGCAGTTTTGACATCCATTTGCCATATTTCATAATCATAAAATGCGGCAATTGCTAACATGATTCGGACAGACTTAAGCATCGCTACAGGTGAGAAAGTTTCATCGTAGTCAACTCCTTGAACTTGTCGAAACCCTTTCGCAACAAGTCGAGCTTTGTAAACAGTAACATTTCCGTCTGCGTCGGTCTTCCTCTTGAAGATCCATTTATTTTCGATGGCCTGCCGATCATCGGGCAAGTCAACCAAAGTCCACACTTTGTTCTCATACATGGATCCCATCTCAGATTTCATGGCCTCAAGCCATTTTGCGGAATCTGGGCTCATCATCGCTTGCACATAGTTCGTAGGTTCATCATGGTCTAGTAACATGATTTCCAGAACTGGGTTGCCGTACCACTCTGGTGCGGAACGTACTCTGGTTGATCTACGACGTTCAGCAGAAACTTGATCTGAAGTTTCATGATCATCATCATTAACTTCCTCACTGATTGGTGTAGGAATCACTGGAACAATTTTCTGTGATGTACTACTTTCCAATTCAGGAGAAGGTACAATTACCTCATCAAGTTCTACTTTCCTCCCACTCACTTCTTTCGAGAGAAACTCCTTTTCTAGAAAGGATCCATTCTTAGCAACGAATATCTTGCCTTCGGATCTGTGATAGAAGGTGTACCCAAAATTCTCTTTTGGGTATCCTATGAAGACACATTTCTCCGACTTGGGTTCGAGCTTATCAGGTTGAAGCTTTTTCACATAAGCATCGCAGCCCCAAACTTTAAGAAACGACAACTTTGGTTTCTTGCCAAACCATAGTTCATAAGGTGTCGTATCAACGGATTTAGATGGTGCCCTATTTAACATGAATGCATCTGTCTCTAAAGCATAACCCCAAAACGATAGTGGTAAATCGGTAAGAGACATCATAGATTGCACCATATCCAATAAAGTACGGTTACGATGTTCGGACACACCATTACGCTGTGGTGTTCCGGGTGGCGTGAGTTGTGAAACTATTCCACATTGTTTCAAATGAAGACCAAACTCGTAACTCAAATATTCTCCTCCACGATCAGATTGTAGAAACTTTATTTTCTTGTTACGATGATTCTCTACTTCACTCTGAAATTCTTTGAACTTTTCAAATGTCTCGGACTTGTGCTTCATTAAGTAGATATACCCATATCTTCTCAAATCATCAGTGAAGGTCAGAAAATAACGATACCCGCCGTCAGCTTCAACACTCATTGGCCCACATACATCAGTATGTATGATTTCCAACAAATCTGTTGCTCGCTCCATAGTTCCGGAGAACGGAGTTTTAGTCATCTTGCCCATGAGGCATGGTTTGCAAGCACCAAGTGATTGATAATCAAGTGATTCCAAAAGTCCATCACTATGGAGTTTCTTCATGCGTTTTACACCAATATGACCTAAACGGCAGTGCCACAAATAAGTTGCACTATCATTATTAACCTTGCATCTTTTGGTTTCAATATTATGAATATGTGTATCACTACAATCGAGATCCAATAAGAATAGACCACTCTTCAAGGGTGCATGACCATAAAAGATATTATTCATAAAAATAGAACAACCATTATTCTCTGATTTAAATGAATAACCGTCTCGCAACAAACAAGATCCAGATATAATGTTCAAGGTCAACGATGGCACCAAATAACAATTATTTAGGTCTAAAACTAATCCCGAAGGTAGATGTAGAGGTAGCGTGCCGACGGCGATCACATCGACTTTGGAACCATTTCCCACACGCATCGTCACCTCGTCCTTAGCCAATCTTCGTTTAATCCGTAGTCCCTGTTTTGAGTTACAAATATTAGCAACCGAACCGGTATCAAATACGCAGGTACTACTACGAGCATTAGTAAGGTACACATCAATAACATGTATATCACATATACCTTTGTTCACCTTGCTATCCTTCGTATCCCCCAAATACTTGGGGCAGTTCCGCTTCCAGTGTCTAGTCCCCTTGCAGTAGAAGCACTCAGTTTCAGGCTTGGCTCCAGACTTGGGTTTCTTCATGGGAGTAGCAACTGTCTTGCTATTCTTCTTGAAGTTCCCCTTCTTTCCCTTGCCCTTTTTCTTGAAACTAGTGGTCTTGTTAACCATCAACACTTGATGCTCCTTTTTGATTTCTACCTCCGCAGCCTTAAGCATAGCGAAGAGCTCGGGAATTGTCTTTTGCATCCCTTGCATATTATAGTTCATCACGAAGCCTTTATAGCTTGGTGGCAGTGATTGAAGAACTCTATCAATAACACTATCCTCGTCAACTTTGCAACGAAGTTGAGTCATATGATTGTAGTACCCAGACATTTTGAGCAAGTGTTCGCTGATAGAACTATACTCCTCCATTTTGCAGTTGTAGAACTTATTGGAAATCTCATATTTCTCAATCCGGGCATTTGCTTGAAATATTAACTTCAACTCCTGGAACATCTCATATGGTCCATGACGTTCAAAACGTCGTTGAAGTCCTGGTTCTAAGCCGTAAAGCATGGCACACTGAACTATCGTGTAGTCATCAGACCGTGACTGCCAGACGTTCAAAGCGTCTACATTAGCGGGAGGGGGCTTGTCACCTAGCGGTGCTTCAAGGACATAATTCTTCTGTGCAGCAATGAGGATAATCCTCAAGTTACGGACCCAGTCCGTGTAATTGCTACCATCATCTTTCAACTTAGCTTTCTCTAGCAATGCATTAAAATTCAAAGGAACGGTAGCACGGGCCATTGATCTATAACAACATAGATATGCAAAAACTATAAGGACTAAGTTCATGATAAATTAAAGTTCAATTTAATCATATTAATTAAAGAACTCCCACTTAGATAGAGATCCCTCCGGTCATCTAAATGATCACGTGATCCAAATCAACTAAACCATGTCCGATCATCACGTGAGATGGAGTAGTTTCAATGGTGAACATCTTATGTTGATCATATCTACTATATGATTCACGCTCGACCTTTCGGTCTCCAGTGTTCCGAGGCCATATCTGCATATGCTAGGCTCGTCAAGTTTAACCCGAGTATTCCGCGTGTGCAAAACTGGCTTACACCCGTTGTATTTGAACGTAGAGCTTATCACACCCGATCATCACGTGGTGTCTTGGCACGACGAACTTTCGCAACGGTGCATACTCAGGGAGAACACTTATACCTCGAAATTTAGTGAGGGATCATCTTATAATGCTACCGTCGTTCTAAGCAAAATAAGAAGCATAATAAGATAAACATCACATGCAATCAAAATATGTGACATGATATGGCCATCATCATCTTGTGCTTTTGATCTCCATCTCCAAAGCACCGTCATGATCACCTTCGTCACCGGCGCGACACCTTGATCTCCATCGTAGCATCGTTGTCGTCTCGCCAACTATTTCTTCTACGACTATCGCTACCGCTTAGTGATAAAGTAAAGCAATTACATGGCGATTGCATTTCATACAATAAAGCGACAACCATATGGCTCCTGCCAGTTGCCGATAACATTACAAAACATGATCATCTCATACAAAACCGTATAACTCATCATGTCTTGACCATATCACATCACAACATGCCCTGCAAAAACAAGTTAGACGTCCTCTACTTTGTTGTTGCAAGTTTTACGTGGCTGCTACGGGCTTAGCAAGAACCGCTCTTACCTACGCATACAAAACCACAACGATGTTTCATCAAGTATGTGTTGTTTTAACCTTCACAAGGACCGGGCGTAGCCACACTTGATTCAGCTAAAGTGAGAGAGACAGACACCCGCCAGTCACCTTTAAGCAACGAGTGCTCATAACGGTGAAACCAGTCTCGCGTAAGCGTACGCGTAATGTCGGTCCGGGCCGCTTCATCTCACAATACCGCCGAAGCAAAGTATGACATGCTGGTAAGCAGTATGACTAGTATCGCCCACAACTCATTGTGTTCTACTCGTGCATATCATCTACGCATAGACCTGGCTCTGATACCACTGTTGGGGAACGTAGTATTTTAAAATTTTCCTACGATCACGCAAGATCTATCTACCAGATGCATAGCAACGAGAGGGAAGAGTGTGTCTACATACCCTCGTAGACCGGAAGCAGAAGCGTCAAGTGACGCGGTTGATGTAGTCGAACTTCTACGCGATTGAACCGATCAAGCACCGAACGTACGGCACCTCCGTGTTCAGCACACGTTCAGCTTGATGACGTCCCACGAGCTCTTGATCCAGTTGAGCTTCACGGGAGAGTTTCGTCAGCACGACGGCGTGGTGACGGATATGATGTATTCACCGGCGCAGGGCTTCGCCTAAGCACTGCAACGGTATGACCGAGGTGTGTTTCTGTGGAGGGGGGCACCGCACACGGCTAGAACAATTCAACTTGTGTGTCTTTGGGTGCCCCCTGCCCCCGTATATAAAGGAGCAAGGGGGGAGGGCCGGCCGGCCTCCTATGGTGCGGCTAGGGCTGCAATCCTACTAGGAATAGGATTGCAATCCTATTCCTAGTAGGAACTACCAAAGAAGGAAGAAGGGGGAAGGAAAGAAAGGGAGAGGGAGAGGGAACGAGGGGCCGCGCCCCCTCCCCTTGTCCTATTCGGACTCCTCCTAGGGAGGGGGCGCGCCACCTCCTGGCTGCTGCCCTCTCTCCCTGCGGGACCCTGCGGGTTCGAGAACTATGTAGACATGACCGAGACTCATCTCCGATCAATAACCAATAGTGGAACCTGGATGCTCATATTGGCTCCTACATATTCTACGAAGATCTTTATCGGTCAAACCGCATAACAACATACGTTGTTCCTTTTTGTCATCGGTATGTGTAATGCCCAGGATGGAGTTATACCTCCTACGTGTCGAGGCACGACTTAGAGGCATAAGTCCATCCTAGAATGATCTCAAGTTTGGTAATCTTTGCACATCTCATGTAAAAGAGGGGATTGTAAACATAAATAGTTGGCTTACACTCGCCACGTCACACAAATACAATACATGTCTCAAACATCATACATTAAGAAAATCACAACCCTCTAAGGGCAAAATCCAAATGTCAAGATACCAAACTTAGATAAATAAACCACAGGCGGATCGAATCCTAGTAGAAGTCTCCATTACTGATCATCCGGATATCAAACATAGTACCGACTACGCTCCTCGTCGTACTCCCAGTCTAGCTCGGTGCCATCACCTGGATAGCTCACAACTGGACCTGCATCTGGTGTGGTGAAGTAACTGTGAGCCACAGAGGACTCAGCAATCCCGTTCCCGGGTAACAAGACTATTTAAGCCTTGGGAAAGGATAAGGCTGAAGAAAAGAATAAGTGTCTGCAGCAGCAAGTAGCATCTAGCTTACGTGAGTGAGAGCGAGAAGAGAAAGCCTCGGACGAGAAGTGATCACGAAGTGATCCTAGCTATAAGCTCAACAAACATAACCCCTCCGTGTTCAACTCCCGAATCCCTATTCGGAAATTGACAGTCACGGAACACACGCTGGTAGTGTATTAGAAACATTGTGTCAAGTTATCTACAACCGGATATTAACAAGCTCCCATCTGCCACATAACCGCGGGCACGGCTTTCAAAAGTTCATAACCCTGCAGGGGTGTTCCAACTTGACCCATTACAAGCCCACGATCCACGGAGTCGCAACTCCAAAGTGGGAAGACCCGAGTATTCTCGGAATCCCGTGCTCAAGATATACCGAACTAAGGTAAGGCTAATCCAGCAAATCCTCCCGGCGTGTCGACACCCTGATAGTAGCCGCACGTATCTAAGTCTCAGGACACGACCGGATGGGCGATGCTACAGGTGTATGCCAGATACCTCGGGTTGCCCCAAGGCGGCCCTGCAGGACCCCCGTTTCGGACCAACACTCATGTGGAGCACTGGCCCGGGGTTGTTGATTAAGAAAGAGGGTTAATTACTCCCTATGCAAGTTTAGTTTGTTATTAGGCAAATAGTACCAAAGTTGGGACTTGCTGGAAAAGACTTAGCACTTAGCGGTTTATCGAGGGGGTCCCATACACCCCAACCGTGTTAGGAACGCATAATCAAGGAACATAACGCCGGTTTATACGGTTCCTAACGGCATGAGTGGAACAAATCACCAAGCAAAAGGCTTAGCCTTCCACCCTTGCCAATATATAGATGATTTCATTTTAAGCATTTATATAGTGTGATAAAACCCAACAAAACTTCAACATGAAGCAAGCATCTTCGATCTTCACCTGCAACTAGCAATGCTATAAGAAGGGCTGAGCGAAGCATACTTAGCCAAGCAACGGTTTGCGTAGGTAGGGTGGTTAAACAAGGCAATGGTTACAAGTAGGAGGCTAACAAGAAGATCATGGGCATCGAGGCAAAACCATAGAGCGGAACTACTAGCAATAGGCAAAGATAGTAATGTTATCGGGGTTCGGTCATCTTGCCTGAAGAGAAGTCGTTCGGATCGTAAGAAGGGTCCTCGTGCTCAACCTCGTTGGTAACCTCGTGCTCGTACTCGTACTCGGTCTCAGCTTCCGGATCTAAACAATACAATCGCACCAAGCACAAATCAACAAGATGCAATGCGCACTCGAAAATGATGGATGCATGATGGATGCACTAAGGATGCACACGGAGCACGGAAAAAATAGCACTCAAGCAAAACACCTCAAAACATGATAAAAATATGATATTATGAATCTACACAGAAAATCAATCAAGTTTCATATAAGATTCGCTGAAATCGGAGTTACGGGCTAAAAGTTATGCCCGAAACAAGAAATGAGCGAAAGCTGAAAATTACAGCAACATAGCAACTTCGGAGCACAAAATAATTAAGCTACAACACTCAAACAACATGGCAAAGGACATGAACATAGACTAGACATATACTACAGCAATTAAGTCCAAAGGTGCACCCCCAAAGGAGTCACGGTTCAATAGCAATGAGCTTGGACATATTGAACTTGACAATAAAATTCTGGCAGCAGAATTTTATTGAAACTTTGGAGCAAAAGATAAACATGCTACAGCTAATCGAATAAGCATGTGAGAACATGGATGGAAAGACAACAATATATACTACAAGGAACAATCAAGATCCACTCAAAAACTATCATGGTTTGTCCTAGAACATCACACGAACATGGCATCGGAACATTACAGATTTCAGACTTAGTGAAAATTCACTAAGTCCTAAAACAGCAATTTCATCATGGCATCTAAAAGAGCATGTTTAATTCACCTCGAAACTAAACATGGCAAGTGGTAAGCACCTCATCAAAGTACACATGAAGGTGATTCCGAAACACACAAGCATGCATCATGGAGATAAACACAACGATAGCAATGAGCTCAACAAGATGGCATTTCATAACAAGTGAAACAACATCACAGCCACATGGCACTTTGCAACGATGATAAACATGGTGAGGGATCGAAGAAGGTGAGAGTGTCTAGAGGGGGGGGGGTGATTAGACTACTCGACAAGATAAAAATTCTGTCTTTTATCCAGGACAGATTTTGACAGTTTCTGCATAGCACACAAGTCAAGTAGCACACTACACATGCAATTCTAGAGTATGGGCAGCGGAAAGTAAATTGCACGAGTAGTAAAGAGAAGTGGAGAAGATCAAACGCAATTTGGAGACGCAATGATTTTTCCCGTGGTTCCGATAGGTAGTGCTATCGTACATCCACGTTGATGGAGACTTCAACCCACGGAGGGTAACGGCTGCGCGAGTCCACGGAGGGCTCCACCCACGAAGGGTCCACGAAGAAGCAACCTTGTCTATTCCATCATGGCCTACGCCCACGGAGGACTAGCCTTACTCGGGGTAGATCTTCACGAAGTAGGCGATCTCCTTGCCCTTACAAAGTTCTTGGTTCAACTCCACATCTCGATGATGGAGGCTCCCAAGCGACACCTAACCAATCTAGGAGGCACCACCCTCCAAAAGGTAATAGATGTTGTTGACGATGATGAACTCCTTGCTCTTGTGCTTCAAATGATAATCTCCCCAACACTCAACTCTCCTCACTGATATGGCTGTGGTGGAAGAAAGGATTGAGTGGAAAGCAACTTGGGAAGGCTAGAAATCAAGTTTCATATGGTAGGAATGGAATAACTTGATCTCAACACAAGGGTAGGTAGTTCTCTTCTCAGAAAGTGTAAGGTAGGAGTGGTGGTACTTTCTGATGGCTCTCTCCACGAATGAAGAGGGGGTGGAGGGGTATATATAGCCTCCACACAAAATCCAACCGTTACACACATAATTGAGCAATCTCGGTGAGAGCGAAGTGAAAACTCGGTCAGACCGAAAGTTCAAATATAGTGAACGTTGGGATTTTCGGTGGGACCGAAAATACCATCTCGGTGTGTCCGAAAGTGCAAAAGATATGAACGTTGGAGTTTTCGGTGGGACCGAGAAAGAAAACTCGGTTAGACCGATTTGAGAAAAGACAGGAACATGCCAGTATCGGTGAGACCGGAAATGCAATATCGGTGAGACCGATTTGAGCCAAGACAGAAGCTTGCCAATCTCGGTGAGACCGATAATGTAAACTCGGTTATTCCGATATGATGTCAAATGGTTACAGAAGGTTGGCAGTCCACATTTCGGTGAGACCGATCTCAAACTCGGAATGACCGATTTTTCTAGGGTTTGGAATATGGCTGAAGTGGTTCATCTCGGTGGGACTGAGTTGGAAGAATCGGTTTGTCCGAGATTACTTATGGGTGTGTATAGTAGTGAAAGTTGTTGATAGTTGAAGGAGATATATCACTAAGCACTTGAGCAACCAGATCATCAACACAACCTCATCCCCTTTTAATAGTATTGGCTTTTCCTATGGACTCAATGTGATCTTGGATCACTAAACCAAAAATGGAGTCTTGAGCTTTTGCCAATGCTTGCCTTAGCATTTGAGGGGTCCACTTCTTCAGGCATCTTGCCATACCAATGTGATTGGATTTCCTGAAACATACTTGATAAAAGCATTAGTCCAACCACAAAGTATGTTGTCATTAATTACCAAAACCACCCAGGGAGCAAATGTGCTTTCAATCTCCCCCTTTTTGGTAATTGATGGCAACACACTAAAATCACACTAAACAAGACATCAAAGCTTATTGAAAGAAGGACAGAATTATCACGAAAGCTTTGACAAGCATGTAGTACACAGGCTCCCCCTACAAGTGTGCAAGATTTTTATAGATTGTGGTTTTGGACTACCACAAGCACACAAGAGAGATAAGCAAGATGTGCTACATGCAGCTTGGCTATATGCATCAGAGCAGATGAAAGGGAAGTGAGTGATAATGCATATGTGCATGGTGATTTCTTGCAAACAAGTATTTACAAGCAAGTCACCATCATGCACATTCTGCAAGATGCATATACTTACCTTGAGGTTCCTTGGCATTGTACCTGAAGGGATAAACTTGGGAAAACAAGGTTAGATAACACAAGAGTATTCCTTCAACCAACTGCAAGAACATCAAGAGTACCAAGCCAGGGAGGACATGTATAAAGAGTGTCTCATATTGAGCACAAGCTTGAAGCAGCAAACATGTCTCCGAAACTAAAAGATTTTCAATGAATTCTGAGGGATTTTGCTTTCCATAAGATATCAAATGTGAAGATTCCTCTCCCTTTGAGTTCTCTCAGAACAAGGTGTTTGATGGAAACAGCAAAATCAAAAGAATAGAGCCAATTGTAATGTCCATGTAAAACATGACAAAGCTTTGATGTGATTCTCTCCCCCTTAAGATTTCTTCTTCCCCTAAGTCTTCTCTTCTCCCCCTACTCCCCCTACTCCCCCCTAAGTCTTCTCCCCCTTTGACATCAAGTGCCGAAAAGGACAGCAAACTAGGTAGGGCAGGAAAGATGGAAAGAAAGAAAGAAGTGGGATCCTTAAGAATCACGACAGGGCATGCATAGAGAAACATTGAGTGGAGCTGCAGAAATTGATATCCTGGAAGATAAATCGGTGACACCGAATTGAGTTAGGGTAGACCCTTTTCGGTTAGACCGAAATAAATAAGTCGGTGACGCCGAGTTTAATTCCAAGGAAATACAGAGATAATTCAGCTCACTTTGCGAGGAATGTTTCAAAAGATTTGCAATGAATTTGTAAAAGATTTTCGGGGAATTGATCAGAGCCAGAAGGATATTCACAAAGACAGAAGAATAGAAATGAAAAAGATTCCTAGATGAAGTGTTTTTTTTTGTTTAAAGAAAACTCAATGAGAGAACAAAAGAGAAAATAGAAAGACTCCAAAACATATGTACTTCATCTAGATAAAGGTAGGCGACAATGTCACCTATGTTTGAGTATATTGACTTAGGATTCAAATGAGGACATTTGATCATAGGTCATACTCATCATTTAAGCTCAAAATGGGGTTGCCATTTTTCGATTAAGCATTTGATGTGATCACATCTTATGAAGCTGCTTGTACTCATGACTTTGAGCAAAGCTCCTTAAAGATGTGAACAACATACCTTGGGTTTGTTGTTGCTTTACTCATGTAGGTAAACTTGATGTAGGTGCTCATTGAATGTGAAGTTGGAGCGCCATTTCTACTTGTGTAGTTCATCTTCCTACATGGGTTAGGCAAGCAAGGAAATACTCGAGGATATCCAAGATGACAAGAGTGAAATACTAGATGTATAAGATGTCAAAAAGGATATGTGGAATTTTGTTCCTTGAACTCAACATCCCAAAGGGCTAGATACTTGGTCAATGACAAGATTACTCATGATTTGAGTGTGTGGTAATCTTGTGGAATGTAGATCATCCAAGTACCTGCAAGGAGTTAGATGCAATACAAGGAGGAAAATGTGTCCAAGACATATGATCATCATCATAAGAGAAATATCAAGGATTAGTCAAGAGGCTCATGCCTTGCATGCATCAGTGGAGTTATCACTCCAAGTTTGAAGCATCAATGATGTTCAACTCACTCCTTAAGCGACAAAACACTTTCTCATCAAGAGGTTTTGTAAAGATATCAGCAAGTTGTTTGTCAGTACGAACATGCTTAAGATTAATGTCACCCTTGGCAATATGATCACGAATAAAATGGTGACGAACTTCAATATGCTTTGTTCGAGAGTGTTGCACTGGATTGTGTCCAATTTTAATTGCACTCTCATTGTCACAAAGCAAGGGAACATGTCTCACATGTATCCCATAATCCTTAAGCGTTTGTGTCATCCATAGTAATTGAGCACAACACGAACCAGCAGCAATATATTCCGCTTCGGAAGTGGATAATGATACCGAATTTTGTTTCTTGGACGACCAAGATACAAGGGATCGACCAAGAAATTGACATGTACCCGAAGTTGACTTTCTATCAACCTTGTCACCGGCATAGTCCGAGTCGGAATAGCCAACAAGATCGAAAGAGGCCCTCTTAGGATACCAAATGCCAAAGTTTGGTGTGTGTATCAAGTATCTCACTATCCTCTTAACAGCTTTAAGATGACATTCTTTAGGGGCTGCTTGATATCGCGCACACATGCATACACTCAACATTATGTCAGGACGAGAAGCACAAAGATATAGCAGAGAACCAATCATAGATCGGTAAACCCTTTGATCAACGGGTTCTCCATCTTTTGTCAAGTCATTATGTCCACTAGTAGGCATGGGGGTACTCATACCTTTGCTTTCTTGCATGTTGAACTTCTTGAAGAGATCCTTGGTGTACTTTGTTTGTGAGACAAAGGTAGCCTCCTTAGATTGCTTGATTTGCAACCCAAGGAAGAATTTGAGTTCACTCATCATGGACATCTCATACTTCTCCGACATGAGCTGTCCAAACTTCTTGCTAAAATGGGGGTTAGTTGAACCAAAGATAATATCATCAACATATATTTGGCACACAAATAGTTCACCATTAACCCTTTTTGTGAACAGCGTTGAGTCTATCTTTCCAATTTCAAAGCCTTTTTCAAGAAGAAAGCTAGTTAAGCATTTGTACCAAGCTCTAGGAGCTTGTTTAAGACCATAAAGAGCTTTGTGCAACTTGTAAATATGATTGGGCTTTTTGGGATTCACAAAACCGGGAGGTTGTTTTACAAATACTTCCTCCTCAATTTCACCATTTAGGAAAGCACTTTTGATATCCATTTGATAGAGAGTAATATCATGGTGATTGGCATAAGCAAGAAGAATGCGAATGGACTCAAGTCTAGCAACGGGGGCATAGGTCTCACCATAGTCCATACCTTCGACTTGTGTGTAACCTTGAGCTACGAGACGAGCCTTGTTGCGGATGACTTGTCCATCTTCATCTTGCTTGTTCCGAAACACCCATTTGGTTCCAATGATGTTTTGATCATCGTTGGGCTTCTCTACCAAAGTCCATACCTTGTTCCTCTCGAAGTTGTGTAGTTCTTCGTGCATAGCGTTCACCCAATCCGGGTCTTCAAGTGCTTCTTCTACCTTCATAGGTTCAATACTATAGATAAATGAGTAATGCTCACAAAAGTTAGCTAAGCGAGTTTTAGAGCGAGTAATTCTCCCGGAGTTGATGTCGTTCATCATTTGTTCCACGGGATGATTTTTCTTGACTCTTGCTCGGACTCGGGATAACTTTTGTTGATGTTGTGGCTCAGCTTCCTCATCATCTTCATCTTCCTCTTCTTCTTCTTCATTGTTGTTGGTGTTGTCTTGAGGTGGTGGAGAAGGAGGTTGTGGTGGATCTTCTTGTTGCACTTCCTCATCTTGGTGAGTTCCACTTGTGGAGGCCTCCATGTTGCCTTGATGTTCATCTTGACGTGAGGTAGGTGGCTCCACATATGTAGATGAGGTACTCTCCTTCACTTCCATGGGACGGATCTTTCCAATAGATAAATCTTGGATAGCTTCCGATGGGTCCTTGTCTCCTACATCAATAGGCATTTGCTCTACTTGCGAGCCATTAGATTCATCAAACTTCACGTCTACCGTCTCTTCAACCTTTCGGGTGAAATTGTTGTAGACACGGTAGGTGTGGGAGTTTGATCCATAACCAAGGAGAAAGCCTTCATGAGATTTAGGAGCAAATTTAGACCGACGATGCTTATCAAGGATATAGCATTTTGAACCAAAGACACGAAAGTATCCCACTTGGGGTTTGTTACCGGTGAGGAGCTCGTATGATGTCTTGCCGAGGAGCTTATGAAGATAAAGCCTGTTGATAGCATGACAAGCTGTCTCGACCGCTTCTCCCCAAAAGTGCTTCGGTGTCTTGTATTCATCAAGCATCGTTCTCGCCATCTCTATGAGCGTTCGGTTCTTCCTCTCAACAACTCCATTTTGTTGAGGAGTGTACGTAGCCGAGAACTCATGTAGAATCCCTTCCTCATCGAGAAAAGAGTCTACATTGGCGTTCTTGAACTCCGTTCCATTGTCACTCCGAACTTTCTTGATCTTCACCTCAAATTGATTTTGGGCCTTTTTGGCAAAGGTCTTGAAGATTCTCTGAACCTGCGATTTATCATCAAGGAAAAATACCCACGTAAATCTGGAATAATCATCAACTATGACTAGACCAAAGGAGTTACCACCAAGGCTTTTGTAAGCATTGGGACCGAAGAGATCCATATGAAGAAGCTCAAGCGGTCTCCTTGTGGTCATGATGTTTTTCATGGGATGACTTCCACCAACTTGTTTTCCTGCCCGACAAGCACTACAAAGTCTATCTTTGTCAAAGAGAACATCTTTAACACCAAGAATATGATCACCTTTGATTAGCTTGTCTAGATTACGCATACCAACATGTCCTAGCCTTCTATGCCATAACCAACCTTTAGAGGATTTAGCAATGAAACAAGCTCTAGGTTGGGCTTTCTTAGTGAAATCAACAATATATAGATCACCTCTACGGATACCAGTAAAAGCCATGTTTTGATTGTCACGATGAAAGACTTGGCAATCTACTTTGGTGAATAGCACATTGAATCCAAAGTCAGCTAATCTAGACACGAAAAGTAAATTGCATCCAAGAGATTCTACAAGCATGACATTTTGAATAGAGCTATCATGAGATATGGCCACCTTACCAAGGCCAAGTACCTTACCCTTGGAGTTGTCTCCAAAAGTCACATACTTGCGTGGACCATCGTTCTTTGCAAGCTCTCGAAACATGTCTTTGTCTCCGGTCATGTGGTCGGTGCATCCACTATCAAGAATCCACTCTTTTCCGCCGGACATGTAGTCTCTCAGATTTGCCATAAGATTGAGACTCTTCATGACCTTGTCTAGCTCAGTGTCCGAATCGGAGTAATCATCATCTTGCTCATGCTCATCATCATATTGACCCATAGATTGTTCATCATCAACACCTAGGTCAATTTGATAAGTACTTGCATTAGTTTGGTCAATGTGACAATAATCTTCGGAATGCAATGCAAGAGCATTTCTAATTAAAACATTGATTAGAGCGGGATCACCCTTCTTTTTCATAAGATCACGAAGCTCAAAGAATCATTTATCAAAGTTGGGATCATTGGGGTGCAAATTATCAAATTCAATGGTCTTGTGTAGAATTTCATCAAGACTTTTCAAAGAGTAGTCCGGATAAAGTTCTTCCAAGAATTTCCACATAGCATAGGCGCACTCAAAGTTTGTAACAAGATTAAGCAAGTCATCGGGTAACCCTCTAATGATAAGATTTACGGTACTAAGGTTACGAAGCAAATCAAGCTCTTCATCCATGGTAGGGTGCAAGGGATCAAAAGGAGGCACATAGGGGGTCTCAACATATTTGCACAAATTGTACATTTCAAAGATACTAAGCATTTCAGACCTCCAAGAGTTGTAGAACCTTCCATCAAGAACAGGCACTCTATGGCTAACACTCCCAACCGTAGACACGTCCATCTTCCTCCAATGGTGTGTAAACCAAAGCAATGGAGACCAAAGCTCTGATACCAATTGAGGGATCGAAGAAGGTGAGAGTGTCTAGAGGGGGGGGTGATTAGACTACTCGACAAGATAAAAATTCTGTCTTTTATCAAGGACAGATTTTGACAGTTTTTGCATAGCACACAAGTCAAGTAGCACACTACACATGCAATTCTAGAGTATGGGCAGCGGAAAGTAAATTGCACGAGTAGTAAAGAGAAGTGGAGAAGATCAAACGCAATTTGGAGACGCAATGATTTTTCCCGTGGTTCCGATAGGTAGTGCTATCGTACATCCACGTTGATGGAGACTTCAACCCACGGAGGGTAACGGCTGCGCGAGTCCACGAGGGGCTCCACCCACGAAGGGTCCACGAAGAAGCAACCTTGTCTATTCCATCATGGCCTACGCCCACGGAGGACTAGCCTTACTCGGGGTAGATCTTCACGAAGTAGGCGATCTCCTTGCCCTTACAAACTTCTTGGTTCAACTCCACATCTCGATGACGGAGGCTCCCAAGCGACACCTAACCAATCTAGGAGGCACCACCCTCCAAAAGGTAATAGATGTTGTTGACGATGATGAACTCCTTGCTCTTGTGCTTCAAATGATAATCTCCCCAACACTCAACTCTCCTCACTGATATGGCTGTGGTGGAAGAAAGGATTGAGTGGAAAGCAACTTGGGAAGGCTAGAAATCAAGTTTCATATGGTAGGAATGGAATAACTTGATCTCAACACAAGGGTAGGTAGTTCTCTTCTCTGAAAGTGTAAGGCAGGAGTGGTGGTACTTTCTGATGGCTCTCTCCACGAATGAAGAGGGGGTGGAGGGGTATATATAGCCTCCACACAAAATCCAACCGTTACACACATAATTGAGCAATCTCGGTGAGAGCGAAGTGAAAACTCGGTCAGACCGAAAGTTCAAATATAGTGAACGTTGGGATTTTCGGTGGGACCGAAAATACCATCTCGGTGTGTCCGAAAGTGCAAAAGATATGAACGTTGGAGTTTTCGATGGGACCGAGAAAGAAAACTCAGTTAGACCGATTTGAGAAAAGACAGGAACATGCCAGTATCAGTGAGACCGGAAATGCAATATCGGTGAGACCGATTTGAGCCAAGACAGAAGCTTGCCAATCTCGGTGAGACCGATAATGCAAACTCGGTTATTCCGATATGATGTTAAATGGTTACAGAAGGTTGGCAGTCCACATTTCGGTGAGACCGATCTCAAACTCGGAATGACCGATTTTTCTAGGGTTTGGAATATGGCTGAAGTGGTTCATCTCGGTGGGACTGAGTTGGAAGAATCGGTTTGTCCGAGATTACTTATGGGTGTGTATAGTAGTGAAAGTTGCTGATAGTTGAAGGAGATATATCACTAAGCACTTGAGCAACCAGATCATCAACACAACCTCATCCCCTTTTCATAGTATTGGCTTTTCCTATGGACTCAATGTGATCTTGGATCACTAAACCAAAAATGGAGTCTTGAGCTTTTGCCAATGCTTGCCTTAGCATTTGAGGGGTCCACTTCTTCAGTCATCTTGCCATACCAATGTGATTGGATTTCCTGAAACATACTTGATAAAAGCATTAGTCCAACCACAAAGTATGTTGTCATTAATTACCAAAACCACACAGGGAGCAAATGTGCTTTCACATGGCAAGAATAAATCTATCATGCAACCTAACACATACAACATGTAGAGCATGGCAAGACGAACACGTGGACATGTCATTTGCATCTTTCGGGCAAACGAGCTAAAAGATATCACATGGCAAAGATGGCATAAAAACATCACATAGCAGCAATTTATATCACGATGCACTCTTGCAACAGCAAAACAAGCACCTAGATGATATCTAACATGCATGACACCAAAAGATAAAACGTAGTGCTATTCACCACGAACGTCTGGACATGCTATTTGCGCGAAACGGACATCCACACAAAAAGTTAGAGCAGTTATAAGAATGCATCAGACAGGTAATTAACACAGGGAACTTAGAGGTTAAAATAGCAACCTCTCACACAGATCTGGAAATCGAAGAAGTCAACGGCCCGGTGGAGATGGATCCGGCCCAGGCTGGCGGAGGAGATCGGGCCCAGCGGTGCGGTTGGCCCGGACCGGAGTGGCCTGGAGGGAGAAGCGGACGGGCCGCGGCCTGGCGAGGCGGCCCGGCTCGCGGCTGGAGGCGCGATGACCTGGCGATGGGGCTGCTGCCTTCGGGCCCGCTAGCGGCTGGCGGCGGGAGGCGGCCCAGCTCGCCTGGCCAAGGCGGCCTGGTAGCGAAGCGGAGGGACGGGCCGGCTGGGGCGACGGATTGGGCCGAAGGCGCGCGGACGAAGGGAGGTGGCGCGGCCTGGTGGGGAGCCGCGGCCCACCGGGCGCCGAAGGGAGGCGGCGGAGCGGCTTGGCATACGGGCCGCTGCGGCGGCGCGCGGGAGGAGACGGGCCGCGGGCCCGCTGGATACGGCGATGTGGTCCAAGGCTCGGCTTGGTCGAGCGGGAGTGGAGACGGGCCGCTGCGGCGTACGGGCCTGGAGGAGGGGAACGGTCGGCGCGGAGGGAGCGAAGGGAGGGAGCCCAGCGCGTCGGGGAAGTGAGCTGGCGATGTGGTCCTGGGCTCCCGATCGAGGGATCGAGGGGAGCGGCCTGGTGGAGGCTCCAGATCGGATCGCCCTCCGATCCCAGGAGCGTTGACCTGTCTGGTCGACGAAGGGAAAAAGAGGCGGCTGGCGCTCGATGGCTTCCTCGGGAGCCTGGCTCGAGGGGAGGATCGAGGGATCGGCCAAGTGGATGAAGAAGAGAGGGTTGGATCTGAAAAATTAGAGGGAGGAGTGGAGAAGAGGCTAGGGATGCCCAAATTAGACCTAGGGGTCTATTATATATGGTAGGAGCTAGGGTTAGGGGATTTAGGGTTGTTAGGAGCCCTCCGATCGCGATCCGACGGATCCGATCGCGGGGGTAGTTTAGATGGCCTAGGAGAAGGTAGTGGGCTGCTGGAGGGGTGTTTCGGGCCACAAAGCGAAGGCACTTTGGACCCACACGAATAACTGATGGGATAGCCAACGGAGTCCAAACGCGACGAGATTTGAGAGGCGGGTTGCACACAACAAAACAACAACACACACAACAACCTCGCGGCACACCGGTAACGTTACACGCCCAAACACCAAAGTAGGCCTACGGGACGTCACGGACACGTGAGGGAGCTCCGGAACGCGAAACGGACAACGGGAAGGAACACGTGGAACCGGATGCAACCGACAACACAAATGCAATGCAATGCACATGTCTACATGATATGAATGAATGCCACACACTCACACAACAAAACGACGAAAACCCGAAAGACAAAGAACCCGGAATGGAAATAGATGAAGCCGGAGATATATTATATGCCCAAAAGGGAAAGTATTACATCCGGGGCATTACAAATTCTCCTCTACAACAAAAAGATCTCGTCCCGAGATCTAGGACTGGAAAAAGGAAGGGTACTCGGAACGAAGATGATCTTCTCGTTCCCACGTAGCCTCTCGGTCGGCACTTGACTTTCAGAAATTTGATGGACTTGTTGCGGGTCTTGCGTTCTGTTTCTTCGAGAATTGCAACTGGATGCTCTCGGTAGGACAGGTCTTGTTGAAGATCAATCTCTTCAAACGGAATCATGCGCTCAGGTGCCTTGAAGCATTTGCGAAGTTGAGACACATGGAAGACATCATGAACATTGGCGAAGTTGGGAGGGAGCTCAAGTTGATAGGCTAGGTCGCCTCTTTTGCCAAGAATCTTGAAAGGCCCGACGTATCTAGGAGCAAGCTTTCCTTTGATACCGAATCTTTGGGTGCCTTTCATCGGAGACACACGGAGATAAACATGATCATCAATGTTGAATGCCAAATCACGATGCTTGCCGTCATAGTAGCTCTTCTGACGCGACTGAGCGGCCTTGAGATTCTTACGTATGACTTTGCACATTTCTTCGGCTTCTGAGATCAAGTCACTGCCAAGAAGTTGACGTTCGCCTGTTTCAGACCAGTTGAGAGGGGTACGGCACTTTCTGCCATAGAGGATTTCAAACGGAGCTTTGCCTGCACTTGCTTGAAAGCTGTTGTTGTAAGAGAACTCGGCAAATGGAAGGCAGTCTTCCCATTTCATGCCAAAGGAGATGACACAGGCTCTGAGCATGTCTTCTAGAATCTGATTCACGCGCTCGACTTGACCACTAGTCTGAGGGTGAAAAGCAGTGCTGAACCTGATCTTAGTGCCCATGGCGGACTGAAAGGAGTCCCAGAACCTTGATGTGAACAAGCTTCCACGGTCTGAGGATATAACTTGAGGAATGCCATGTAGGGACACAATTTTGGAAGTGTACAGCTCTGCCAATTGAGCTGCATTGATTGATTCTTTGACTGGCAGGAAGTGAGCGACTTTGGTAAGCTTGTCGATCACCACGAAGATAGCATCATTTCCTCGCTTGGATTTCAGAAAGCCAGTGATGAAGTCCATTTCAATGTGGTCAAACTTCCACTCGGGAATAGGAAGAGGTTGGAGAAGACCGGCTGGACGTTGATGTTCTGCTTTCACTCTTCTGCAAACATCACATTTATTCATGAATTGGGCAATCTCCCTTTTCATGCGTGTCCACCAGTAAGACTGCTTGAGGTCTTGATACATCTTGGAACTGCCAGGATGAATGGAAAGGAGAGAATCATGAGCTTCTTCCATTATGAGCTTCCTGAGATCACCTTTGGGAACAACGAGTCTGTCCTCGAAGAACAAGGTATCTCTCTCATCAACACGGAAGCACTTGTATTTCGGAATGCCCTTAGCAATACCATGTTTCACCTTCTTCACCATGGTATCACTGAGTTGGGCCTCACGGACTTGATCTTCCAAGGTAGGAGCAATTTGGAGATTTGCAAGAAAACCCTGCGGAACAACTTGAAGGTTGAGCTTCCTGAAAGCTTCACAAAGCTCAGGCTGGTACGGCTTGATAAGAAGGCTGTTGCAATATGCCTTTCTGCCCAAAGCATCTGCAATCACATTCGCCTTGCCAGGAGTGTATTCAATGCTAGGATTATACTCTTGGATCATTTCAACCCAACGAGTCTGACGGAGGTTCAGATGCGGCTGTGTGAAGATGTACTTCAAGCTCTTGTGATCAGTGAAGATGTCGACCTTTCTGCCCAACAACAGATGTCTCCACGTAATCAAAGCATGTACCACAGCTGCTAGCTCGAGAACATGTGTGGGATAGTTCTTCTCACTTTGCTTGAGCTGACGAGAAGTGTATGCCACAATTCTCTTATCTTGCATAAGCACACCACCAAGGCCTTGAAGAGAAGCATCACAGAATACTTCATAGGGCTTGGATTCATCTGGAGGAGTCAGAACTGGAGCAGAGACAAGATTTTCTTTGAGAGTTTTGAATGCCACTTCACACTCTGGAGACCAAAAGTATTTGACATTCTTCTGAAGCAAGTTGGAAAGAGGCTTGGCAATCTTGGAGAAGTTCTCAACGAACCTTCTGCAATAGCTGGCAAGACCCAGAAAACTGCGGAGGTGATTGACGTTCTGAGGAGCTTCCCAGTTGACAATTGCTTCAACTTTCTCGGGATTAACTGCAATACCGTCAGCTGAGATGATGTGGCCCAGGTACAAAACCTTATCGAGCCAAAACTCGCACTTGGAGAACTTGGCATAGAACTTATGCTCTCGGAGTCGATCAAGAACCAGACGTAAGTGCTTTTCGTGATCTTCTTCATTCTTGGAAAACACCAGAATATCATCCAGATACACAAGCACAAACTCGCCAGTATAGGGGTTGAAGATGTAATGCATCATCCTCGAAAAGGTAGGAGGAGCATTGGCGAGACCGAAGGATATGACGGTATACTCGTATGAGCCGTAGCTCGTTCTGAAGGCCGTCTTGGGAATGTCTTCCTCGCGAATGCGAATTTGGTGATAGCCCATTCGGAGGTCAAGCTTAGAGAACACTTTAGCTCCTTTGAGCTGCTCGAAGAGTTCGTTAATGTTGGGGAGCGGATACTTGTTCTTTATTGTCTACTTGTTCAATGGCCGGTAATCAACACAGAGACGCTCCGTGCCATCTTTCTTTTTGACAAATAAGACACCACAGCCCCAAGGAGACGTACTAGGCCTGATGAGACCCATACTCTTCTGTTTATCAAGCTGCTTCTTCAATTCCTTCAATTCATCCGGAGAGAGCTTGTATGGACGCCGGCATGCTGGCTCAGTACCCGGCTCGAGTTCAATTACGAATTCCACCTGACGGTGTGTAGGCATGCCTGGAAGTTCTTCAGGAAAGACGTCTTGATATTCGTTCACCACCGGAATTTGAGATATGGCATTAATTTCGCCCTTATCATTGAGAGAGAAAAGCCAGCTAGTGTTATCCCTGGAGGCAAAGATAATCACATCTTCATCAAGATGAGTCATCTTGACTTCCTTTTGAGCACAATCAATGTGAGCATCATGCTGAGAAAGCCAATCCATTCCGAGGATGAGGTCGATGTCAGAATTACCAAGAACCACCGGAGAAGCCAAAAATCGATAATCACCCATGCGAATAGAAACATCCGGAGCATAAACACTGGAGTGCATTCGTCTTCCCGGAGAAATAACTGTTAACTCCCTTGGCAGATTTTTGGTGACAATATCGTGCTCAGATGCAAATGGATATGACATGAAAGAGCAAGAAGCACCCGAATCAAATAACACTTTAGCTGGAAAAGAGTTAACTGAGAGGTTACCCAAAATGACATCAGAAGAATTCTCCGCTTGTGCTGCATTCATCAGATTGACCCTTGCTGCCTTTGGATCATGCCTGACAATAGCTGAACTCACAGGTGGAGGAGGTGGAAGACGCTTCGGATTCGGACATCTGTTGGCATAATGAACCTTCTGGCCACACTTGTTGCACACCACTTCTGAGAGAGGACGGAAATGAGAACCACTGGACTTGGAGCCTTGAGACTGAAACTGCTTCTTCGACTGGTTGCTCGGGTTGGGTGGGTGGGAGAAACCACGTCCACCAGAGTTCTTGTTGTTGGAGTTGTTGGAGTTGTTGTAAGGAGCTCGAATCACTGGAGGAGGAGGAAGCCAGAATTTCTGATGCTTCGAGGCCATCTGAGACGATGAGGAAGAGTGAACGGCATCTCGAATTCTCTTCTTAGAAGCCTCCATCTTAAGCTGAGCTGCTTCTTGTTTCAAAGCCATGTTATAGAACTTGTCGAATTCATCGGGCTCGAACAAGGTGAGAGCAAGTTGAAGTTCATCTTTGAGACCTCCACGGAACTGGTAGATTTTGCTCTTGGCATCAGGAATGTCTTGCTTAGCATAGCGGGCGAGGTTTTGGAACTTGACATTATACTGATAGACTGTCATGGAGCCCTGCTTCAGGTTGCGGAATTGCTCACGCATACCCTCAATGACACTTGTAGGAATGTGGTGCGAGCGAAAATCCTTGCAGAAATTCTCCCAAGAGATCACTTGACCTGGCCTGGAGTCTTTGTACTGCTGCCACCAGTCAGCTGCTTGATCTTTCAGTTGGAAGGCTGCAAACTTCACATAATCATCTTCCTTCACGTTACTGCACTCAAAATGCTTCTTTATGTCGGTTAACCAATCTTCAGCATCAAGAGGGTGGACACAGTAACTGAAAGCTTTAGGATTGTTGGCCAAGAACTGGTTGAGAGTAGCATGGTGCTGCTGGTTGAAGAAGTTGCCTTGATTCCCTGGAACACCCTGATTAGCTTGATTAGCTTGCATATGCTGCATCATCTGCATCAACAACTGGGTGTTCTGAGCTGTAGTCTGCATAATCGCTCTCCAAGCCTCGGACGGAGGAGGAGGGGAAGGAGGATGATCTGGGACCTCTTCACCCTCTGGGTTAGCGTTGGGAACCCTTTTCGGAGCCATCGTGTAAGAGATGACCATGAATCAGCAATTGATTGACAAAAGGTATAAGCTGAATCAATGGAATGAATTGCAACAAGTCTTCACAATAATCATTCGAACAATAAGAACGAATGAAATCATTCGAACAAGAGGAACGAATGAAATTCTCAGTTAAATGATAACATCAATCTTCACGAGAAGCCACATAGGGGACAAAAGGTAAAATAAGAAAAAACAACAAGGTACGGAAGGGAACAAACACAAGAGAGGAGTTTCGTTCTAACATCTTTGTGCTGAAAGCATATGAACGCGTTACGAAAAGGTTTTGCAATCCCCGGATCAGCATAGCCAAGGACCCTTTAAGATGCAACTCCTGATAGTAACATCGGTCATATAACCCCTTCACTCAATGTGGAACCCCGAACTCGCTAACCTGCAATCGTTGGAAGAATGCCTACGATCTACTGGATAACCCACCTATAAATTTCCGAAAGATTCCAGTTATGCAATCAGGTGTTGGGGATACACGGGAAGCACCGCGCAATCAACTCTAAACCTACATCCAGGTGTATCCATCCTTCAACACATAACCAGTCTTTCTCGGAAACTGTGTACCTCGGACCTTCGAAAAGCATCCACTATAACAAGCTATGGCAATACTCCCGAACTACCTCCCCAGTACTGGGTGATGTCGGGGTTATCTTGCCACTGGCCGTATAGGAGAGATTTTCGATGTCGGCCGTCTTAAGTATTTAGTACTGCCGCGATATGCTTGTGACGACAATACCCCGAAGCTCAACTCCTCGGGACACTGCCACAACCCCTAATGTCAGGAGGCATCGAGAACAATATTCTTGTCACAAGAACATCGAAACAATCCCAGAATACTCGCGGGATTCCTAGAAACAAATTGGTGCAATTTTTGAAGATAGGAGAGACAAGAGTAGTCGTCAGGAGTCCTCACCAGAGAGAAAGGAGATGAGAAGCAAAGAAATCCTACTCTCCGATATAATATAGGACTCAAAAAGTTTTCAGTGTGAGCCTAGACTCGACCGTCAACGATTCGATCAAACAGTGGGGGCTCCTAGGTCGGAGAAGGCTCTGAATACCAACTTGTAATGCCCAGGATGGAGTTATACCTCCTATGTGTCGAGGGACGACTTAAAGGCATAAGTCCATCCTAGAATGATCTCAAGTTTGGTAATCTTTGCACATCTCATGTAAAAGAGGGGATTGTAAACATAAATAGTTGGCTTACACTCGCCACGTCACACAAATACAATACACGTCTCAAACATCATACATTAAGAAAATCACAACCCTCTAAGGGCAAAATCCAAATGTCAAGATACCAAACTTAGATAAATAAACCACAGGCGGATCGAATCCTAGTAGAAGTCTCCACTACTGATCATCCGGATATCGAACATAGTACCGACTACGCTCCTCGTCGTACTCCCAGTCTAGCTCGGTGCCATCACCTGGATAGCTCACAACTGGACCTGTATCTGGTGTGGTGAAGTAACTGTGAGCCACAGAGGACTCAGCAATCCCGTTCCCGGGTAACAAGACTATTTAAGCCTTGGGAAAGGATAAGGCTGAAGAAAAGAATAAGTGTTTGCAGCAGCAACTAGCATCTAGCTTACGTGAGTGAGAGCGAGAAGAGAAAGCCTCGGACGAGAAGTGATAACGAAGTGATCCTAGCTATAAGATCAAAAAACATAACCCCTCCGTGTTCAACTCCCGAATCCCTATTCGGAAATTGACAGTCACGGAACACACGCTGGTAGTGTATTAGAAACATTGTGTCAAGTTATCTACAACCGGATATTAACAAGCTCCCATCTGCCACATAACCGCGGGCACGGCTTTCGAAAGTTCATAACCCTGCAGGGGTGTTCCAACTTGACCCATTACAAGCCCACGATCCGCGGAGTCGCAACTCCAAAGTGGGAAGACCCGAGTATTCTCGGAATCCCGTGCTCAAGATATACCGAACTAAGGTAAGGCTAATCCAGCAAATCCTCCCGGCGTGTCGACACCCTGATAGTAGCCGCGCGTATCTAAGTCTCAGGACACGACCGGATGGGCGATGCTACAGGTGTATGCCAGATACCTCGGGATGCCCCAAGGCGACCCTGCAGGACCCCCGTTTCGGACCAACACTCATGTGGAGCACTGGCCCGGGGTTGTTGATTAAGAAAGAGGGTTAATTACTCCCTATGCAAGTTTAGTTTGTTATTAGGCGAATAGTACCAAAGTTGGGACTTGCTGGAAAAGACTTAGCACTTAGCGGTTTATTGAGGGGGTCCCATACACCCCAACCGTGTTAGGAACGCATAATCAAGGAACATAACACCGGTTTATACGGTTCCTAACGGCA
Organism: Secale cereale; assembly: GCA_902687465.1. Taxonomy (NCBI): domain Eukaryota; kingdom Viridiplantae; phylum Streptophyta; class Magnoliopsida; order Poales; family Poaceae; genus Secale; species Secale cereale. The sequence continues at coordinate 643,805,727 of LR738710.1, forward strand.
TGAGTGGAACAAATCACCAAGCAAAAGGCTTAGCCTTCCACCCTTGCCAATATATAGATGATTTCATTTTAAGCATTTATATAGTGTGATAAAACCCAACAAAACTTCAACATGAAGCAAGCATCTTCGATCTTCACCTGCAACTAGCAATGCTATAAGAAGGGCTGAGCGAAGCGTACTTAGCCAGGCAACGGTTTGCGTAGGTAGGGTGGTTAAACAAGGCAATGGTTACAAGTAGGAAGCTGACAAGAAGATCATGGGCATCGAGGCAAAACTATAGAGCGGAACTACTAGCAATAGGCAAAGATAGTAATGTTATCGGGGTTCGGTCATCTTGCCTGAAGAGAAGTCGTTCGGATCGTAAGAAGGGTCCTCGTGCTCAACCTCGTTGGTAACCTCGTGCTCGTACTCATACTCGGTCTCAGCTTCCGGATCTAAACAATACAATCGCACCAAGCACAAATCAACAAGATGCAATGCGCACTCGAAAATGATGGATGCATGATCGATGCACTATGGATGCACACGGAGCACGGAAAAAATAGCACTCAAGCAAAACACCTCAAAACATGATAACAATATGATATTATGAATCTACACAGAAAATCAATCAAGTTTCATATAAGATTCGCTGAAATCCGAGTTACGGGCTAAAAGTTATGCCCGAAACAAGAAATGAGCGAAAGCTGAAAATTACAGCAACATAGGAACTTCGGAGCACAAAATAATTAAGCTACAGCACTCAAACAACATGGCAAAGGACATGAACATAGACTAGACATATACTACAGCAATTAAGTCCAAAGGTGCACCCCCAAAGGAGTCACGGTTCAATAGCAATGAGCTTGGACATATTGAACTTGACAATAAAATTCTGGCAGCAGAATTTTATTGAAACTTTGGAGCAAAAGATAAACATGCTACAGCCAATCGAATAAGCATGTGAGAACATGGATGGAAAGACAACAATATATACTACAAGGAACAATCAAGATCCACTCAAAAACTATCATGGTTTGTCCTAGAACATCACACGAACATGGCATCGGAACATTACAGATTTCAGACTTAGTGAAAATTCACTAAGTCCTAAAACAGCAATTTCATCATGGCATCTAAAAGAGCATGTTTAAGTCACCTCGAAACTAAACATGGCAAGTGGTAAGCACCTCAAGTACACATGAAGGTGATTCCGAAACACACAAGCATGCATCATGGAGATAAACACAACGATAGCAATGAGCTCAACAAGATGGCATTTCGTAACAAGTGAAACAACATCACAGCCACATGGCACTTTGCAATGATGATAAACATGGCAAGAATAAATCTATCATGCAACCTAACACATACAACATGTAGAGCATGGCAAGACGAACACGTGGACATGTCATTTGCATCATTCGGACAAACGAGCTAAAAGATATCACATGGCAAAGATGGCATAAAAACATCACATAGTAGAAATTTATATCATGATGCACTCTTGCAACAGCAAAACAAGCACCTAGATGATCTCTAACATGCATGACCCCAAAAGATAAAACGTAGTGCTATTCACCACAAACATCTGGACATGCTATTTGCGCGAAACGGACATCCACACAAAAAGTTAGAGCAATTATAAGAATGCATGAGACAGGTAATTAACACAGGGGACTTAGAGGTTAAAATAGCAACCTCTCACACAGATCTGGAAATCGAAGAAGTCAACGGCCCGGTGGAGATGGATCCGGCCCAGGCTAGCGGAGGAGATCGGGCCCAGCGGTGCGGTTGGCCCGGACCGGAGTGGCCTGGAGGGAGAAGCGGACGGGCCGCGGCCTGGCGAGGCGGCCCGGCTCGCGGCTGGAGGCGCGACGACCTGGCGATGGGGCTGCTGCCTTCGGGCCCGCTAGCGGCTGGCGGCGGGAGGCGGCCCAGCTCGCCTGGCCACGGCGGCCTGGTAGCGAAGCGGAGGGACGGGCCGGCTGGGGCGACGGCTTGGGCCGGAGGCGCGCGGACGAAGGGAGGTGGCGCGGCCTGGTGGGGAGCCGCGGCCCACCGGGCGCCGAAGGGAGGCGGCGGAGCGGCTTGGCGTACGGGCCGCTGCGGCGGCGCGCGGGAGGAGACGGGCTGCGGGCCCGCTTGAAACGGCGATGTGGTCCAAGGCTCGTCTTGGTCGAGCGGGAGTGGAGACGGGCCGCTGCGGCGTACAGGCCTGGAGGAGGGGAACGATCGGCGCGGAGGGAGCGAAGGAAGGGAGCCCAGCGCGTCGGGGAAGTGAGCTGGCGATGTGGTCCTGGGCTCCCGATCGAGGGATCGAGGGGAGCGGCCTGGTGGAGGCTCCAGATCGGATCGCCCTCCGATCCCAGGAGCGTTGACCTGTCCGGTCGACGAAGGGAAAAAGAGGCGGCTGGCGCTCGATGGCTTCCTCGGGAGCCTGGCTCGAGGGGAGGATCGAGGGATCGGCCAAGTGGATGAAGAAGAGTGGGTTGGATCTGAAAAATTAGAGGGAGGAGTGGAGAAGAGGCTAGGGATGCCCAAATTAGACCTAGGGGTCTATTATATATGGTAGGAGCTAGGGTTAGGGGATTTAGGGGGTGTTAGGAGCCCTCCGATCGCGATCCGACGGATCCGATCGCGGGGGTAGTTTAGATGGCCTAGGAGAAGGTAGTGGGCTGCTGGAGGGGTGTTTCGGGCCACAAAGAGAAGGCACTTAGGACCCACACGAATAACTGATGGGATAGCCAACGGAGTCCAAACGCGACGAGATTTGAGAGGTGGGTTGCACACAACAAAACAACAACACACACAACAACCTCGCGGCACACCGGTAACGTTACACGCCCAAACACCAAAGTAGGCCTACGGGACGTCACGGACACGTGAGGGAGCTCCGGAACGCGAAACGGATAACGGGAAGGAACACGTGGAACCGGATGCAACCGACAACACAAATGCAATGCAATGCACATGTCTACATGATATGAATGAATGCCACACACTCACACAACAAAACGACGAAAACCCGAAAGACAAAGAACCCGGAATGGAAATAGATGAAGCCGGAGATATATTATATGCCCAAAAGGGAAAGTATTACATCCGGGGCATTACAGTATGTTACTTGCCCGAGATTCGATCGTCGGTATCTCTATACCTAGTTCAATCTCGTTACCGGCAAGTCTCTTTACTCGTTCCGTAACACATCATCTCGTGACTAACTCGTTAGTCTTTTGCTTGCAAGGCTTATTATTATGTGTGTTACCGAGAGGGCCCAGAGATACCTCTCTGACACTCGGAGTGACAAATCCTAATCTTGATCTATGCCAACACCACGAATAATTTCGGAGACACCTGTAGAGCATCTTTATGATCACCCAGTTACGTTGTGACGTTTGATAGCACACAAGGTGTTCCTATGGTATTCGGGAGTTGCATAATCTCATAGTCATAGGAACATGTATAAGTCATGAAGAAAGCAATAGCAGTAAAAATAAACGATCATAGTGCTATGCTAACGGATGGGTCTAGTCCATCACATCATTCTCCCAATGATGTGATCCCGTTGATCAAATGACAACTCATGTCTATGGCTAGGAAACATAACCATCTTTGATCAATGAGCTAGTCTAGTAGAGGCATACTAGGGACATACTGTTTTGTCTATATATCCACACATGTACTAAGTTTCCGGTTAATACAATTCTAGCATGAATAAAAGACATTTATCATGATATAAGGAAATACAAATAACACCTTTATTATTGCCTCTAGGGCATATTTCCTTTAGAAAGATGGTCGTTAGTGTGCTAATTCAAATTTTTTCTCAAATAACAAAGAGCCAGTTAAAGTGTTGACATTGGCTACAAAAGGCAACGAGGCAAGTCAATCAAGTGCCAAATCCGAAGGGAAGAAGTTGAGAGTGCACAAGGCCAAAAAAGAGTTGGCATTGGATGAAACAGAATCACAGCCGAGGTGCCCACTCGGCTTAGCACATTGGCAAGGGAAGGAATTACAAAAAATTAGTGCACATGAGTTGAGAAAGAAGAACATGGCATGGGTTCCCAAGAGGAGCAATCAAAATAGAAATGATGTCCGACCTTCTATTGCAACAAGTGTTAAAAAAGTGAAGAAAGCAAAGGATGGCCGCAAGAGTGCTATTTCAGATCCGACTCCAAATGACAAAAAGCCAATCGAGTCTATGTTGGTTGCTAAGGACAAGAAACTGAAGCAAGTAAATCTCAGGGATCCGATCACCGAGTTTGGACAGGCTAAGCCGGAGATGCCCAAAGCCAGGAAGAACTTGTCAGTGCATAAACCAAAATCCCAGCCGGGGCGCCCTCTCGGCTTACCATATTCGCAATAGAAGAAGCTAAAACGTCTTAGGGCCAAAGATCTAGAGAAGAGGAACATGGCCCGGGTTCCTGAGGGAAATCCTCGAGTCAAGAGCGGCATCACATCTCCTGTTGCGAAGCCAGCAAAAATAAGGGAGTACAAACATAAAGGTTGTAGGCGAGGACGACAATTTTCATCTGACTATAGGAGACTCCAGGAGGCATGTCATCCACATTTTTCAATCGTACCATAAAAATCAACGCTATGAAATTTATCCTCAGCCAAAACATCTGACTTATTTCGGCTATTCACACTTTGGTGGACGGACTCCCGAGCACCTTTGAGATGAGAACGCATGGCTGATATTTGCATATCGCCCTCAGAATTCATTGTGTTGGTAAAGCCGGCATCTGGCTAACGGTGTTCACCATAGTTAATCTCCTACTCCTATAGTCGATGCTCAGTGTTTGCCAATACTGGCAAGGACGACTTAATTATCGAGTCTGCCACTAATCAAGGGTCTAGTTCATGAAAAAGCTCTGACACCTGTTAGTTATTTGCAAGATCCAAGTCAGGAGACAGACGTTGTTCGGCGGAGGCTTGATGGTGTACTTTGATCAATAATGAGTTGAGTCGTCGAACAGTTTACGCTATTCCTTTGTGGTGCATGATCATAATCATTTGGCAACTGGCTTACCGCCGAAGGGTTTTAATATTCCCAGGGAGTGCCTGGACAATTGCAGGGTCCGGATTGACATAAGAAACTTACGTGGAAGCATTTGTGAAATCCAATTGTTGTTCTCAGACAACTATTATCCAAGAGTCTTTACTGAAGAATCAACAAACATGAGCATATGGACGATTAAAATTATCGTACTCAGCATGCACAGCCGATGGAGTGTTGACATCGTGCTTCAATATTACCCTAGGCAAGGTATTTTCTGGCATGCAAGCTCTGCCAGGAAACAGGGGGGCATGTGTTGACATCTGATTTTGGCAAGATACAGATTGCAATGAAGATGGTCTTGAGTGAACGGGCTTACAGCATGAAAAGTTTCACGTCGCCGAGTGGAGCAACTTTGATGTTTCGATCATATTCATTCGACCTTATCTTACAGACCGAAACTATACTCCGTGTGGCATAATTCAATGTTTTGATTGGTTTTTGGCCAATCACTTCTTCAAGACGACCTCATATGAAGGAGCACTCTGAAGGAATTGTCTTCGTCTCGTCGAGACAATCGGTTTTGATACATAAATCATCTTAATCTGAGTTCGTATGCAAATGTTAGAGGCAATACACTGCAGACCGAACCTAAACGGAAATATGGTGCGAGGTGCCACACACTTCTATGATAGGTTGCGCGAGTAATTCGGCCATCAATACTGCCTTTAATTGAAAAACCTTCAACACGAAAAAGTTTCGTCTCGTCGAGCCGATCGATTTTCATATAAAATTTGTCTCAATCTATGGTCGTATGCAACCTGGAGAGGCAAATCAAGATCAGGCTGTCTTTTTAGTCGGGAAATCCGAGTGAAAAGTTTTACCATCCGAGTGAAAACCTACCGATCGAGTAAAAGGTCGAGTGAAAACTTATCGATCGAGTAGAAGATTGGCTTCCGACTGAAAATATAGTAATCCGAGTGAAATTATCTTCCGACTGAAAATGTGGTCATCATCCGAGTGAAAGATTGTCGTCCGACTGAAAATGTGGTCATCATTCAACTGAAAGATTGTCTTCCGATTGAAGATGTGGTCATCATCCGAGTGAAAGACTGTCTTCCGAGTGAAAATATAGTCATCCGATTGAAAAATTCTAAACATCCAAGTGAAAATGTCTAGTCAGACCATCCGAGTGAAAGACTCTAATATCCGAGTGGATGAGCTCGAATCCGGTGAAACTGAACATGTGCCCAAACGTTTATCAAGATGATCTTGGATGGAGAAGTGATCAACACGGAAGTTGTGCGCATCGTCAAAACGGTGAACTTTGGTTTTGGAGTCATTGTGATCTAAGATAGTATATGGCCTGAAAGTTCACTACGAGACTCAGACAATCCAGTCGGTTACATGACCGAGTCCGACTAGAGATTAAAGATGGCTTCATATAGTATTCAAGGTGGCCTTATTTGGAAAAATGTTCAACATTAGAATTGTTCGAAACGTCAAGGCGCACAAATTTGGTATTTAGATCTTCTCAATTGGAGGTCATATGCAAATTCCACGACCCGTGCAAGAAGTAGGATAGAAGTTTGGACCAGATTCGGGCTGAATCCGAGTAGGAGTAAAACTAGGACTCTAGGACATGAATTGATGTAATTTTCTTGTAAGGAAAGCCTAGATGAATCCTTTACTTGTACGGGAAGTCCAGCCACCTCTTATATATGTTGGGGGTGACGGCCGATTGAACAACACCAATCGAACCAATATATCTATTACACTTTTGTGTTCATCTATCTTTATCCCCTACCCTTGTATCTTTCTTTCTTGTTCTTCGTTCGTTCTTCGCGTTGGAGGGCAGCCATCCACGAGGCTCTAGGGGCGAGCGAATTGACCTAGGGCAGCCCATAGTCGCCGCGCGCCCTGACGGGGTCCCTCCCGGGCGTGTGGGGTTTCGGGTCCGCAAAAGCACCCGCCGACTGTGCTGCGTATCGCGCCGTCGGTCGGGTCTCCTTCGACGTGAGCTGTGGTACATCACCCCCGACGTCGAGGGTACACGTGACGTGTTCGTGTGTCAACACATGGTTTCCGGTCGCCCCAACTTTGGTCGGCGTATGTGCGGAGCGGGGGTCCCTGTCTAGGGGGCAAGGAGCGCCCCTGCAGTTTCTATCGTGACATTTTCATGTAATAATGAGTGGGGCTGTACACGCCCTAGAGTCCTCGGTGCGCCGCCCCTCTGCCCTGCGGGGGCTCCCGCCCACACCTTAGTGGAAGCTGCATGTCCACGCTGCCAGACGCCACAGTCCCCCAATGACAATGCCCACGCCCAGTGGAAGCACCAAGCTCAACGCTAGTGAGAGACTAGTGTAGGCACGAGACGCGATGATCTTTTTTGCTCTCTCTTGTATCCGATTCGCTGTTTCTGGAATGAAATTCGAAGTTTTGTGCCTTTACTAAAAGGAAAAGGGGGAAAATCGATTCGCGGTGTTTCCTTTCTTCTCCTATTTGTGTTTTCCGAGGCACGACATGTTGTCCCCTCCTGAGCGCCTCGCAAGCGAGGGCTGGGTACGACATACGCATCTGAGCTAGCTCCAGTGGCACTAGGGCCCCCTCAGGGCCAAGGACACAACTGCCATGGGTCCACCCATGTGCACATCTTGCGAAAGCTTTGGCGCCTGGCTCCTCGCGCGGCGCTCTCAAGCGAGCGAGCAGACATGCACCATGCCCAACACTCAGCTCTTGGCCTCAGGAGCACTCAGCTCTATGCCTTAGTGGTACTCAGCGGCGGGCGCCCTCACACTCTCGCGAAGCTCAATGCCTGGCAGGAGCGCATCGGGAGACCCTAAGCTCTCACAAGCCCCTCCTGGGGTTCTGCGGACAGGGGGCTCCGGAGGCCCCGTCATAGGAGGAGCGCGCCTCTGCGATACAAGAACTCGTCCAAGGTCGCGAACACAAAAAGCTAAGTCATTCCAACTACTCTAGTCAGGAGCCCTCTAGCTCACGGCGGCGTATCTTCAAAATAATTTAGAACACATATCATTGTTTCATACATCATAGGGGAACCCTCTCCAAAACTGCTTTCATGCCCCCGTGGGGCCACGTCCAAAATATTGGCAGGCAATCAGGAAGGAGCTACCTAAGAAGACGCGTCATCGTCTTCACTGCTGCTGACATCTTTGTCACCACTCCTATCGGCCTCGCGCGCCTCGGCTCTGGCCTGACCCTCACGATCGTCAACGTCGAGCTTTATGATCAGGTCATCCACGTGGTCCTCCACCCAGTATTCCAAGGCACCTCGAGTCACCTTAGGCACAGGGGCTGTCACGGCCTCGAAGTCAAAGTTAGGCTCTGAGCGAAGAAGGTTGCCGAAGACACATGTCGCCCCGTCCCCCAGAAGGGTGCGGATCTTCTCCTTAATCAGTTTGCGCGTCCTCTCCGCGCCCCCTTCAAGATGCTCCGTGGTCCTGGTGAAGAAGGCAAGGTAACCGACGTTGTTAGGCACGAGGGGGCTGGGGACGCTCTCGCCACAGGCGCTGCTCAAGGCGCGAAGTGCCCGGCTCTCGAGGCCCTGGAACATCGAGGAGCGTATGTGCTGCATACCGAGGGCCCGTTTCTTCTTATCCTCCGCCTTCTCCGTGGGGGAGGCGATGCCTTCCACCTGCTGGTAGAGGGAAGACAGCTCGGCTTTGGTGATAGCCTGGGCATCCAACGCCCCTTTCTGGTGGCGTTCCGCAGCGGCCAACTTCTCCTTGAGATCGTCGATCTTGTTTGTCAGCTCGCCTCGGCACTGGCAGAAGCGGGACTCTTGGAGCTCCAACTTCTGGCGATACTCCCGGATGAAATCCTACCGGACCCTCGCGACCTCACCATCAACCTCTGCCTCCCGGAAGGCCAAGGAATACTCAGCGGCCGCGACTTGGTCATCGGTCGCATCTAGCCGCTCCCGCTCCAAGCTCTACTCCAGCGCCTCCAGAGCCAACTTTTCCTCGAGCAAGCGAAGTGTCGCCTCGTGCTCCGAGGGACCCGCTGTCGGAGCTGCTAGGTGAACCTCGCTCGCCTTGATCTGAAGTTCAAGGGTGGCATTCACAGCAAGAAGCTCCTGCTCATGGGCTTCAACAGCCGCGTGTTGAAGCTCTGCGGCCTCGGCCTCCTCAAAAGCGCAATCGCGGGCTTCCTTGGCCGTGGCTAAGGGGTTTGGAAATGTAGCATGTAATTTCAAAACAATTCCTACGCTCACGCAAGATCTATCTAGGAGATGCATAGCAATGAGAGGGGGAGAGTGTGTCTACGTACCCTCGTAGACCAAAAGCGGAAGCATTTGAAAACACGGTTGATGTAGTCGAACTTCTTCTCATTCCGACCGATCAAGCACCGAACGTACGGCACCTCCGAGTTGTGCACACGTTTGGCACGATGACGTCCCTCGTCGTCTTGCTCTATAAAAGGTGTCAAGGAAGTAGATGAGTTCCATCAGCACAACGACATGGTGATGATGACGGTGATGTGATCCGCGCAGGGCTTTGCCTAAGCACTACAAAGATATGACCGTGGGAGTATATCATGGAGGGGGCGCCACACATGGCTAACAATTGTTGGTGTATGTTCTAGGCGCCCCTGCCCCACGTATATATAAGTGGGAGGTGGATGGAGGCAGCCAAGGAGGCGCCCCAAGTATTTTATTCAAACATCAAGCAAAATAAAATAAAATGACATTTCAAGAATAGCACACATCGTGTGAAGAAGAAAAAACATAGGCTCAACCGATACTAACTGATAATTGTTGATAAAGAAAGGCGGGATGCCTACCGGGACATCCCCAAGTTTAGATGCTTGAGACTTCTTGAAGTATTATCTTGGGATGCCTTGCGCATCCCCAAGCTTTAGCTTTTGTGTCTCCTTAACTCCTTTTATATCATGGTTTCCCTAAATCTTAAAAACTTCATCCGCACAAAACTCAACAAGAACTCGTGAGATAAGTTAGTATAAATCAATGCAAAACCTTACCATTCTCTACTGTACAAAATCACTAAAATTATAATTTGACATTACATACTAAATGCCTCTGCATATTTAATAGTCCTATCCTTAAATAGAATCATAAAACAAGCAAACATACGCAAACAATGCAAACATAACAGCAATCTGTCTAAATAGGACAATCTGTAAAGAATTCAAGAAGATCCATACTTATATAAATCAAACAATTCTAAAATTTTACCACACTGTATAAAATTTATCATAGCTTGCTGTGCAAAAAGTTTCATCATTTTATCACATTCTGACTTTTCTCGGGAATTTTTTCAACATTGATAAACTTTCTGCTTTCAAACAGCAACATATAGACTTGCAAAATAAGCATAGGAAAGGCTATACATGACACTTTTATTGAAATAAAATATACAGAACATTATTCTAAATGCTAGCAAGCAAATCCTAACAAAATAAAGTGGCGCTCCAAGAAAAACTCATATCATGTGACGAATGAAAATATAGGTCCAAGTGAGGTTACCGATAATGTTGGAGACGAAAGAGGGGATGACTTCCGGGGCATCCCCAAGCTTAGTTGCTTGGTTCTTCCTTGAATATTACCTTGGGGTGCCTTGGGCAACCCCAATCTTATGGTCTCGCTACTTCTTATTATCCTCAGATCGACATCACACCCAAAACATGAAAACCACAATCACGCAAAACTTAACGGAACTTTGTGAGATGGGTTAGTATGATAAAACAAATCGTTCACTTCGGGTGCTGTCAAAAGACAAGATTCATAATTGTTCTCACACAATGCCTATTGTACCATATCATTTCTACAATTTATATTGACCAATATAAGCCATAGAAACTAGAAAACCAGCAGATTATGCATTGAAAACATAATCTGTCAAAAACAGAGCAGTCAGTAAGATCTGGACAACCACCATACTTCTGCAACTCTAAAAATTCCGAAAAATTAGGACAACATAAGAAATTTGTATATAAATCATTTGTATAAATTTAAGCTAATTGTCACGTTCCAGTGATTTATTGAATTTTCTGCACTGGACGCAAAACTTTCTGTTTTTGCACAGAATCAAATTAGCTATCATCCACACTATCCCAATGGCTTTACTTGGCACTTTATTGAAACAAAAGCTATAAAACATGATCACTAAAGTAGCATAATCATGTGAACACACAGAAATTGTAAGGGTAAATGTTAGGTCTTCATCTTGAAGATCCATTTATTCTCTATGGCTTGCCGATCATTGGGCAAGTCCACCAAAGTCCATACTTTGTTCACATACATGGATCCCATCTCAGATTTCATAGCCTTAAGCCATTTATCGGAATCTGGGCTCATCATAGCTTCTTCATAGTTCGTAGGTTCGTCATGGTCTAGTTACATGACTTCCAGAACAGCATTACCGTACCACCCAGGTGCGGATCGTTCTATGGTTGACCTACGCGGTTCAGTAGTTACTTGATATGAAGTTTCATGATCATCATCATTAGCTTCCTGTCTAGTTGGTGTAGGCATCACGGGAATTGTTTTCTGTGATGAGTTACTTTCCAATTCCAAAGAAGGTACAATTACCTCATCAAGTTCAACTTTCCTCCCACTCACTTCTTTCTAGAGAAACTCCTTCTCTAGAAATGTTCCATTCTTGGCAACAAAGATCATGCCTTCGGATTTGCGGTAGAAGGTGTACCCAACTATTTCCTTAGGGTATCTGATACGTCCAAAACGTATCTATAATTTATTCTCGCTCCATGCCACTTTTGGGTGATATTGCTATGATATTCATACACTTCCATACACTTTTGATCATATTTGGACTAACTTACTAATCCAGTGCACCCCAGTGCCAGTTTATGTTTTCGGCTGTTTTTGTATTTCAGGTTTTCACGTTTCGAGAACTGCCCAGAAAAATCCAGAAAAATTATATAAAAAATCAGCGATCCGGAAACAACACTGTGTCCGAAGGGCAGCCTGGGGGCCACCAGGGCTCCAGGCGCCCTGGCGGCGCCCCCCCCCTGGGCCGCGCCGGGGGGGGCGCCTGGGCCCCCCGAAGCCCGTCCGGTGCCCCCCTTTGGCATATATTTAGAGGGACCTTCGAAACCCTCAGAACAGGAACTCTTTTCGCGATCCCATCTCTGTTCCGCCGCCGCCGCCGCTTCCAAGATCGGGAGCACCAGGAGAACTCTTCCCGGCACCCTGCCAGAGGGGAGGATCACCACCGGGAGCTTCTCCACCACCATGGACGCCTCCCGGATGACTCGTGAGTAGTCTCCCTTGGACCATGAGTCCATGACCAGTAGCTATGTGATGTTCTCCTCCCGTTCTTGTGCTTCACTAATTAGTCCTCGTGAGCTGCCCTACATGATCGAGGCACCTATGTAATCCTTATGCTGTTGCTATGTTGAGTTTGCTGGGATCCGATGGATTATGAGATTATGTTCAGATTGATCTTGAGTAATATATTTGATTCACCTCTTTTATATTTTAGTTCATAAGTAATTCTTGCATGTTCTCCGTTGTTACTTATTGCTTTGGCCGAGTAGTAGGTAGTGACTCCAAGAGGGAACGTTATGCTCGATTGTGGGTTCATGCCCCTCGATGACTAGCTTGAGTGACAGAAACATGAGTCTAGGGGATGTACTGTTGCCACAAGGGGGAAAACAACGGTGCTTGTGCCCGCGGGTGCAAGGATTGTTTACTTTACGCAAAGTTCTTTTAATGCAGTTGTCTGTTGCATTGAGTTTACACTATGGGTGGGACTCGCAACTTAATACCAGCGAGATGTTCTGGATAGATATCTCAAGGTGGATGATTAGTAGTAGATATTGATGGATTTCGGTCTACTTACTTTGGCGTACCGCCCATGCTTTGAACCTCAACCTTTCTTGCAATGTAGTCAGCATTGGTTTGCATTCGTGGTCCTGTCAATTGCCCAGCTGTAATTTGTTTACCTCACATAGCTGTTTTATCGTCTTTTGGGAGAGAGACATCACTAGTGAACATCATGAGACTCTGGTCCATATTACCATCATTGATCACATCCGCTATTTATTTTCCGTTATTATTTACTATTGCAAAAACTATCTATCACTACTAACATTGCTTTTAATCCTTTGTGAACTACAAGGCCGGAGAGATTGACAACCTCTCTGTACTCGTTGGGAGCAAAGTTATTTGTATCTATGTGCAGGTCCACGTTGGTTGCTACTAATCTGGCGCCGTAGCAATTGACACCTACTTGTTGAACCTAGGAGTCTCTGGGGAATCGATCCTTGGCATCTTTGCTAGGGGAAAACACTTCTACTTACTGCATCTTACACCTTCCACTTGGGGTAACCTACGAGGGGTTCGAGGCCCATCAAGGAGTATTTTCTGGCGCCGTTGCCGGGGACTCCACTCTTCAGGATAGGGGAGTTTCATGCTATCTTTTACCTTTGCTTTTTAGTCTTGTTAGTTTACCTTTCATTTTTGCTTTAGTTCCTTTTATCGAAAATCACAAAAATAGTTATCTTGCTTGCTTGCTACTATGGGTTCCACCGAGAACACCAAGTTGTGTGACTTCACTAGTCACAACAACGATGACTTTATCAGCACACCTATCACTACACCTGCCACTTCAGCACCTTCATATGAAATTAAACCTGCTTTACTTAACTTAGTCATGAGAGAACAATTCTCCGGTGCTGGAGATGATGCTGCTTTACACTTGAACAACTTTGTTGAACTTTGTGATATGCAAAAGTACCAAGAAATAGCTGGTAATATTGTTAAGCTTAAACTTTTTCCTTTCTCCTTGAGAGGAGGAGCTAAAATTTGGTTTCAGTCTTTGCCTAGAAATAGCATAGATTCATGGGACAAGTGCAAAGATGCTTTTATCGGAAAATACTATCCACCTGCTAAAATTATCCAACTTAGAAGTAACATCATGAATTTTAAACAATTGGATAATGAACACGTTGCCCAAGCTTGGGAACGTATGAAGTCTCTTATCAAGAACTGCCCTACTCAGGGTTTGACTACTTGGATGGTTATCCAAACTTTTTATGCAGGCTTGAACTTTACCTCGCTGAACTTGTTAGACTCGGCCGCGGGAGGAACTTTTATGTCAACTACACTTGGTGCTGCCACAAAGCTTCTCGATGAGATGATGACCAACTATTCCCAATGGCACACCGAACGCGCTCCAACAGGTAGGAAGGTAAACTCTGTCGAGGAGATTTCCTCCCTTAATGAAAAAGTTGACTTGATCATGTCTCTACTTTCGAAACAATCTACTGTTGATCCTCGTGATGTTCCTTTAAATTCTTTGATTGCTCAAGAACAAGTAGATGTGAACTTTATCTCTAGAAACAATTTTGACAACAATGCTTATAGGAGTAACTTTGGTAACAATTCTAGACCGTTCCCCTCTAACTCTTATGGGAACAACAATGCTTATCCTAGTACCAAGAACTCCAATACTGAACTAGAGACCATGCTTAGAGATTTCATCACTACCCAAAAAGCCTTTAATAAGAATGTAGAAGAGAAACTACATAAACTAGATGATCTTTCTTTTAAGGTAGACCACTTAGCCAATGAGGTAAAATTGCTAAAAATTGAAACTTCTGCTCTTAAGGAGAGGGAAGTCATCCCTATTAATGCTACTCAAGTACAAATTAATGAAAATATTAGGATGATGGCTAAGCTAAAAGAAAGATGGGCTAGAGAAAGGGAGGAAGAGGAAAGAATTAAGAGCCTTCCTACCCACCACACTGTTGCTACTATCCAAGTTATTGAGGATGTTCACACTCTTAGCACCCAATGTACTCCTGGTCCCAATGGACCTATTAATGGTGATGCTATGACTATAGAAGCTACCAAACAAGTGAACCTTAAGGACACCACTACCACTTTACTTGATGCTCGTGACCTTGATTTTGATAATTGCACTCTTACCGAAGTTATTGATTTCCTTCACAAGATGTCTAGAGATCCCCGCACTAGCACGCTTAACCTTGCCTTCACAGAGCATATCACTAATGCTCTCATCAAAGCTAGGGAGGAGAAACTTAGAGTAGAAGCCTCCATACCTAGAAAGCTAGAAGATGGTTGGGATCCTATGATAAAAATTTATTTGAATGACTTCTCTTGTTATGCATTATGTGATGTTGGTGCTAGTACCTCTGTTATGCCCAAAATGATATATGATATGCTTAAATTGAAACCTTATGATTCTTGTTCTTTTGGTGTTCGTCTCGTTGATTCTTCCATAAAGAAACCTTTGGGGAGGATCGACGATGTTCTTATTGTTGTCAATGATAATTATGTGCCCGTTGATTTCACTATCATGGATATTGAATGTGATCCTTCAAGTCCAATTATTTTGGGACGTCCCTTTTTGCGCACCGTTGGTGCTGTCATTGACATGAAAGAGGGTAATATAAAATTTCAGTTTACTCTCAAGAAAGGGATGGAACACTTCCCTCGTAAGAAGGTCAAGTTACCTTTTGAGTCCGTTGTACGGGCTAGTTATTCTTTTACTCTTGATAAAACTTGATATATGCATTATGCCTAGCTTAAAGGCATAAAAGAAAGCGCTTTTGGGAGGCAGCCCACACGAATAAAGTTTTTGTTTTTGTTGTGTATTGATGTTGTTTACTGCTGTATCATCATCATTGTATCTTTGCTTTTCATATTTGTGCCAAGTATAGCCTCTGATTGCTAGAAAGTTCAAAAGTTGTGAGGTGCTATCCAGGAAACAGATTCTGTCCTTCGATAGAAAAATTCGTATAAAATCACCAGATCATCTTTTTGATCTGAATTTTCTCGACAGCGTTCTCTATATAATTGTCTTTCGTGCGTCAGTTCTGAGTTTTTTGATTTGAGTTGCAGAAGTATCCCGAACAGATCAATTACTGCCTGCTGTTCTGTTTTTCACAGATTCTGTCCTGTTTTGCCTTACCTTCACTTTGCAAATTAAGAACTTGCTTTTTCTTTGCAAAAACCTTTTGGCAATCTTGAGAAACAGTAGAACTTCAAGAATATCCTTATTTCCAGCAAGGTATAATTATTTTATTAAGGGTACTAACCTCGCTAATCAGATTATGATGAGTTATGTATGAAGGGAGTTTTCAAGTGTGTGAGGGAAGATGATAAAAAGATTCAGGAGTGTCAAGCGCTCAAGCTTGGGGATGCCCCCGTGCACCCCCAAGAAATATTCAAGGAGACTCAAGCGTCTAAGCTTGGGGATGCCCCCCGTGCATCCCCTTCTCCATCAACACTATCAGTTCGTCTTTCGTTTCGCTATATTTTTATCACTTCATGTGTTATGTGCTATGCTTGGAGCGTCTTGCTTTTAGTTTTCTTTTTAGTTTTTCATAACGAGTCGGAACCCAGCATTCCTTTATGTGGGAGAGAAACACGCTCCACCTCTACCTAGAACATTACATAGAATTTTCATGTCTATCTATGCTGTGTGTGTTCTTTGTCTTTTAATAGCTACTATCATACTCTCCTCTTAGTATTCATGCTTATCTTTTCAAGAGCTTTTATTTAGTTGGTTGCTTGAACTATCTTTAATTACCATGCTCACCTTATTAAGAGAGTTTGCTTCCGTTGCATTGGTTAATGTGTCTATGATAAAGATGCTACTTTCATGATGGTGCTTAGTAGTTTAGGTTTTCTTTTGGTTAATCTCAAATAGCTGGGGGGTTCCCAATGTGTTATTGGAGTACCAACTTGGTTTGTTTGCCTATGATGTGGTATGGTTTAGTAATATCTTCCTTCGAGAATTTATTTTGATTGACTTGGCGTATGCTCACGCATATTCAAGACTGTAAAGAAAGTCTGTCAAGCCTTGATGATCTTTTATTTCTGAGTAGCGATATAACTACCATGCCTGATTCAATATTTCTTTGTCGCTCTGCATGATTATGACCGTCATTGCTCTCTTAGTTGGTCGCTCCCAGTCTTTTGCTAACCTCCACCTGTACTAAGCAAACTAACCATGCAACACATAGCTCATGGGAAAGTAGCCTAAAAACTATTGTGGTAAAGAATATGTTGCTTATGTATCTTATTTCTTAAAAGTTGCTTGCTGAGCGGTAACCATGTTTCTGGGGACGCCATCAACTGTCACACTTTTGTTGAATATCATGTGAGTTGCTATGCATGTTCGTCTTGTCTGAAGTAAGGGTGATCTACCGTGGGTTGAATTAATATGCATATTGTTAGAGAAGAACATTGGGCCGCCAACCAAAGCCATGCATCATGGTGGAAGTTTTAGCTTGGACCTTAATCCTCAATCTCTTATGAGAATATGCTTATGCATTGAAGAGGAGTCCATCATCTATTTTTTATGTTGTCTCGGTATGGATGTCCTCAAGTAGAGATCTATCAAAAACGAGAAATCAAATGCGATTTATCTCCTTGGACCTTTGTACAGGTGGCATAGAGGTACCCCATTGTGACACTTGGTTAAAACATATGTAATGCAATGATAACCCATGGGGATCCGAGCTAATTAGGACAAGGAGCGAGCACTATTAGTATTCGATGCATGAGGCTTGCAACTTATAGGATGTTTTATGCATGACACATATGAAGTGCTACTACCGTTGACACAATTGCTTCCATGTTTTCAAAATAAAAAGCTTTAGCACTTAACCTTTCTTTTACCTTTATGTTGAAGCACCAACTACTGAGAGCATGATTGTCATTCTGAGTGTAATGTGCATTGTCCCAAAGTAGCATTGTCTTTTGCATGATTGTGATATCGTTTATTCTGAAATGATTGTATCTAGTCATCACTTAAACCTTGAAGGTGCCCCTGCATTTATTTTTTGCATCACTAAAGGGGGCAAGCTAGATATCACTTTATCATATTTGCACATCATGTTCATTGCAAATCTTTTTGATGTTTCAGTTTCATGTTGTAAAACTTTCAGTCATTTGTGATTTTCTCTTGAGACAACTTAATTACTTTAGAATCATTGTCTCAGTAAGCTTTTGTCATATGACTATGAGAAAGTCCTATATGGTTAATAGCATGTCACCACAGAAATTATTCTTGTTATCATTTACCTACTCGAGGACGAGCAGGAATTAAGCTTGGGGATGTTGATACGTCCAAAACGTATCTATAATTTCTGCTTGCTCTATGCCACTTTTGGGTGATATTGCTATGATATTCATACACTTCCATACACTTTTGATCATATTTGGACTAACTTACTAATCCAGCGCACCCCAGTGCCAGTTTCTGTTTTCGGCTGTTTTTGTATTTCAGGTTTTCACGTTTCGAGAACTGCCCAGAAAAATCCAAAAAAATTATATAAAAAATCAGCGATCCGGAAACAACACTGCGTCCGAAGGGCAGCATGGGGGGGGGCACTAGGGCTCCAGGCGCCCTGGCGGCGCCCCCCCCCCCCGGGCCGCGCCGGGGGGACGCCTGGGCCCCCCGAAGCCCGTCCGGTGCCCCCCTTTGGCATATATTTAGAGGGACCTCCGAAACCCTCAGAACAGGAACTCTTTTCGCGATCCCATCTCTGTTCCGCCGCCGCCGCCGCTTCCAAGATCGGGAGCACCAGGAGAACTCTTCCCGGCACCCTGCCGGAGGGGAGGATCACCACCGGGAGCTTCTCCACCACCATGGACGCCTCCCGGATGACTCGTGAGTAGTCTCCCTTGGACCATGAGTCCATGACCAGTAGCTATGTGATGTTCTCCTCCCGTTCTTGTGCTTCACTAATTAGTCCTCGTAAGCTGCCCTACATTATCGAGGCACCTATGTAATCCTTATGCTGTTGCTATGTTGAGTTTGCTGGGATCCGATGGATTATGAGATTATGTTCAGATTGATCTTGAGTAATATATTTGATTCACCTCTTTTATATTTTAGTTCATAATTAATTCTTGCATGTTCTCTGTTGTTACTTATTGCTTTGGCCGAGTAGTAGGTAGTGACTCCAAGAGGGAACGTTATGCTCGATTGTGGGTTCATGCCCCTTGATGACTAGCTTGAGTGACAGAAACATGAGTCTAGGGGATGTGCTGTTGCCACAAGGGGGAAAACAACGGTGCTTGTGCCCGAGGGTGCAAGGATTGTTTACTTTACGCAAAGTTCTTTTAATGCAGTTGTCTGTTGCATTGAGTTTACACTATGGGTGGGACTCGCAACTTAATACCAGCGAGATGTTCTGGATAGATATCTCAAGGTGGATGATTAGTAGTAGATATTGATGGATTTCGGTCTACTTACTTTGGCGTACCGCCCATGCTTTGAACCTCAACCTTTCTTGCAATGTAGTCAGCATTGGTTTGCGTTCGTGGTCCTGTCAATTGCCCAGCTGTAATTTGTTTACCTCACATAGCTGTTTTATCGTCTTTTGGGAGAGAGACATCACTAGTGAACATCATGAGACTCCGGTCCATATTACCATCATTGATCACATCCGCTATTTATTTTCCGTTATTATTTACTATTGCAAAAACTATCTATCACTACTATCATTGCTTTTAATCCTTTGTGAACTACAAGGCGGGAGAGATTGACAACCTCTCTGTACTCGTTGGGAGCAAAGTTATTTGTATCTGTGTGCAGGTCCACGTTGGTTGCTACTAATCTGGCGCCATAGCAATTGACACCTACTTGTTGAACCTAGGAGTCTCTGGGGAATCGATCCTTGGCATCTTTGCTAGGGGAAAACACTTCTACTTACTGCATCTTACACCTTCCACTTGGGGTAACCAACGAGGGGTTCGAGGCCCATCAGTATCCTATCGGTGTCAAAACCGGAAGATCTCGGGTAGGGGTGCCCAAGCTGTATGTCCAAGGATCGATGGTAACAGGAGATAGGGAACACGATGTTTACCCAGGTTTGGGCCCTCTCTATGTATGTAATACCCTACTTCCTACTTGATTGATCTTGATGGATATAGGTTACAACAGTTGATCTACATCGAGATCGTAATAGCTAAACCCTAATAGTCTAGCCTATGTGATATGATTTTGTTGTCTCTACGGACTAAACCCCTCAGCTGATATACACATCGAAGGGGGCCTATGGTTACAAAGGTGACTTGGGAAGGAAGGAATCGTTACATCCGGACATCTTTCTTGCCTTACTACATACATAGGAGTCCTAGCGGAATACAGGGGGGCTTCTGCTTCTATCTTGATGGCCCATCAATTCTGCCCAGCATCAATGGACCTGACGCCTGAGGACCCTAAATACATGACTCCGTCAGTAGCCCTCAAACTTGCCTTCAAGGACGAGGTTGTATCCGGCTTCATGTCTTCAATCTTGCAAGGTGAGTCCTCCTATGAATCAGATGATAGTTCGGCTCCATATTTAATATTATATCCTGTTGATTCCCTGCCGCCCTCGTGTTGGCTTCCACGTGTCAGACGAATGCAAACTGTCTGGGTATTATTACAATTAACCCCTTGACTGCATAAGGAAGGTGCCTATTTAAAGAGAGTAGACCTCAGACGCCGTTCCATTCCACGCAAAAAATCCTTAGAGCCTGCCACGAAAAATCTTCAAACATGGCCGGCGTTCCTAGTTCTTCCTCGCGCCCTCATGGCCCTCAGGTGGGGGATTGGGAGAGTTCCTCAATCTCTCATGCACATCTAAGAAAACTTCAGATGCAAGATATCTCCCTCCTGAGGATCTAGTCCCCGTCCGGGCTGTATTAACTTCTATTGACGGTCAAGCCCTGGCGGAAAGTTTCCCCAATCCTTCCAAAGAAGAACGGGTGTGTTTCCTCTCCTTCCTCCCAAGAGGCGTAGGGTTTCCTATCCAGCCTTTCCTCAGTGGGTTTCTGGAGTTCTATGGCCTCCAACTGCACGACCTTACACCGGGGTCCATCTTGCACATTGCAGGTTTCGTCGCTCTTTGTGAGCTATTTCTGGGCTGCGAGGTTCATTTCGAGCTATGGCCAAAGTTCTTATGCCTTGTCCCTCACTCCTAGAAGGGATCTATATTCGAGGTAGGCGGCGCCGAAGTGTGGCGTATAGCTCGGAAAGGCTATTTGTTCGGCACTCCGAAGAAGGCATCCGAAGAGTGGCCCTCGGAGCGGTTCTATATCGAGGATGTTGTCCTGTCGGACCCAATCTGTCAAGCCCTTCCCGAATACTCCAGTGCTCCTTTAAAGAAGCTTTTCAACTGGTGTCCCCGCAGTCTCAAGGAGGAAGATAGTGCGGAGGTCAAAAGACATGCAAGTAAGATCAGATTACTTGCTCACTTCGGGCTGACGATAATTGAAGTGATGGCGATCCCAATAACGTGATGCGTGCAGCCGCTTCAGACCAGAGGGTTTCCTATGTGGCACTATAATGGCCAGGATGATGCCTCACGCTGTCTACACCAGGGTCCGGACAACCCCGCCGCTTTGGCAGCCACCCAAGCTGATCTCTACAAAGGGGAGAAATAGAATTTTCTTCTCTTGAAGTGTCGGGAGGGTTTCTCTATGTATAACCCCATCGACTGGGCAAGCCTTTCTCTGAATGCTAGTTTCACTCAATTTTTATTTTGAGATATATTAACTAAACTGAATTCGGTTACTTCCAATAGGAGTGCAGGAAGGTAGTCGAAGGGATTAGTAGCCCCATCCCACAGCTAGAGGACCATATTCGAGTCATGGATCTCGGATTTGAGGAAGATTCGGACATAGGCATAGATCTTAAAGATGGAGTTTTTTTATCAAGCCAGCCATGATGATACCGAAGTGGCTATTACAGCCAACTATCCTGGCCTTCTTCCTTCCTCCCATGTAAGTACCAAGGAGACACCACTTCAAAGAGAATATTCCCAGCGCACCTCACCCACCGCACTATCTCATGCTCAAAAGGGGTGATGCTCATCCCGCCGTACTGCATCAAGAGCGTCTTCCGAGAAGGCGACGACTGCGCAGGGCGGGTCTCTAAAGCAGAAGGGGACTGGAGACACCACCGTACCTCCTCTTTTATTGAAGAGGTATAACTTCTTAACATATGTCTGGTGGCAGAGCCGCATCATGCTTTTTCGCTTTATTTTATCTTTTAAGGAAGAGTATACGCCGGACTGTGTCCGAGGATCCTGCTGGTCATGCTCCAACCAATCTGGCTCCAGGCTAATCCACAAGGACTAGGGTTGATGCAGGTATAACGCCGAATTTTCCTCTTCAAGAGGATTAAGATGAGGTATCAGTTACCAATTCCGAAGTGGAAAGCGCAATGAATCATCGGCGGCGAAAAGCAGCCATGCGTGACCCAACTTTCACTGAGGAGACGTTTAACGCCTTGAGTTCTGCGGATGCATATATCCGAGCCGCTCGAGACAGACTTGCCGGAGCCACTCACCAGCTTTCTAAGGATGTGCGGGTGAGTGTCAATTCAATGTTCATATGCCAGTAGCCCCCGAGACGTAAGGCAGTTGGCTGATCATTGTGTTTTTATGTACTCAAGGAAAACAATAACGTATTATCCAAGGAGCTAGAAGAATGCCGGAACAAGCTCAGTACTGTCACCACCTAATTAGAGGAAAAGAAGTCCAAGAAGGGCTTTGATGGTAAGAACAATAGTGTCCAGACAGTATGGTCTTGTAACAATCAATGACCTTTAAGTATACATTGTTTGAATTGCAGCAACATGACCAACAAACTAGCTGGAAGAAAAGCTAAGGGCTGCTCTGGCGGCGAAGGAACAAGTTGAAGGACAAACAACTACTGGTCAACGTGTACTAACACGGGCCATAAATGAGGAAAACAAGTTGCAGGATACAAATATCAAGCTAGCCGAGGAGCTAAAGGACGTATGAGCCCAACTCTGAGATGCCTTGAAGGAGAGCAAGAAGCTTAAAGGCGGCATATTCAGTATGACACTGAACCTAGCTTTCACTATAGTCCCTTGATTCAAAGTATTTTTACGAAAAATGTTCTTGTACGTTTGTTAACTGGGCGGCCCGAAGCAAAGGTGTCCGGGTTTCAAGGTGACCTGCTGCAAGAGTTCTCCAAGGTACACGAGCGAGCTCGGAAATCAATGAAGAACATGGCCAAGGCTTTATGGCCAGCCGATTCTCCTCCAGAAATTATGGAGGAACTGGGGAGTTTATTCAAAGGGGCTAGACGCCGCTTTGAATTATGGAAAGCATCAGCATGATGAGAAGGTGCTCGAGAAGCCTAGGCTATGGAGAAGACACGCTACACCAGGCTAGACCCGAACCATATGGCTCGGGTTGGACCACGAGGGCTTGACAGACTAGAAATCCCTGTAAGCTTGGTATACGACCAAGTAAAGATAGCCGCCAAGTATTCTCAACAAGATAGTAAATTAGACAGTTTTATAGATGGTATAGATGAAGAATATGCATTTGATTCTATGGAACAATGTACTTTATCATGAAACTTATCTCCTGTCGAATTTAAAAGATTGTCATGGCAGACCTTCCGCTTTAACCTCCGAAAACCCAAGGGCTGGAGTGTTTCTGAATACTATACATGTGGTGAACATATGGTATGTTTTGTAAACAGGCAATCCAGTCATAATTGCTTGAACAGACAAACTATGTTCGGGGAGTTATGTTATATTACTATTTAACATAAGAAACATCTTCAGAGAGAATAGTGCCGTTAAGGGTTCCTTTCCCTTGGTCAGCATGCGTATGTATGCGTGCCTAGGCTTTGGTCCTTCAAAAAGGATAGTAGGAATCCTTATGCCACGAGATTTTAAGGTTTATGCGCTTTGAAAGCAATACGTCGTGTATCCGCCGACCAATTATTCCCTTAAGAACGCTAGCTTTCAGCTTCATCCGTTTGAGGTTTGGTCTGGATTACCCGGTTGTAACAATCGTAGAGGTGCTCCCTTTACACCCTATCCGAACAATCAAGAACGTAGGGTATAAACACAAGAGCCAGGCAACCCAGCTTGGTAAAAATTTAAGTCATAAAGGTGCATACAATGGCAAGGAGATTGTATGAAACATACGACATAAGTATTTTGAGCAATATGCTTTTTAATAATGGTCTTCGTTATAGAAGCCCCCAAGTATTTTTGAGGTATATACATTTGAGGATGTTCTACCCTATGATAGTTCGGTTGAACCAAAAACTTATCGATAAGGAAAAATAAGAAAAAGAAGAGGAGAACTTAAAAAAAATAGGGAATAAGATCTTGACTGAAAATAAAACATGTGCTACCGAACTATCCATAGAATCGTCGGGGCCTGTCAGTGTTCCATGGGTTCGGCTCAAGGTGATTGTCTGATGCGTTTCGAAGGCGATAGGCTCCACCGGTGAGTACTTCGTCAATAATGAAGGGGCCCTCCCATCTAGGTTTGAGCTTGTCCTTTCTCTTCTCCGAGAGGCGTAAGACGAGTTTGCCAACATTGTATGTCTTGGCCCGCACTTCTCTGCTTTGGTATCGCATGGCCTGTTGTTGAGAAAACTAGCAAAGTGGCCCGCTCGATGCGCGGACTAGGATTTGTAAAGTTAAATTTTAAGAATATTTCTCTTAAAGTATAAATGGAACTAACTGTGGAGACATATTTTAAGTATTAGAATTTCATATTTTTTCTTTGATGTTATTTAAATATATATGAATATATTGGTGTTCGTTCATACTTTAATTGCTAATTATTCATTCCATTATAATTGTTGTTTTATGATCGACTGTATTTTTAATTGTACTTTTAAACTATAGTTTTATTATCAACTGCATTATCCAAAAAATGTATGTTTGCTAACAAAGTATTCATTTCTTTTGTTCTGTAAAGAGTAATTCGATAACGGTCTGTAGAATTGGCAGATTTTCGTATTGTTTCTGAAATGTATTTTTTTCTTGAGAAATTGTCTTACATTTTGAGATGGATTATTTGGTTATGTAGACATGCATCATAGTAGCAAGGGTGACCTTTTGTATGTTTACTGTGTTAGATACATTCGTTTTTAGGCAAATCGAAGACAAGAATTTTGGGATGGAGGGAGTACTTGTGTGTAGACATATTTGAGTGCTAGATAGATTTGTTTGACGGACAACTAATATGAAATGGATTGATGCGTACACTCAGCAGTACAAGGTCGCCTTACATTTTGACGTTACATTGTTCCTCACAGTTTCCTGGGTACTAATCCCTTGAAAAACAAAGCTTGCACATTACGTAGTTGGTCTCATGGGTCCCACCACTATTTGTCTTAACTTTACCCACTCTGTAGTCTTCTAGACTTCTCCATTATTCTACCCTCATGCAGGTGATACTGTTCTTCGCCGATCCCCTTTCTTCTTTCCTTCTTTTTCTTCTCATTGTAAATTTGGTACTTGTGTAAAGATCCCATGTGCTTTCATGCTAACCTAAGTCCATCCCCACACCTGGTGCTTGCACAGGGCGACCATCGGCGGCGGTTAGTTTTCCTCCTCGTACACTTCCTTCCTGTATGTTTGTAAATGGCGGTCGAGTGTTATCATGGCCCAAGGATCTGATCCGCCAGGGAAGAGGCGTGATTACTGTTATGCACGGTGTTATTGATGCTGTCTTGTGTGCAATTGATTCGGTCATGGATTTCATCTCCTGGAGGTCTCCAATTTTGTTGGATCTAGCTTCAGTATGAGGATGCTTGTGTTGTTTTCTTCCCCAAGCGTGCAATCTGACGCTTGGACGCTATTTCCGCTGGAGGAAGCTCGAGGCGTCGTCCTCATCCTCTAAAGCGGCAACATTCTTCTAAGTTGAACTGCAGGTCCTTTTTCCCCTTTTCCTTACACTTTCATATTTTTTCTTTTTCTTAAAATTTTTATTTTTTGTGTTGTTCGACTACTAATAATGTAATTAAGGAAATGAATGTTATCGGTAATTATTTCATATATATTTTTGAGAAATTTCTGAAGAAGATAGGATTCTCTTTTAAGTGATGTATAAGTCTTTAATTAGGTATAGTGTAGATACTAATAAGTAATGTAAGTATATATTTGAGCAGACTCAGCAATGTAAATTTGTGCTATATATACTCATTGTATGATCATGTGTAGTGGCTCTTTTTTTTTTTGGTTGATGATAGTAATTTGTGAATGCGAAATACTCTCTCTGTCCTAGAATACAAGACCTTATTACATCCAATATGTGAGGTGTAGTGTTAGTTTGTGTATGGCCCCCTCCACTTTTTTCCGGGCTTGGGACCGGCATTGGCAGTGTTAGGCCCCCTACCCCTACTAATATTCATCACACTTACCAAATAATTTGTACATTTCTGATTACTATAGTTGAAATATTTCCTAGTGAAAACTGAATATATAATAATTTAATATGAAAACCGCTCTGATTGCATTTTACTATGAATTATAATAATTTTCCCATGCTTTCATCATTGGTTTGCATGAAGTACTAAGGTCGTACAATAAAACATTAGATAATATATTTTGTCGATGTTTGGTAGTAAAGAACTATTTGCACGCGTACAATAATTAATACTCCTAGGTTTTTATGAAAACAGGTCTGATAGCATTGTACATATGCAATATTACAACGTCCTGATGCTTTTCCTATTTGTTTTTATGAAGTAATAAGCTTATAGAATCATGTAGCCCCTCCCTCCCAAAATAGGTGACACAACTTTGTACTAAGTTTAGTACAAACTTAGTACAAAGTTGAGTCACTTATTTTTGGACAGAGGGAGTATTACATAATATAGATTTTTGATCTTTGGTAGTAATGTAGTATTTCCACCTGTCGATGCATGTTTGCATTACTTTGGAAGTGTAGTAGACCATATTCAACATGCTATATCATGTTAGCATGTTAAGTTCCTATATATGTAATTCTTACGTAATAGTAACGCCTCATCTAGCTAAAGAAACATTGTGCTAGAATTCTATTATTTGTTCATACTTTTAGAATATTTATGTATACACTATGTTCTTGACCACATCATCCTCATTGATTTCTTCATCATCTACCATTACCCGTAATTCCTCCCTTTTTGTTACTCTTGAGCAGGCTACGTATAACTGTCCATGTGTGAAACTTGTTTAGGTAGATATAGTCCTACTTTGTTTAGATATTGTCCCTGGCTCTTGTTGATATTCATAGCAAAGCAAACTGATATAGGATACTATATCCTTTTTAGAACAAATGGCCATGCTGGTTCTGTTGGTGACATCACTATTCTGGAACATAAACCTTTTCTCCCACATGGTTTCCAGTTATTATGTGTGCTTCAATGAATTTTCTTCCAAGCTGAGTAATCGTCATCCTTGTACCGTTGCATAACCTAGCACTTTGGTTGATATTACGTAGTAGCATCACAGGTATGCCGACTTTTAATTTCAGCTCGTGATTTGGGATTCCAGGAAATGGTATGCTATTCGGGAATTCCGTTGGATATAATAATTATGTTTCTGCATTGAAGTTAGTTGCCTAGCATACTGTGTCACAACTTAGACAAGCTTTCTCTTCACCTTCCATCTGATCCATTATATACCCATTTATATCGCGAACTGTTTCATTTTTTGGACATAATATTGCTCTTTCTTCTAAGTACTCTCGTTGGCAATATCTTTCCTGCAAATTGGGATATATGCTCTCCACAATTGTTCTTTTTCGATCATTTCCTTTCTTGAGAAGTATGTCATTTGGTATTTTTATCAATTCCTCACCTTTTGATGATGTATTTTTTCCATCGCCGGTATTGAGAATCCACAAGGCATATTCTGCTACCTTTTGTTTTTTGATTTATCATTTGCTGTGCAGTTTAGCTACATGTTCTTTATTAGCTTCATTACCTGAAAGTTCTTCCAAAGATAAGATCTTTTAATGGATTCAGTGACTATGTTGTGTCTTCTTGCTTTTGGAATAACATGAAGGATCTGGTGAAAGTCCCCTCCTAGACCATTGTCATACCACCGAATTGATTGTCGCTGCTGTCACATTTTTATGTCTTAATATATCCCTTAGAGTCCTATCTAGCGCCTCAAAACATATCTTGTTTGCCATTGGATCTTCATCCCATAGTATTACTGATGTCTTTTTTAGTAGTTCTGACAAGTGTGAACCCTGCTTGATATCACATGTTGACTGTTCTGTAAGGATTAGTGGAATGTGGAACCTCGAGTGTGATGTTCTCCCTCCTTCTAGAAGCACTGCTGCAATACCAGATGATGTCACTGCTAGTACTATCTTCCCTTCAGAATGCAACTTTGTTCTGATCGCCTCCGATAAGTATGTCTTACCTGTACCACCATATCCGTCCATAAAAAATGTTTTCCCAAATCTTTGTCAACAGATTCCATTATTGAGTCAAATGCAAGACGTTGTTCATAGTTGAGAGTACCAAAGATCTTAAAATGCTCTTCTTTTTACTGCTCTTTGTTGTAATTAATTTATACATTGAGTAGTTTGTTTCCAAATTCTTTTATTTTTGGAGAATCAGGAAGTTCTATTCCAGGGTATTCCTTAAGTGTCCTTCCAGCTTGTCTCATGAGCTTCTCTATTTCCACCAAGGCATGTCCTTGCTTCTGTGATGCTGTGAGGCATAGTGCAGGATAGTTCAATAATTTTCTCTGTTTGTACTCCATGTCTTCTCTTAATACCTCAGAGCATGATTCCCAGAGTGGTTTTGGGCTTGTGACTTCGCAGTGGCTTAAAATTGTTGTGAATAGTTGCCTTAGCTGGTTGCCAATCGCCCAATTTGGTGCCTCATTGATGCACTCAAGCCACTCTTTGTCATCATCAAGAAATCCTAGTCATTCACAAGCCGATTTGTATGATGCGTTGAGAGCTCCATTTACTGTTCTTATGTCTTTGAAACATGTGCATCCTTTCTTGACGTTAAGTAGCATCCGCATATAGTATTTTTGTCCGCTTGCTATATGGGCATAATATGTCCTTCCAACTGATCTTCATTTCTTCGTTTTGCTCCACTTTGTCTCTTTCTTTTTCGACACCCATTTTGATGGGAATTCTGCATATGTTAATTCTCTGGCTTCTTCGAACATCTTGTTTGTCTCCATCAACTGTAAATTTAGTGATCTCTACTCTTTCTTTCCTAACAATCTTGGTTAAATCTGTAGAATCTGAGAAAATTACTTGTTGCTCATTTTCCAGGTGGAAAGGCAACCTTTCGAGGCAAGGATCTCTGAAGTGCATTTCGAATTGAAATATTCTCCAACACGCATCATTCCCTATTATATATGTGTGTTCTAGGTACCTTTTAATCTCATCATTTTCTATTAGTGTTGTTGCTTGGTCATCACCTTTATTTATGTATTTAAAAAGGTATTGCATGGATAATGATCTATTACACACCTCGACATTTATATGTGCTTGATATTTCACCAGCAAATTTCTGTTGTATGGGACTACGTATCTGTTATCCAACTTTACTTCCCCTTTCTGTATGTATCTTCCATCATCTCGTCTTCTATATATTTGGTATCCATCTTCATCGATAGTGGTATTGTTGTTGTAATTTTTGGGGAAGTTTCTTATGCATCTTTTGTCGATCATGCATGGTGACTTTGTGTTTGCTGCACCACATGGCCTGTGCATCATGTAGTTTTCCACAACTCCATATCCTTTCGGGTCAATTTCCTTGTGTGGTATCTCTGCGCAACTTACTATATCAACCTCTGATGGTTCAGGATACTTGTGTTTCTTTTCCTTTTGTCGAGGAATATGACTATATGGGTATGTGGGAGGCCCCTTTTTTGAAACTATATTGTGTATATAACTGCAATTTTATAAAATAACAGTTAGTTCAGGCAATTAAATAGGATGTTTGATAAAGTCAGTATGACAATAAAAAATATTTTAGATCAGGATTGCCT
Source organism: Secale cereale (assembly GCA_902687465.1). NCBI lineage: Eukaryota > Viridiplantae > Streptophyta > Magnoliopsida > Poales > Poaceae > Secale > Secale cereale. The sequence goes on from LR738710.1 coordinate 643,835,478, forward strand.
AGAGTATAACTGAACCATTATTGATCCATTAATAGGTATGATCTATAATTTCGTGCGGATGGAACTTACTTTATGTTGACCGTTTGCTCCCGACGCTAGAGGAAGACAATTCTTGTTTGATCGACATAACTGTCTCGTGGCCGCTGGAGGAAGATAGTTGTGGAGTCGAAGTTTTGGTCGCTAGAAGAAGATGATGTGGGATGAAGATGATGTAGTTGTTCTCTTCTAAAATCTAGAGGACGATGAACCTTTCTGGTCATTGGAAGGTCTTATATTGATGGCCGAGTTTCTCTCCTCTGCATGATTGAAAGTTTTTCTTTTGGACGTAGTCGGACAGATATTCCGTGTGGAGTCAAATTTTTTTTAGAAACAAAGAGATGGTAGTTTTGATTTGTTTGGGTACATCTCGTTTGGAGACACATGTTTTTTTCTAGAAACGAAGAGATATGGTAGTTTTGATTTGTTTGGGTACATTTACAACCTCTATTATGCGTGTCATGGCCAACTTGTATGCGTGTTTTTGTGTGCGGTGATGGTCCAACATGCTAGAGTTATGTTTGGGTATGGACTCACCTGGTTTATGAAGACCTAATGGTTATGCTTTCTCGAGACATCTAATTAAAGGTCGGATACATCTAATTATTGTAGTATTTTATAAGATAATCATCTTTATTCTGGTGATCTTGTCAAGTACTTTTATATATAAATAGATAGATGTGGAACGGGCCTGCGCAATATCGCTCTCCTCTTCAAAGCTGTCTAGGTCATCATGCCGATGGAGATCGGCCTCTCTCCCTTCGTATATGCGCACTCGAGGTGAGTCATGAATAATATCGCAGGGCAAGATAGCCTTTGCACCGTACACCATGAAAAAAGGTGTGTATCTGGTTGTCCGGTGAGGTGCAGTTTGCAGCCCCCAGAGTACGGTGTCGAGCTCCTCCACCCAGTGTTTATCTAACTCATGAAGGGAGCGCACTAGTCGGGGTTTAATGCCACTCATTATCAAGCCATTGGCTCTTTCTACCTGACTGTTTGTTTGAGGATGGTACATAGAGGCATAATCAAGTTTAATGCCTAACTTAGCGCACCAGTTTTTCACCTCGTCAGCTGTGAAGTTGGAGCCGTTATCCGTAATAATATTGTGCGGGACACCATAACTATGTACTATGCCGGATATTAAACCTATCATTGGCCCTGCCTCAGCTGTTCGGACTGGCTTGTCTCCACCATGACCAGTAAATATTTCTTTTTATGGCTTGCCCCTTTAAGAGGTCCGACCATATCCAACCCCCAGACCGCAAAGGGACACGTAATGGGGATGGTTCTGAGAGCGGTGGGAGGCATATGACTTTGATTTGCGAAAAGCTGGCATCCAACACAACGTTGGACTAGGGTCTATGCGTCTGAGCACGCAGTTGGCCCGAATAAACCAGTTATGAAGGGCTCGCTTACACGAGCTTGGGTCGCGACATGATTGCCGCCCATGCCAGCGTGTATTTCGGCTAGAAGTCGCCATCCCTCCTCATCAGAGATGCACCTTTGGAGAATACCAGTAGGGCTTTTCTTGTATAGTTCACCTTCATGAACCTTATAGGCTTTAGAACGCCAAATTTTGCGGCGGGCCACGGATACATAGTATACGTGTTTTTGAACGGGGAATTTATGTCCCTCTTTGTATTGTTCGATGACGAGCACCGCACACACTACCTGATGAGTGGCTGAGATATAAAGCAGCATTGGCTCGCCAACACCTGGAGCGGCTAGGATTCGGTTACCCGCTAGCATGGTTTTTATTTCCTCCAGTCCGGCTGTGGCCGCGTCTGTCCATTCAAACTTGTCTATGCGCCTCAGCAGCCTATAAAGCGGTAGTGCTTTCTCTCCTAATCTGGAGATAAAGCGGCTCAAGGCCGATACGCAACCTGCTAGCTTTTGCACTTGTTATAGATCGGTAGGCGTAGTTATCTGTGACAGGGCCCGGATTTTAGCTGGGTTCGCTTCAACTCCTCTATGCGATACGATGAAACCTAATAGCTTTCCGGCCGAAACGCCGATGACGCATTTTTCCAGATTGAACCGTATGTCATATGTTCGTAGGTTATCGAACGTAAAGCGGAGATCATCCACCAATGTTTCGACGTGTTTAGTCTTAATGACTACGTCGTCAACATATGCCTCTAAGCATGTTTGAATCATGCGTTGATACGTGGCACCATTGTTTTTGAGTACAAATGGCATAGTGGTTAAGCAAAAGGGGTCGTACGGAGTGATGAATGCCGTAGTAGCCTGATCGGATTCCTTCATTATTATTTGATGGTATCCGGAGTAGGCATCAAGGAAACACAATGAGTCATGTCCTGATGTTGCATCGATAATTTGATCAATGCGGGGCAGTGGAAAGGGATCCTTAGGGCAAGCCTTGTTTAAGTCCGTGAAGTCGACACAAAAGCGACAGGATTTGTCCTTCTTTGGCACCATGACTAAGTTGGTTAGCCAGTCTGGGTGTCTGATTTCCCTTATGAATCCGTCTTCCAGTAATTTGGCCAGCTCTTCCCCCATAGCATGTCTTTTGGCTTCTAAAAATCATCGTAATGAATGCTTGACTGGCTTGAACCCTTTGATGATGTTGAGGCTGTGTTCGGACAGCCTACGTGGGATTCATGGCATATCTAAAGGATGCCAAGCAAATATGTCCAATTTTTAGGAAGGAAGGCGCGCAAAGCGCTGTCTACCACCGGGTCCAGCTGTGCCTCAATGGATGCCGTCTTATTAAGGTCCGTTGGGTGCACTTGAAATTTTACAATTTCATCTGATGGCTTAACAGAGGTAGATTTCGATCTTTTGTCAAGGACAACGTCGTCCATGTGCACCGTAGATCGTAAGGTCGTTAATTCTTCGACCGCGAGGGCTTTAGATAGTGCCGCTAGGGCTAAAGATGCGGTTTTGTTCTCGGCACGGAGTGCTCTATCCGGATCACTTGCAACTGTGATTATTCCATTGGGCCCTGGCATTTTGAGCTTCATGTACCTGTAATGGGGTATAGCCTGAAAGCGTGAGAAAGCGTCCCGCCCTAGAAGGGCGTGGTATCCGCTGTTGAAGGGGACAATGTGGAAGAGTAGTTCCTCCGACCTGTAGTTCTCAGGTGTACAGAATACTACGTCGAACTTAATGCTTACACAACGCCGGGCTTCCTAGCTGGGAATAATTCCTCGAAAGGTTGTATTACTTTGTTCAATGCAGGATTTATCGACCTGCATTTTTGCAAGCGTGTCCTCATAAATGAGGTTGAGTCTGTTGCCTCCGTCCATGAGTACTTTAGTGAGGCATAAGCTGTCTACTATTGGGTTTAGTACGAGAGCGGCTATGGCTCGGACCGGCCAGACTCGTGGTTCGTCTTTGGCTGAAAAGGTGATTGTCGCGTCATTCCATGGGCTTGCAATGTTGATTTGATGAACCTCGGCAAGTTCACGATTCACTCTCTTGCGCCGATTGTTTGAGGAGAACTTCTCAAAGACGGTGAAGACGTCGAGGTATTTCTCCCCTAGTGTTGTGGTGGCGAGGATTGCTTCACCGCTCTTTGCTACCTGCCGGAGTACCCAGCATGCTCTAAGGTAGTGGGTCTGGGTATATATTGTCCGATGCGGCATGTATTTGGCTAAGTTTATCCAACAGTTCATCTAGAATGGACATGTGTCCAGTGAAAGGTCTGTTTTTCATGCCATTGTATATGTGATCAGACACCCTGCTAGGGTTTGTCCGTTTCGCTTTAGCGGCTTATCGTCTGAAGATGGACTGTTCTAGAGGTGTATTCTGGGCTTTCCAAGTGTTTTCCATAGCACAGTACTTTCATGCCAAGTGCGATAATTCTACAAAGCTCCATATTTGACGGCGGTTGAGGGCGTTCAAGACTCCCTCGTCCGTGCAATTGCAGTGAAATATGGACGATGTGTCGTCGTCGCAGCAGTCCTTAATCTTGTTTTTAACAAGTAGGAATCTTGTGGAAAAGCGCTGAACTGTCTCTAGGGGCCGCTGCTGTATATATGTGAGATCACATATGGCCGGTAGTGCGGAGTTACATGGAGAGTGTGTATTGTGGTGGGTGGGTGTGGATAAATTTGAGTCCCAAACCAACGTAGTGTCCGGGGTTTGTACAACCTCCGGTGTGGATGATCTGGGCCCAGCGAGATCTGAGTATTCCACGAGCCTGGTGTCTGCCCTAAAGCTCGAAAGGCACAAAGTGCCACCTGTCAGAGGTGTGTTCGGCTTGATGGGTTAGGACATCCGAATAGTGCCGGTCTACGTCCTGAGAGGAGAAGTATCTTCGGCTCGGTTTTTGATTGCCGCCACCAGATGAGTGATCGGGGTGGAATTGATTTTGTCCTGACCTGATATAGATCTGATCTGATCATCTGACGATGAAAGACCCAAGGCAGCGATGCGATCCAGCAGCTCGTTTGAAGACGAGGAATCTGCCGAAGTCGCGTCATCGAAGTGGTCGGAGCCAATGTATGAGCGGTGCTCGATGTCCGCGGGGAGTACGGCCGGCCTGACGGCCACGTGGGTCGCATACCGCAAACCCGCCGAGCTGGATGGTTTGGACCATGGCCAGGTTGTTTCCGAGGGTGATCTTGTCGTTGACGACGAGACGAGCCATCGATCGCCTTTGGCGAGCGCACAACAGAGCTCTCAATGAAAGCACCATTGTCGGTGTCAAAACCGGCGGATCTCGGGTAGGGGTGCCCAAGCTGTATGTCTAAGGATCGATGGTAACATGAGACAGGGGACACGATGTTTATGCAGGTTCGGGCCCTCTCAATGGAGGAAATATTCGACTTCCTTCTTGATTGATCTTGATGGATATGGGTTACAAGAGTTGATCTACCTCGAGATCGTAATAGCTAAACCCTAAGAGTCTAGCCTATATGATATGATTCTATTGTCTCTACGGACTAAACCCCTCGGCTTATATAAACGCCGGAGGGGGCCTAGGGTTACAAAGGTCACTTGGGAAGGAAGGAATCGTTACATCCAGACATCTGTCTTGCCTTACTACATAGATATGATTCCTAACCGAATACGGGGGAGGGCCTTCTGCTTCTATCTTCATGGCCCATCAATTCGGCCCAGCATCAATGGCCCGGACGCTTGAGGACCCCTAAATACATGACTCCCTATATCCTATGAAGACGCACTTCTCCAATTTGGGTTCAAGCTTATCAGACGGAAGCCTTTTGACATAAGTGTCGCAACCCCAAACTTTAAGAAACAACGACTTAGGTTTCTTGCCAAAGCACAATTCATAGGGTGTCATCTCAACGGATTTAGACGGTGCCCTATTATGAATATGTGTATCTTCACTATCGAGATTCAACAAAAAATTGACCACTCTTCATGGGTGCATGACCATAAAAGATATTGCTCATAAAAATAGAACAACCATTATTCTCCGATTTAAATGAATAACCGTCTCACACTAAACAAGATCCAGATATAATGTTCATGCTCAACGCTGGCACCAAATAACAAGTATTCAGCTCTAAAACTAATCCCGAAGGTAGATGTAGAGGTAGCGTGCCAACGGTGATCATATCGTCCTTGGAAACATTTTCCACGTGCATCGTCACCTCGTCCTTAGCCAATCTTAATTTAATCTGTAGCTCCTATTTTGAGTTACAAATATGAGAAACCAAACCAGTATCAAATACCCAGGCGCTACTATGAGGGCTAGTAAGGTACACATCAATAACATGTATATCAAATATACCTTTTATCCACTAGTGCAGAACCGGGCAATAGCACTGGTTCGTAAGGCCCTTTAGTGCCGGTTCCATAACCGGCACTAAAGTGTGGGCACTAAAGCCCCCCCCCTATTTAGAACTGGTTCAGCACGAACCGGTGCTAAAGGGCAACCACGTGGCACGAGCCAGCTCCGGGGGCCGGGAGCCCTTTAGTACCGGTTGGTAAAACCAACCGGTACTACAAGGTTTGGGG
>LR738710.1:643851731-643947416 GCA_902687465.1 Secale cereale
CCCCCCCCCCCCCGGGGAGTGTAATGGGCCTCATGGGCCTTAGTGGAGAAGAGGAAGGGTAGCCAGGGCAGGCCATGCGCTCCCTCCCCCCTAGTCCGAATTGGACAAGGAAGGGGGGTGGCGCCCCCCTTTTTCCTTCCCTCTCTCTCCTCCTTCCTTCCCTCCTACTCCTACTCTTGAAAGGGTTGGAGTCCTACTCCCGGTGGGAGTAGGACTCCCATTGGGGCGCGCCTAGGAGGCCGGTCTCCTCCCCCTCCTCCACTCCTTTATATACGGGGGAGGGGGGCACCATAGACACACAAGTTAATCATTGATCTCTTAGCCGTGTGCAGTGCCCCCTCCACCATAATCCACCTCGGTTATATCGTAGCAGTGCTTAGGCAAAGCCCTGCGTTGGTAATTTCATCATCACCGTCATCATGCCATCGTGCTGACAGAACTCTCCCTCGAAGCTCTACTGGATCGTGAGTTAGTGGGACGTCACTGAGCTGAACGTATGCAGATCGCGGAGGTGTCGTACGTTCGGTACTAGGATCGGTCGATCGTGACGACGTACGACTACATCAACCGTGTTGTCAGAATGCTTCCGCTTACAGTCTACGAGGGTACGTGGACGACACTTTCCCCTCTCGTTGCTATGCATCACCATGATCTTGTGTGTGCGTAGGATTTTTTATTGAAATACTACATTCCCCAATAGAAGTAACTGCTAGCAGTTTTGCATCTCGGTGCCACCGAGTTGTTCCACTCGGTCACACCGACAGGGTCAGGTTATATATACCGATGGGTCAAATTTTGGAAAACTTTCCAGACCTTCTCGCCCGCACGTAACCTGCTCTGCCTCCTCGGGTCTCCGGATCATCTCCTCGCCGCCAGCGACCTCCCGCCGCTAGTCTCCGCCACCGTCAACGGCAATCTGCCCCGCCATTGTCGTCGTTGCAAGTTCACCACCGAGTTAGGGTATGAACTTGATCATTGTGCTATTCTTTTACTCTGATTCGTAGCACATTGCTTTGCCATGATTCTTGCCACGATTGAAATCATCCTATGCAGTAGAAACTCCGAATAATTTAGATTTGATTCGAAAAATTTAGGGTTAGGTCTCCGCTGAACTCATCTCGGACCGACCGAGTTGTAGAAATCGATCTCACCGATTTGGCTTAGGCCATTTTACTTGCACTTTTTGGTTTGACCAAAAATTGCAAATCGGTGTGACCGAGCTCGACTCTTTGCGAAACCATAGCGATCTCGGTGCCACCGATGTGTGACTCGTTATGACTAAGTTCACTAGTTTAGCTTCCAGAATTGCTTCGGTATCACTGTCGGGGATATACCCCGCGGTATGACCCGGCCGGAAGTATGACCCGGCCGGACTTGGTGGTTTACTTGAGACCCGGTTTACACTTTGGGATTCATTGGCGAGCCGCCCTGACCAGACGGTTTACAAGCAACCTGCCTGGTTAGTATGACTCACTAGTAACCCGTCGGGACGGCTGATGGATGACAAGGCCCAAGGCCCAGAAGGCCGGTTCATGTTATGGTGAGCCGGTTTATGAGGAAAGCACAAGGAATATTCTCCTACAAAGGAAGCAAGACTAGGACTCCACTTGTAATAGAGTAATCCTAATCCTATTAGGACTAGTCATGTAACCCGCCCCTTCAACATATATAAGGAGGGGCAGGGCTCCCCAAGAGGGAGAGGAGAAGTAAGAAAGAAACAATCTCCAGGGTTAGACACGATAAGGGGAGCCGGCTTATGCGGCGACTCCATGAAGGTCATAATGAGATCCAGCCTCAAACAACATGTAGGGCTATTACCGGATGATGTTTCTCGGGGCCCCAAGCTGTCTGAATCCTTGTCTTGCGTTGCGTCTCTCGATTCCGCTCAACCCCTCTCAAGCTACCACATAGATGTGTTGGCTTCGCGACTAACTCCTCACACTAAGGACATCTGTCGTGACAAAACCACGGCAGTTGGCGCCCACCATGGGGCCTGCGCATGCTGGTGTTGAGTTCTTGGAGGGATTTATCCCAGGGAACGAGAAGCTCGAAATCGGCTGGATCAGGAAAAGCGAAAGTCAGATCTATACCGACTCTGTCGATCAGGAAAAGCGCACTGGATGAATTCTGAGGGCCAGCAGCCGCGTCCGCTGCGTGTAAACCGCGCAGGATCAACTCCACGAAGCAGAACCAGCAAGGACCTGCACAGACCAGGTTTCGGTTCCCAAAAGCAAAGCCTTGTGGGTACATCACGGATTCCCAAGGGGTTTGCCTTTTTTTACTCAAGAGTGTGTGCACAACAAGACAAGTCACTAGTGGAGGAGGGAGGACTTGTTAATTCAGGCCATCATTACTAATCCGACTCTACTTCAAAGAAGAAAAAGAGAAGAGAATTGGCGAATGATGCGGTCTGGCGACCACCACAGTCTCGCGGTCTTCAACATCAAAGATTGTTTTATCTGCCGTCATAACCTGCCGAGACCGACAATCAATGTCTGCGGGTGCGCCGCCATACAAAAGCGTACATCATCTATCAAATCACTGCGTCACGGATCATTTGCTAGGTTTATTCACCTGCGTGTGGTTGTGTGCACACGAAAGTCCAGAGGAATCTGTCGGGGGAAACTGTCTGCCACGAACACCTATGGGACCGGAGCCCCTTGCTTGTGCGGTAAGAGGGCGGAGGGAGTACGAAGAGCAGATCGTGGAGATCACGCAGGCAGTTTACCCAGGTTCGGGCCGCGATGGACGCGTAAAACCCTACTCCTGCTTAGTTTGTATTGAGTTGGGGAGCTCGGGAGCTTGAAGAACTAGCTACACCAAGCGTATGAGCGATCTAGGTTCCGAACCCTCTCTACGTTGTGCATGGGCCTCCTTTTATAGTGCAAGCGGTCACCGACAGGTGTCAACGTAGGAGAAAGGGTAAAAATGTAAAAGAGGTGGTAGTTGTAACAGTGCGGGAATAGTGGAGCTACAGTGCGTGAACAGTGGTCGCTACCTACTTTGACAGTGGGGGACAAGAGCATTTAATGCCCGTCGCCGTCGACCCCAAAAGCGCCCGCCCTTGCGTCTCTGTTTGCCACGGCGATGGCTTTACCACCGTGGAGTGCCACCGTGTCCCCCAGGCTGCACAGCCATCCGCCACGCGTCCCTGGAGTGGCCCCAGGGCGACGCGTGGCTCGATGAGCTGGAGCGTGGGCACACAGCGTAACTCTCCCGGCAAGCACCTTGCCGGGGTCTTGACCTTGCCGGGCCCGGGAGCTTGTCGGGCTCCGAAGCTTGTCGCTCTCCGGGTCCTGCCGGGGCGCACGTTGCGCCGAGGCATGTCTTCTTTAACGCAATCTTCTAGTCTTCCTGTCAAGCTCCTCTTGCCAGGGCCTTGCGTGGGTGAGGTAATCTTGAGCCTGGAACGGCCTTCCCGGCAAGCTCCACTTGCCGGGGTCTTGATCTTCTGTCTTGCATACTTTGTTTTTGAATGGTTTTATATGGAGCAGGAAGGTCTCCGGCAAGCGCGTGGTAGGCCCTGCCGCGGGAAGCTGCTACTGCCCGTGCACAAGTTGGGGTACTGAGGTACCCCTACCTTAGTACACCGACAAGAGCCCCCGGGCCTGGGCCACACACGGTGCCGAGCGCTGTTGGGCCAGGCCCAAAACAGTGCACGGGCACGCGCGGCCCACGGCACGCCGAATCCACTTCCGCATCCGCCGCGTCCCTCCGTAACGGCACGCGTCGATTGCGGCATCGTGGGATGGGACGTGGCCACGTTCTTTTAATGGAAAGAGCGAAACGCCCCCCACTTCCCCATAAAAGCAGAGGAAGGAGGAGCGGTTCCCCTCCTACGCCTTCATTGCTTCTTCTTCCATCTCCAAAGATCCCCTTTGCGCTCCGCCTCCACGCCTCTTCCGCCGTCTTCCGCATCTGCGGCGCCGCCGGACTCCTCGTCCCCCTTCCCTCGCCGCCTCCGCCATGGCCCCGAAGACCGAGAAGGCGAAGGCGGAGAAGACCAAGAAGGAGAAATCGGAGCAAGCAGCGAGGCTCACCTTGTTGCGGAAGCGGAACGTTGTCTTCTCGCCGAGGCTTAGCGCGCGGGATCTCTGGAACAAGTATTACTTGTTCTGGGCCAAGGAGACCAAGGCGCACCCTCGGACCAGAGCCTACCCCGCCGCCGCCAAGGACAACTACCCCGGTGGGTACTTCTTCTTCGCAGCTTTCTTCCATTGCGGCCTTTGTCCCCCTTTTTCCGATTTGTTCTGCGATATCATGCACACCTACGACCTCCACCTTCTTGACTTCTCCCCCAACGCCATCCTCACGATGGCGGTTTTCGCACATCTGTGCGAAAACTATATTGGGATATATCCAAATGTAGCGCTGTTTAGGCACTTCTTCACCCCTAGAGTAGAAGCCGGCGCTCCCCTCTCCGGGGGGATTTCTTGGGTCTTCCGCTTGAACAAGAAGGAGTCCTACTTGCCGGGGGAACTCCGCGGCAAGTGGGAGGAGTGGCGTGCAGACTGGTGTTGGATAGTCGAGGACGAGCCGCAGCCCTTCACTGCGCCGCGCACAACACCCATCGTGCGCGGCAGGGACTGGAGCGAGCTGGATTCGGACGACATCAAGCTCAACGTCGCCCTCGTCCGGATTCTTCGTCTTCGGGTAGAAAAGTTGTCTGTCAGAGAAGTAGGCACAGATTTCCTCCGCCGCCGCATTGCCCCTCTACAGGATAGGAAGAGGCCGGCATGGGAGTACGGCAACGCGGCGGACATAATGAGGCTGCGCCCTGGGCTAAACTTCAACTTCACGGCGCTCGAGCTGAAGGGGATGGTCCGGGAACTCTTTAAGCACGACCCGGCACACCCAGAGTGGTTCAGAGCTCCCCGGGGAGTGGTGCCTCTCTGCAACAGCACGGCCCGGGATCCTCTTCGCGCCATGATGCCCGCGTGTGACTCGCACGGCGTGGACCGCACATGGATTCCGCCCAAGTCATCAGACATCATCAGCTTCTTCGACAACCTTGTGGAGGTGGCGAAGAACAAGGATGAAATCAAGGGGCTCACACGGAACACCACCGACCAAGAGATTGCCTACATAGCTTCTCGGGTTGAAGAGGCCGCTGCAGCCGCAGCGGCAGGAGAATTTGGCTTTACACCTGATGAGGCAGAGGCTGCGGATGCGTCCTGCCAAGCAGAGGAGGCGGAGATCCGCATGCTGCTGCAGCTTCCTCCCGACGCGCTCGCCGGGGTCCCCTCTTTGAGGCACTCCGGGATCCCCGGAATCGTGACCGAGGCCGCGGCAAGAGGCGGCGCTGCCGGAGGGAGCAGAGGCACCGGAGAGGGCGGAGGCGCCGGAAAGAGCACGGCCGCGGGGCAAGGTGCTGGGTCCAGCAAGCCTGCCGGGGAGGAGGAGGAGGAGGAGGACGTCGGGGCCGCCGAGGACTCCGACGGGTCTCTGGGGCTCTACGCCGATGACGTCTCCTCGTCATCGGAAACCTCCCCGCCCCGGGCAAGTCCCAAGCGGTCTCCGCTGAAACGTCTCCGCAAGGCGACGACGGGGACGAGGGCGCAGGCGCCCCGACAACAACCAACTCGCCGGGCAGCGCGAGCTTCCCGGGGGAGTCAAGCTGCGACGGGGGCGCCCGGCGCACCAACCACGGCGGGGGCGACCCGCACACAGGCCACGGCGGAGGCGACCCGCACACAGGCCACGGCGGAGGCGCCCCGCACGTCAGCGCCAAGCGGAGGAGGGTCTTCACAGGGCGGAGCGGCTGCTCCGCCTGCTCCCCGGGCCTCGGCGTCCACAGGGGCCGGGTCCTCGCAGCCCCCAGCCCCGGGGACAGCCAAGCGCCCGAGGGAGTCTTCGCCTCCTGCCCCTCGCGCGGACGCGCCTCAGGTGGCTTTCGACTTCTCCGCCCTGAGCGACGACGACGACGAGGAGGAACAGGAGTAAGAACTCGAGGCTTCGTATCTTCTTAAACTTCGTCTTGGTTATTGTTGATTCTGATCTTGCTTTTCGTTTTGATCTCAGGACCCTGGCCCAGCGAGTGGCGAAGAAGACCAAGGTGCCCGTGGTCGAGGTCGCGGACGACTCGCCCGTCGCGGCGACAGGGGACGCGCCGGAGACGAGCCTGCCGGACCCGAGCGCTGCTCCGAGGAGCAGCCCCCAGCGCAGCCCCCAGCGTAAGTCTGGGTTCCATACTTCCACTTGTCGGGCGCGCTTGAGAATTTTGTCTTGTGCTGATATCTTGATGTTTTTGTCTTGTCTTGATTGTCCTGTGCAGAGGTGGAGCCACAACCACAGGAGCATCCGGAGGTCGCTCCCGAGGAGCCGCAGGCCCCGCCGTCCCCGCTAAGGGCGAATTCTCCAGCAAAGGAGAGCACTCCACCAAGGGCGGGTACTCCGCCAAGGGCGAGTACCCCGCCAAGGGCGAGTAGCCCGGCGAGGGCGGCCACTCCGCCAAGGCAGAGCTCCCCGGCGAGGGAGCCCGCCGCCGACGACGTCCGTCAAGGTAAGTTCTGTACTTTTGTCTTCTCGGATTCGCCTCTTTTTGGATATTTGCTTGAACTTCTTCTTCTTTTTCTTCTTCTTCTAGATCCTCCTCCCCCAGAACAGATGGAGACGGAAACCATCGTCGTGGAGGAGGACGCGCAGGGCGACGGCGGCAACGCCCCTGTCGCTGAGGACACGGCGGGAGCCGCCGAGCCGGCTGCGGAGGAGACTGCTCCGACCGCAGACGCAGCGGCCGGGGAGGGGGACGGCGACCGCACTGCCGGCCCGGAGGCGGCAGGAGCATCGAGTGCTGCACCGGCTGCCAACCCCTCCGCCGGAAAGGAGCAGTCGGGTTACTACCTTGAGGCCCCCAACGGCGTCTTCATCCAGGTGCCGTGGGGTTCTTCATCGCGAGCTCCCGCGGAGGGCGAGGCCTTTGACGGAGAGGTCCTCGCCTCCGCGGGTCTGAAGATCGTCGAGGCGCCCGGCGGAAGCGACGGGCCCGAGGAGGAGAAGCTGCTTCACCAGCTCCTGGCCCTTTACCGGGCCAGGCAGGCGAAGCTCGCATCTCCGGAGGCCCTTGCCGCCAAGGCCGCCATTGAGATGGAGAAGCGCGCGGCGGAGCTCCGCGCCGCCAACCAGGCTGCCCTCCGCGACGTGGCGGAGGAGCGCGAGAGGCTCGCCGGGGAGTACCAGGAGTGGCTCCTAGAAAAAGCTGAAGCCGAGGAGCAGCAACGACTCGCCGGGGAGGAGCTGTCCCGGCGAGAAGGAGAGCTCGCCCAACGGAAGGTCAACCTCGACTCCCACGAGGAAGACCTTGCCGCTCGGGAGCAGGCCCTTGGCGGAGAGCTGAAGGAGGCGAAAGCCGCCGCGGCTGCCGCGGAGACCGCCAGGGAGGAGCTCGCGGCCAAGGTTGCGCAACTGGAGGAGTCGTTGAAGGCGAGCGTGGAGAGGGTCACCGCGCTCAACACAGAGCGCGAGAAGGACGCCCACACCAACTCCGAACTCCAGGTGCGCCTCTCCAAGCAGGGCGACGAGCTGAAGGCCGCCAAGGATTCTATTGAGGATCTGGAGCTGAAGGTTTCCACGTTGAAGGACTCGCTCGACGCCGTCCGGGACCGGGAAACCAAGCTGAAGGAAGAGCTCCGCAGGGAGCGAGGCTTGGTGGAGAGCGCCAACACTGCGGCCGAAAACTTCCGTCGGACCGTCGAGGTGTGGACCGACGACTTGGTGTCCTCTGCATCCAACATCGACCAGGAGCTGCTGGCGCTGAAGGTTGAGCATCTCATCTACTCTCCGGATCCAAACCTCCCTCACAGCGCCAAGCTCAGCCTCTTCTTCAGAGGGATCGCGCCGGCTCTTGCAGATCTTCGGAAGAAGCTCCCCGCGCAACTGGCCGAGGAGTCGCGCCAGCTCTGCGCGGGGACCTTGGAGCGCGTCCTGACGAAGATTGTATACCGCAACCCCGGTATAAACCTCACCAACGTTCTCCGCAGCCTGCTGGCCGACGCGAACATAGAGGCGCTGAAGGCGCAGGTCGCCCACATCATCGCCAAAGTGAACAAGATCTCCAGGATTGAGGGCGACCGCGTAGATTAGGCCTCCTTTTTCTTTATCTCTTTTTGTTGCTGCATAGGGTGTTATGAACTCATTAATCATTGCGACAAGTTATCCTTTGTAAGATATTTATCTTATTTTGATCAATCAGTGCAATGTTATCTTCCTTGTCTTGGTCATTTACTTTGTATGTTCTTTTACCCTACGCTTCCAGGGACCTTGCCGGCAAGGGCCCTTTGCCGCGAGCGCTGAGTGCTGGACTCTGAGCACCCTGCTGGCCAAGGTCTTACCGGCAAGCAACCTTGCCGCAGCTAGTCGCAACGCACTCAGCTTGTTGAGTGAACTCGAAAACGAACCAAGGGTGCGATACTTGTCGCAGCTCACCTGAGTCGTTGAGCGTACTCGAAAACAAGATAAGGGTGCGGCTAGCTACGGGTAGGTTCCTCCGCGCACAGGTTTTCCATACAAAGTGTGATTGTTCAAGGAAGACAACTTAAAAATTAAAAATTTGAACTGCTCAAATTCTAATAACTTAGCTTTCATATATTGCTTGCTTCTCGGTAAGGCTTCTCTTTCTTGAACAGCACTTGGTTCCTCTTCCATCTCCTTCCCCCCCGGCAAACTTGTGCGCGAGAAACATTCCTTCTGCTTTAGAGGCAAGGAAAAAGAAGAGGGAAACAAGTATGTGGCCTTTCGGCGTGCTAATGCTTACCGGATGTGTATGTTGCACAAGATGCCAAATAACTCATGCAAATAACAAAGAAAAGCATGTAAAAGGCAAATAGCGCAAAACACAAAGCTTTACTGATGCACGGGGTCTGCGCCCGGCTTTGTACAAAGGGTTACATGCAACAGCGGCAAAGCTTGTACAAAAGGTGGTTGCCGGAGCGGATCACGGCAACCGCGCCTTATGGGTGAAACTTGCGAAGATGCTCTATGTTCCAGGAGTTGCTCACCGGTAAGCCTTCTTCGGTCTCAAGGCGGACAGCGCCGGGCCTTGTGACTTGTCTCACCCGATAAGGGCCTTCCCACTTCGGCGTCAACTTGTTCGAATTCTTGGCGGACTGAACACGCCGAAGAACAAGGTCGCCTTCCTCGAGACTCCTGGCCTTGACCTTGCGGCTATGATAGCGGCGCAAGGCTTGCTGGTATCGAGCAGCTCGTACAGCAGCCTGGAGACGTCCCTCCTCGAGGAGCAATGCATCATCTTGTTGCAGTTGCTCTTGCTCGAGCTCATCATAAGCGAGCACTCGAGGAGATCCGTATACGAGTTCCGTGGGGAGAACTGCCTCTGCTCCATAGACTAGAGCAAAGGGTGTCTGTCCGGTGGCTCGACTTGGTGTCGTTCTGATTGACCAAAGAGCCGCCGGTAGCTCCTCTATCCAATTTCTTCCGCACTTGTGCAGCCTGTCAAAGGTCCTTGTCTTGAGCCCGCGCAGCACTTCAGCATTGGCCCTTTCTGCTTGACCGTTGCTCCTCGGGTGAGCAACAGAAGCGAAACAGACCTTGGCGCCAAGGTCTTGGACGTATTGCATGAAGGTGCGACTAGTAAACTGTGTACCGTTGTCGGTGATGATCCTGTTAGGGATTCCGAAACGGCAAACAATTGACCTGAAGAACCTGACTGCTGACTGTGCTGTTACCTTTCTCACTGGTACCACTTCTGGCCACTTTGTGAACTTGTCGATTGCAACGTACAAGTACTCAAAGCCCCCGACGGCTCGGGGGAAGGGGCCGAGGATATTGAGCCCCCAGACCGAGAAGGGCCAGGACAAAGAATTGTTTGGAGAGCTTGAGCTGGCTGATGAATCTGCTTTGCATGGAACTGGCACGCTTCACACTTGGTTACTAGTGCAGTTGCATCTTGGAGGGCTTCTTGCCAGAAGAACCCTTGCCGGAAAGCTTTCCCGGCAAGCGCCCTTGCGCCAATGTGGTGGCCGCATATGCCTCCGTGTATTTCTGCCAACAGCTTCTGTCCATCTTCCCTGGAGATGCACTTCAACCTGACACCATTGAGCCTTCTTCTGTACAGCTCGTTATCCACGAACTGGTACATACTTGACTGCCTGGTTATCTTCTCTATTTCTTCTGGGTCGTCGGGAAGTTCTCCAGTTTGCAGAAAACGGACGATCTGCTGTGCCCATGCTGGAGCTCGTGGCTCAACGGCAAGGACTAAAGGCATGAGGGCCGCTGCGGGGACCTCAGCTTCTACGGCAAGAACCTCTGGTGCCGCCGGAGCTGATGGTCCCCCGGCAAGCTCGCCGGGGCGAGGCTTGTCGGGAACACTTGCTTCAACTGCACAGATCCTCGTATCTGCAGGAGCAGACTGTTCCTCAGCGTTCTGATCGTTGATCTTGGGGACCTTGACGGCGGTTTCAGGAAGATCCGCCGGCAAGTAGTCGCCGGAGACCAACTTTCTCTTCTTGGACTGCCCAATTGATGGTGTAACGGATGGTTGAGTCAGCTTGAGCAAGAAGGTCCCTGGTTCCACAGGTAACTTCATCGAAGCACACTTTGAAAGGCCATCTGCAATGTCATTCTGAGCTCTCGGGACGTGCTCCATTTGCAGACCTTCAAACTGCTCCTCAAGCTTCCTCACTTCATCTACATAAGCTTCCATCAAAGGGCTCTGGTAGCTCTTGTTAACTTGTCGGACCACCAACTGAGAATCTCCCCGCACAATCAGCTTTCTGATCCCAAGTTCGGCCGCAATCCTGAGGCCGGCGAGCAAACCTTCATATTCAGCGGTGTTGTTTGTCGCTTGCTCCCTTGGAAAGTGCATCTGGATAACATACTTGAGGTGCTCTCCGGTGGGCGCGATGAGTACCACGCCAGCACCGGCGCCTTGCAGCGAGAAGGCACCATCAAAGTACATTACCCATTCACTTGTCGCTTCTTGTACGGGTGCACTTGTTTCTTGGACTTCTTCATCGGGCGTCGGGGTCCACTCAGCTATGAATTCTGCCAAAGCTCGACTCTGTATGGTTGAGGTACTTTCAAACTTGAGTCCAAAGCTCGACAGCTCCAGTGCCCACTCAACGATCCTGCCTATTGCTTCTGGGTTGTGCAATATCCTCTTCAGTGGAAAGCGAGTGACCACTATTATCTCATGTGCCTGGAAGTAATGGCGCAGCTTTCTCGAGGCCATGAGGAGGCCAAAAAGCAACTTTTGCACCCCGGAGTATCTTGATCTAGCCCCCTGCAAGAGGGAGCTCACAAAATACACTGGGCGCTGCACCATCTTCTTCCGCACTTCTTCCTGTTCCTGCGCAGAGTTGGCCTTGTCGGGGCCAGAGCTTGTCGGAGCAGCCCCCTGCTTGTCGCTGGATTCGCTTGCCGGTGGTGCAGATTGCTCGTCGGCCTCCCACTCCGCTACTAACGAAGCACTAACCACCTGGTTGGTTGCCGCTAGGTATAGCAGCAACTTTTCCTGTGGTCTAGGTGCGACAAGTATTGGAGTGGAGGATAGGTACCGTTTCAAATCTTGCAGCGCTGCCTCCGCTTCCGGAGTCCACTTCATGGGACCTGCCTTCTTCAAGATTTTGAAGAAAGGTAGGGCGCGTTCTGCAGACTTCGAAATGAACCTACTGAGGGCAGCCACACAACCTGCAAGCCTTCTGACATCCTTGACGTGCTTCGGGGCCTCGATCTGCTCAATGGCTTTAATCTTGTCGGGGTTAGCTTCAATCCCCCTCTATGACACAAAGAACCCGAGAAGCTTGCCGGAGGGGACTCCAAAGACGCACTTCTCGGGGTTCAACTTGAGCTGTATCTTGCGCAGGTTCTGAAATGTTTCTTCCAAATCTTGGACCAGGGTATCCTTGCTCTTGCTCTTCACCACGATGTCATCCATGTAAGCCTCTACATTTCTGTGGATCTGTGGCTCGAAAGCAGTGTGCACTACCCTTGCAAATGTTGATCCTGCATTCTTCAGTCCAAATGGCATGCGTATGAAGCAATAAGTGCCACATGGAGTGATAAATGCGGTCTTCTCTTCATCTTCTTTGGCCATAAAGATCTGGTGGTAGCCTGAATATGCATCAAGAAAAGAGAGTAGCTCACATCCGGCAGTGGAGTCAACGATCTGGTCAATGCGCGGCAAAGGGAATGGATCCTTGGGACATGCTTTATTCACATCGGTGAAGTCTATACACAGTCTCCACTTCCCATTGGCCTTGCGCACGACGACTGGGTTTGCTAACCATGTCGGATGGATCACACCTCTAACTAGGCCTGCTGCCTCTAGCTTCTTGATTTCTTCAGCAATGAATTCTTGGCGCTCCACGGCTTGCTTCCTCACTTTCTGCTTGACGGGCCGCGCATGAGGACAAACAGCAAGCTTGTGCTCAATTACCTTCCTGGGAACACCGGGGATGTCAGATGGTTGCCAGGCAAACACATCGACATTCGCCCGCAGGAAGGCAACGAGCGCGCTTTCCTATTTGCTGTCAAGTGTGGCACTGATGGTGAAGGTACCACCAGTGCCGTCCTCGTTGGCGGACACCTTCTTGGTTGCCGGTGGAGCGGCCATCCCCTTCTTACACTTGCCGGTGGAGCTCGATGGAACGTCCTCGACGGCAGCGCAGCACTCCGAAGAGGTGCGGTTGCCAGAGTGGGCCCCAGAGCACTTGCCGGACATGGTCTTGGTCTTCTTCCCCCCGGGAGCTTCAGCAGCAAGTGTGTCCTTCTCCGCCGCAGCTGCTGCATCCCGGTAGATCTTGTCGGCACAGACAAGCGCATCCTTCTTGTCGCCATGGACAGTGATGACGCTTATCGGCCCCGGCATCTTGAGTACATTGTAGGCATGGTGGGAAGCTGCCATGAACTTGGCGAGGGCGGGACGGCCGAGTATCCCATTGTATGGCAATGGGATATCGGCGACGTCGAATGTGATGCGCTTAGTTCTGAAGTTGAGCTCCCCGCCAAAGGTCACCGGCAGAGTTATCTTCCCCTTGGGCTTGCTCCTCCCCGGGTTGATTCCTTGGAAAGAACCGGTCTCTTCGAGCTCTCCATCTGGGATTTGGAGTTTCTTGATCACAGCAGAGGAGATCAAGTTCAGCCCGGCCCCGCCGTCAACCAACATTTTAGTGACCTTGAGGTTGCGGATGGTGGGTGAGACCAGCATCGGCAAGCACCCGACCGCAGTAGTGCGGTCAGGGTGATCCTCAAGGTCAAAAATGATGGGCGTGCTGGACCATTTGAGGAGCCTACGCGACTCCACGGGCGGCTCTGCTGCATTCACCTCGCGCACCCACTGCTTGAGTTGGCGGTTTGAGGTGTGCAGAGAGGCGCCACCGTCGACGCACAGGACCTCCGTGGCCTTCTGGAACTCCTGCTCGCTGTTATCTTCATCCTCCATGTCATCGTCGTCGTCTTCTTCGTCCTTGTCGTGGCCCCGGGGAGGTCGGTCACCTTGCCGCTGCTTGGCCTTGCCGCGGCGTCCTCCCCGGCCATTGAATGGCCGCATCTTGCTTGGTTCTCCTCCGCCACCTTGGGCCTTCTCCTTGTCGCGCCTCTCGTACTCAGCCTTCTGCTGCTCGACGAGGTACTCGACGCGTTTGCAGTTGGAGAGGTCGTGGCCCTTGGTGCGGTGGATCTTGCAGTATTGCTTGTCGGAGCCGTCCTGCTTGTCGGCTGCCGCTACAGGGGCAGGCTCCTTGCCGGAGCCACCGGCCTGTGTTTGCTTGGCGGGAGCCTCCTTGCCGGACTTCTCGACGGCAAGCACCTCCTTCTTGTTCTTCCTCCTGTTGTTCCGCCGCCGGCTCTTCTTTGCCGGGGCGGCGTCGTCGCTGTCGCTTCCCCCCGCGCCGGTATCCTCTCCGGGGAGTCTCCTCCCCTCTTCGGCGCGTGCGCACTTATCAGCTAGAGCATAAAGCTCGCTGACATCCCGTATCTTGGTCATGGCCATTTCTTCACGCATGCGGCGGTTACGCACGTTCTGATGGAACGCGCTAATAACCGCGGCAGGGTGGACGTCGGGGATGTTGTGCTGCACACGACTGAAGCTTGGATGTACTTGCGCAGGGATTCTCCTTCCTTCTGGGCCAGAATGTGGAGATCGCTCTCCTGGCCGTGGGGTTTGTGGCCGCCCGTGAAGGCGCCAACAAACTGGTGGCAAAGATCTGCCCAAGAAGAAATGGAGCCTTCTGGCAAGTGCATAAGCCACGAACGAACGTTCGGCTTAAGCACGAGCGGGAAGTAGTTCGCCAAAATCTTCTCGTCACGCCCCCCGGCAGCCTGCACCGCGATGGTGTAAATGCTGAGGAATTCCGAGAGGTGCGTCTTGCCGTCGTACTTCTCCGGTACGTCGGGCTTGAAGTTCTTCATGCTGGGCCACTGGACGCGCCGCAGCTCGCGGGTAAACGCAGGGCAACCTGCCGCGTACGGCAAGTCGCCTGGTTCACCGGGCGCGCGTGTGTCGACAGCGGCTCCAGCTCGCTGATCTGATTGCCGCCGAGCTTCTCGGCGGCGCTCGATCGTCGTTCGAGCGTCTTCTTGTCGCCGGCCGTCAAGGACTTGGCGCTGGTCCCGACGAGCCTGCGGATCCGACGACGCCGTGGAGCCGTCGTCGGCGTTGTTCCGGCGGGGCGGCGTTTTCTGCTTCTGCGGCGGGGAGTGCACGGTGGTTGCACCCCCGGCGGTCTTGTCGCCGTCGGCCTTCGTCTTCTCAACTTGCCGTGGCCGCGAGGTCGCCGGCTGCTGCGGCGAGTCGTTGTTGGCGAAGGCGATCAGGCTCTGGATGGTGGCCCTCCAGTCTTCGACCTTGTCTGCCGCTGGAGGGAAGTCGAGGAGCAGTTGCGCCCTTGCGAGCGCTTCTGCTGGAGTGGAGGGGAGCGGGGGCGAGCGGTGCGAGGAGTGGGATATGCTCGGACTCCTAATAGCGTTAGAAGGAGCAGGGTCCCGCCCCGGCGACCGCGCCTTGCTCGTGCCAGGACGATGGCCCGGAGCGTCCCGCGAGCCTCCGGTTTGCCCTTGGCCCAGCAAGCGGATGCCACCTCCTGTGGCATGGCGCTGCTGGGTTGTCGTTTGCTGGGATGGACGTGGCGCGTCCACGGAGACCGAGGCTCGGTCGTCCGTCTTGTCCTTGGATTTGGTGGCGCCGCGCGTGTCCTCGCCGACGACCACCCTTCCGACGGCGTCTCCCCCGCCCACCGTCGGTTCCGGTGGTGGCGGATGAGACGCGGACCGGCCTGCGACCTCTGAAGCCTTCTTCTTCGGGGCCATGGCGCAGTTGCTGATGAGGTTGCTGACGAAACTGGAGAGGTTGATGTAGAGTGCGCCCGCGTGAACGCCGGATCAGGTTCGCACAACCTCGACGCCCCCTACCTGGCGCGCCAAAGATGTCGGGGGAAACTGTCTGCCACGAACACCTATGGGACCGGAGCCCCTTGCTTGTGCGGTAAGAGGGCGGAGGGAGTACGAAGAGCAGATCGTGGAGATCACGCAGGCAGTTTACCCAGGTTCGGGCCGCGATGGACGCGTAAAACCCTACTCCTGCTTAGTTTGTATTGAGTTGGGGAGCTCGGGAGCTTGAAGAACTAGCTACACCGAGCGTATGAGCGATCTAGGTTCCGAACCCTCTCTACGTTGTGCATGGGCCTCCTTTTATAGTGCAAGGGGTCACCGACATGTGTCAACGTAGGAGAAAGGGTAAAAATGTAAAAGAGGTGGTAGTTGTAACAGTGCGGGAATAGTGGAGCTACAGTGCGTGAACAGTGGTCGCTACCTACTTTGACAGTGGGGGACAAGAGCATTTAATGCCCGTCGCCGTCGACCCCAAAAGCGCCCGCCCTTGCGTCTCCGTTTGCCACGGCGATGGCTTTACCACCGTGGAGTGCCACCGTGTCCCCCAGGCTGCACAGCCATCCGCCACGCGTCCCTGGAGTGGCCCCAGGGCGACGCGTGGCTCGATGAGCTGGAGCGTGGGCACACAGCGTAACTCTCCCAGCAAGCACCTTGCCGGGGTCTTGACCTTGCCGGGCCCGGGAGCTTGTCGGGCTCCGAAGCTTGTCGCTCTCCGGGTCCTGCCGGGGCGCACGTTGCGCCGAGGCATGTCTTCTTTAACGCAATCTTCTAGTCTTCCTGGAAAGCTCCTCTTGCCAAGGCCTTGCGTGGGTGAGGTAATCTTGAGCCTGGAATGGCCTTCCCGGCAAGCTCCACTTGCCGGGGTCTTGATCTTCTGTCTTGCATACTTTGTTTTTGAATGGTTTTATATGGAGCAGGAAGGTCTCCGGCAAGCGCGTGGTAGGCCCTGCCGCGGGAAGCTGCTACTGCCCGTGCACAAGTTGGGGTACTGAGGTACCCCTACCTTAGTACACCGACAGAATCCGACTAGATGGAGTACTACTCTCTGGCGTAAAGACCAAAGCCTTCAAATCAAGTTGCAGTTCTTTAAAGATCTGTCTGCTACACGGAGAGGAAAACCTCACAAGGATGCAGGCTCCAGTCCAGACATTATTTAAAGCTAAGAAGCTCAAATGATGTTTACTAGGGTCAGCCAAAGTTAATATGATTACCCAAAGCCAAAGCAATCACGTATTGATACACAAGAAGTACCATTTGGCACGTCCTCCAAAGCTTGGTGGATACATGGGTAGATGTGAAGACCATTAAAATTCCATGAGAAAATTTGCTTCGATCCTCTGGATAAATCAGGTGATATCCTTTCTATGCATTTTATTAGCACATATTATATTGTCCGAAAACAATTACTCTGGTCGGCAATATATTTTATGCAGGACAATTACAAAATGGGTGGTTATTGCGGATACGGATCATGCGTCAGCATTATTTTTGCATTAGCAATGGTCCATGCCGTGCAGTTGGACGAACACATGCGCAAGTCGCTGCCCCCTTCTACATCAACACGCGCATCCGGGCCGTTTCCAACGTTGCGGCCGACTCTTTCGTTCGCGTCGGCTTACAATGCCGCGGCCAATTCATCTGTCTGCACCATTTACAATGTCGTGGCTGACTATACCTACCGGCTGATTTTTATAGTCGCTTTGTTATCACAACTAGATTGATCTCCGACAAACTAGGAGAATTGTTTATTACAAAGTGGTATTGTACCGTGGATATGGAGGCACGCCAACATTATTGATAACCCACAAGTGTAGGGGACTGCAATAGTTTTCGAGGGTAAAGTATTAAACCCAAATTTGTTGATTCAACACAAGGGGAGCCAAAGAATACTCTTAAGTACTAGCAGCTGAGTTGTCAATTCAACCACACCTGGAAACTTAGTATCTGCAGCAAGATAGTTTGGTAGCACAGTAATAAGATAGTGGTCGTAGCAGCATTAAAAGTAAATATAATGTTTTTGTAGTTTTTGTGTTATAAGCAACGGAAAGGTAAATAGCAACTAGCAATATAGGTAAAGCTCGTAGGCATTGGATCGGTGATGGGAAATTACGTCGGATGCCATTCATCATGTAGAAGTTATAACCTAGGGTGACACGGTACTAGCTCCAGTTCATCAATGCAATGTAGGCATGTATTCCGAATATAGTCATACGTGCTTATGGAAAAAAAACTTGCATGACATCTTTTGTCCTACCCTCCGGCAGCGGGGTCCTATTGGAAACTAAGGTATATTAAGGCCTCCTTTTAATAGAGTACCGGACCAAAGCATTAACACATAGTGAATACATGAACTCCTCAAACTATGGTCATCACCGGGACTGGTCCCGATTATTGTCACTTCGGGGTTGCCGGATCATAACACATAGTAGGTGACTATAGACTTGCAAGATAGGATCAAGAACACACATATATTCATGAAAACATAATAGGTTTAGATCTAAAATCATGGCACTCGGGCCCTAGTGATAGGCATTAAGCATAGCAAAGTCATAGCAACATCAATCTCATAACATACTGGATACTAGGGATCAAACCCTAACAAAACTAACTCAATTACATGATAGATCACATCCAACCCATCACCGTCCAGCAAGCCTACGATGGAATTACTCACACACGGCGGTGAGCATCATGGAATTGGTGATGGAGGAAGGTTGACGATGACGATGGTGACGGTCTCCACTCTCCGGAGCCCCGAACGGACTCCAGGCCACCCCTCCCGAGAGAGATTAGGGCTTGGCGGCGGCTCCGTCTCGTGAAACGCGATAATTCTTTCTCCTCGATTTTTTTTCTTCATGAAACGAAATATATAGGACCTGGGGATATGTCGGTGGAGCTTCTGGGGGCCCTCGAGGCAGGGGGCGCGCCCTGCGAAGGGGGGCACGCCCCCACCCTCGAGGACAGCCCGTGGCCCCCCCGGTGTGGATCTTCTTGCAGGTATTTTTTATATTTTCTGAAGTAATTCTCCGTTGATTTTCAGGCGATTCTGAGAACTTTTTGTTCTGCCCAAAAACAACACCATGGCAGTTCTGCTGAAAACAGCGTCAGTCCGGGTTAGTTCCATTCAAATCATGCAAGTTAGAGTCCAAAACAAGGGCAAAAGGGTTTGGAAAAGTAGATACGTTGGAGACGTATCAGCTCTCCCAAGCTTAAACCTTTTCTTGTCCTCAAGCAATTCAGTTGATAAAATGAAAGTGATAAATAAAAACTTTGACAAAATCTGTTTGCTCTTGTTGTTGTAAATATGTAAGCTAGCATTCAGGCTTTCAACAAGATCATGAACTAACCATAGTCACAATAACTTTCAGGTCTCAAGACTACTTACATCAATGGCATAATCAACTAGCGAGCAATAATAATAAACCTCGGATGACAACACTTCTCAAAATAATCATGATATGATATAACAGGATGGTATCTCGCTAGCCCTATCTGATACCGCAAAACATAAATGCAGAGCACCTTTAAAGATCAAGGACTGACTAGACATTGTAGTTCATGGTAAAAGAGATCCAGTCATGATCATACTCAATGCAAATTAATAGTAATACATGCAACGACAGAGGTGCTCTCCTACTGGTGCTCTTTGATAAGAGGATGATGACTCTGCATAAAAGTAAATAGATAGACCCTTCGTAGAGGGAAGCAGGGATTTGTAGAGGTGCCAGAGCTCGATTTTTAAATAGAGATGAATAACATTTTGAGCGGTATACTTTCATTGTCAACATAACAACCAAGAATCTCGATATCTCCCATGCTACGCACATTATAGGCGGTTCCCAAACAGAATGGTGAAGTTTTATACTCCCCCAACCACCAACAAGCGCACTCCACGGCCAGCCAAATCCACGGGTTACCGTCCAAACAAGCAACAGCCCTGGGGGAGTTTTGTTTAATTATTATGATTTTGAGCATGGGACTAGGCATCCAGTTTACCAGCCATTTTCTCGTGAATGATGAGCGGAGTCCACTCATTGTGAGAATAACCCACTATAGACAGCCCTAGTTGATACATGAGATGTTCGAGCATACAAAACAAAATTTCATTTGAAGGTTTAGAGTTTGGCACATACAAATTTACTTGGAACGACAGGTTAATACCGCATATAGGAAGGTATGGTGGACTCATATGGAACAACTTTGGGGTTTATGGAAGTCGAGGCACAAGCAGTATTCCTGCTTAGTACAGGTGAAGGCTAGAAAGAGACTGGGAAGCAACCAGCTAGAGAGCAACAATGGTCATGAACATGCATTAAAATTAATCAACAATGAATGCAAGCATGAGTAGGATATAAATCACCATGAACATAAATATCGTGAAGGCTATGTTGATTTGTTTCAACTACATGAGTGAACATGTGCCAAGTCAAGTCACTTAAATTGTTTAGAGGAGGATACCACCCATCATACCACATCGCAACCATTTTAATATCATGTTGGCACGCAAGATAGACCATTATAAACTCTCAGCTAATTAAGCATGTCATAAGCAGCTATGATCTCTAGTTGTCATTGCAAATATGTTTCATTCATAACAAGTTGAATCAATAACGACGAGCAATCATATTTACAAAAAAAAGGTCGAGTTCATACTAGCTTTTCTCATCTCAATTATTTCATCATATATCATCCTTATTGCCTTTCACTCGCACGACCGAACGGTGTGGAAAATAATAATAGTGCACGTGCATTGGACTAAGCTGGAATCTGCAGACATTTAATACAAGAGAGAAGACAAGGTAATATGGCTCAAGATTAAATCAACAAAAAACCATATGAGAGCCACTAAGCATTTTCATCATGGTCTTCTACTCTTAACCCCTAAAGAAAACAAAAGAAACTATTTACACGGGAAAGCTCCCAACAAGTAAAAGAAGAACGGGAAATCTTTTTTGGTTTTTATTTTTAGTTACTACTAAAAGCAAAGAAAGTAAACTAGCTGGAAGCTACAACTAATATTTTTTGTTTTTCTGGGTTTTTCTAGCACACAAGAAAAAGACTAAGAAAAAGAAATTGAAACTAAGCATGGCTGGTACAGTGAAAGAGTGTGAGCACCGACAACTTAGAATAAGTGTGAACATGAATGTAGGTCAGTGAGAAACACGTACTCTCCCAAGCTTAGGCCTTTGGCTTAAGTTGGTCTATGGCCAGGGATCAAAGCCACTCCATCCAGTGTACTGAGATGTGTCCTCTGGGCGTCACTGGTTGGCGAGCTCGTCCAGCTCCCACCCATAAACAGATTGACAGGAAGGATCAAGTGATGATTCTGGCTCTGGCTCTGAAGCTTGTGCCTGGCCTTGATACTTGTAGAATACATTTGAGGTGATGAGGAATAGGCCTGTAGATAGATCAAACAAAGAAGGTGCAGGCAAGGTAACAATTTCATAGTATATTTCAACAAACCTCAATTTATAATGGAGCTGCATATTTTTGTCTTTAACAATAAAGTCATGAGCTACCATGCTCTTGTAGTCTAGATAAACAGGGGCAAGCAATTTTTCTTCCTTCTCATGATGCCTAATAGGTATATTAAAATAATCAGCAAGGCGAGAAGCAAAGATGCCTCCAAAGACGGGCCCTCTTGAGCGGTTAAGACTCAATCATTTGGCAATGTCGGCGCCCAAGCTAAAAGTTGTGTCACGAAACAAAGCATGGCGTAAAATGATAATATCAGGGGCACTTAGATTTCCATTGTTCCCGTGGCCAATTAAACACCTACTAGCAAACAAAGCAAAGTAGCGCAGAACAGGGAAGTGTATACTAGTGATTCTTGCCCCTGCAACTAGTCTAGTTTCACCTTTGGCTATCATATCAATAAACCCTTCGACGTCTTCATGACGTGGTTCATCAAGTCTACCATCAAAGGGTACTTTGCATATTTCACAAAAGTCTAACTGTTATATCTCCTTACTCACATCATATAAGCGAAACTCCACCGTTGGTGGTGTTTTCCTAGAATGAAATTGAAAGCTTTGTGTAAAAATATTGGTGAGTAAGAGTTACTGTTCTTTTTGGTCGTTGAGGAAGTCGATGAGGCCTGCAATATTTGCCATCCAATAAAAGTATTCTTAAATACCGGCGGACTTCATGAAATTATTCGAAGGACATTCGCAAGGTCGAAGTTCCGCCATGCGAGGAAGATGATATTTGGGCTTCTTATTTTCTTCTTTCTTCTTCTCCTCTGAGCTCTTACTGGAAGAACCCCTCAATAATCTTTTTAACATTTTCCTTTCCTGAAAATTTCTGAAATTTTTAGTAACTCACAATAAAAGTAAACCAAACTCAACAAGATTGATAGCAACAACTCCTATAAGTGCCTAGAAGCTATATCATGCATTAGAACTACTGGGGACCAAGAAAATTTGACATGCAAGCTCAAGAACAAGGTCACCACAGCAGCACGAAATTGCAACAAATAAAGCACTAGAACAAAAACTAATTGGACCAATGGAGGAGTCACATACCAAGGAACAATCTTCCCAAACAGTTTGGTGAATGGTGCTTTGAGCAAGGAGATCGAAAATGGCAGCAAAGTGAGCTAGAACTCAGGTTTGAGCTGGTTGGGGATTTTTTTGGGAGGAAGAAGAAGAGCATGGATGAAAGGATAAGTGGAGGGGGGCCACATGGGGCCCTCGAGGCAGGGGGCGCGCCCTGTGCCCTCGAGGCCACGTGCTGGCTCCCCTTGCTCTGTATTCAGTGCCATATTTTCTTAAATATTCTATAAAAAATCATATTTCATTTTCATGGCATTTGGAGAACTTCTATTTTCGGTATATTTTTTATTGCACCGATAAGTCTGGAAACAGACAGATAATGCTATTTTTCTTTTATTTAACCTAATTAAGAGAAAGTAAGAGGAGGGTACAGAAGGTGTGTGCTATCTAGATTCACCTATCCCATGTTCATCATAAGGAATCCATTAACAAGGTTGATCAGGTCTTGTTAATAAACTCTTTCCGAGTAACATGAAACCGGGGAATTTTCAAATAACACTATGTTACCTCAATGGGGATATGTATGTCCCCAACAATAAGTATGTCATATGCCTTCTTGATAGTAGGAGTAGGAAACTCAAAACCTCCAATAGTGATAGTTGAAGTTTTTCCAATATAATTGATACTATGAACCTGAGGTTGTTTCCTCGGAAAGTGTACCGTATGCTCATTACCGTTGACATGAAAAGTGACATTGCCTTTGTTGGAATCAATAACAGCTCCAACAGTATTCAGAAAAGGTCTTCCAAGAATAATAGACATACTATCATCCTCGGGAATATCAAGTATAACAAAGTCCGTTAGAATAGTAACATTTGCAACTACAACAGGTACATCCTCACAAATGTGGACAGGTATAGTAGTTGATTTATCAGCCATTTGCAAAGCTATTTCAGTAGGTGTCAACTTACTCAAGTCAAGTCTACGATATAAAGAGAGGGGCATAACACTAACACCGGCTCCAAGATCACACAAAGCAGTTTTAACATAGTTTCTCTTAATGGAGCAAGGTATAGTCGGTACTCCTGGATCTCCTAATTTCTTAGGCATTCCACCCTCAAAAGTGTAATTGGAAAGCATGGTGGAGATTTCTACATCAGGTATCTTTCTTTTGTTGGTAATAATGTCTTTCATATACTTAGCATAAGGATTTGTTTTAAGCATATGAGTCAAACGCATACGCAAAAAGATAGGTCTAATCATTTCAGCGAAGCGCTCAAAATCTTCATCATCCTTTTTCTTGGATGGTTTCGGAGGAAAAGTCATGGGTTTCTGAACCCATGGTTCTCTTTCCCTACAGTTCTTACTACCAACAAAGTCTCTCTTATCATAACGTTGATTCTTTGATTGTGGGTTATCAAGATCAAGAGCAGGTTCAATCTCTACATCATTATCATTGCTAGGTTGAGCATCATCATGAACATCATTATTAATATTATCACTCGGTTCATGTTCATTACCAGATTGTGTCTCAGCATAAGAAACATATATATAATTGGGATTCTCATGTGGGGGAGCTACAGGTTCACTAGAAGCATGTAAAGTTCTATCAGTTTTCTTTTTCTTCTTCTTAGAAGAACTAGGTGCATCTAAATTAGCTCTCTGAGAATCTTTCTCAATTCTCTTAGGGTGGCCTTCAGGATACAGAGGTTCCTGAGTCATTCTACCACCTCTAGTCACAACTCTAATGGCATTATCATTATTCTTGCTATTTAATTCACTGAGCAAATCATTCTGAGCCTTAAGTACTTGTTCTACTTGAGTGGTGGCCATAGAAGCATGTATACTAATAAGTTTCAGTTCATCTTTAGCACTAGAAAGATAATCACTCAAGCGTTCAATCATATGAGCATTGTGTTGTAATTTCCTACCAACATAAGCATTGAAGTTTTCTTGTTTCACAATAAAATTGTCAAACTCATCTAAGCATTGGCTACCAGACTTATAACGAGGAGTATCACCTTCATCAAATCTATAAAGATAATTTACCTTTACTACCTATGTCGGGTTGTCAAGACCATGTATTTCTTCAATAGGCGGTAAATTCTTAACATCTTTAGCTTTAATACCTTTTTCTTCCATAGATTTCTTTGCCTCTTGCATGTCTTCAGGACTAAGAAATAGAACACCTCTGTTCTTCGGAGTTGGCTTAGGGGCTGGTTCGAGAAGTGTCCAATTATTTTCATTGGCTAGCATATTATTCAATAATAATTCAGCTTGTTCCACTGTTCTTTCCCTGAAAACACAACCAGCAAAACTATCCAGGTGGTCTCTGAAAACATCGGTTAGTCCATTATAAAAGGCATCAAGTATATCATGCATCTCAAGAGTATGATCAAGCAAAGCATTTAGTAAGTGGAGAAGCCTCCCCCAAGCTTGTGGGAGACTCTCTTCTTCAGTTTGAGCAAAGTTATATATTTCCCGTAAGGCAGCTTGTTTCTTATGAGCGGAAAAATATTTAGTAGAAAAGTAATACATCGTATCCTGGGGACTACGTACACAATCAGTATCAAGAGAATTAAACCAAGTCTTAGCATCACCCTTTAACGAGAACGGAAACAACTTAAGGATATAGTAGTAGCGAATCTTTTCGTCATTGGTAAACAGGGTGGCTATATCATTCAACTTGGTAAGATGTGCCACAATAGTTCCAGACTCATAGCCATGGAAAGCATCAGATTCAACCAAAGTAATTAACTCAGGATCAACAAAGAATTCATAATCCTTATCAGTGACACAGATAGGTGAAGTAGCAAAAGCAGGGTCATGTTTCATTCTAGCATTCAAGGACTTTCCTTTCAACTTACCTAATAACTTCTTAAGATCATATCTATCATTGCAAGCAAGAAAGTCTCTAGCAGTTTCTTCATCCATAACATAACCCTCAGGCATGATAGGCAATTCATATATATTGGGAGTAGTTTCATCATCACTTTCATAAATATCATCAACATTTGCACTCTCCCTAACCTTAGCAATTTTTTCATCTAGAAATTCACCTAGTGGCACAGTATCAGGCATAGAGGTAGTTTCATAATACATAGCAGAAGTAGCATCATTAAGAACATACGACATATCAGATTCGATAGCAGGAGTAGGTGTCGCAAGTTTACTCAAAACAGAAGGAGAATCAAGTGCAGAGCTAGATGGCAGTTCCTTACCTCCCCTCGTAGTTGAGGGTAAGATCTTGGTTTTTGAGTCCTTCAAATTCTTCATAGTGATAAGCAGATATAAATCCCAAGTGACTAAAAGAATAGAGCTATGCTCCCCGGCAACGGCGCCAGAAAATAGTCTTGATAACCCACAAGTGTAGCGGATCGCAACAGTTTTCGAGGGTAAAGTATTAAACCCAAATTTGTTGATTCGACACAAGGTGTCAGGACCGGTTTTCCAATAAAACACTTATTGAAAAATCGCCCCTTTCATCAAACTAGTATAGAGAAATCCTCCATACTGGCAGACAAATCCTTGATACAGAAAATCCAGAAGTGCTAAATATTATACAGGGTTGAGCTGAGGCTGCTCAACAATTTATTACAAGCACGCCAATATTATACATAGAGGCGGGTATGACACAGCTGGATATGGTGGCATAACTACTAACTCGTGGATATAGTGGTAGTGGATATGTCACAGTGATGTGGATGGCGTGACTCCAATATCTTACACTCATCAAGCGCCGGAGTGAGGCTTGATGATTTATTATGGTGGCGGAAGCGTATATAATACAAGTGACCAACTCCAGGATCGCAAGGGACTGACTGGGACTCCTCTAGGCGTCGGACTCGCTATCGAACTCTTCATCCATAAGATCGCCTTCGTCAACATCTGGCCAAATCAACAAGCCAGGTGAGTACTTTGAATGTACTCGCAAGACAGTTTGGACATAAGATATAACAAATGCAAACATGATGCACACGAGCGGTAATGCACACGTGAGTAATTAAATTAGCACTGCAATATAAATAAATAGCGGAAGACCGATCGGGTGTCTGAAGCGACGCCTCGAAAGGTAAAATAGAATAAACATGCCACAGTCGGGCGTCAGGGCGACGCCGCAGAAAGGGCTTATATCAAAGGTAAATAACAAGAATGCCACAGTCGGACGTCTGAGCGACATCACATATAGGGCTTATATTAAAAGTAAATAACAAGAATGCCACAGTCGGACGTCTGAGCGACATCACATAAAGGGCTTATATCAAACAAGGAAAAATTTGAGTAATTCCTGGAGGTAGCACCATCCTAAGGAATACTCGGCACATAAAAGTAAACAGGTTAGTCCATTCACAGAAGTAACATTCAACCGGGTTACCCTTGTCAGAAGTATTAGTTCTACAGAGACTGACACTGAGACTGACACGGATCTGCTAACCAACGTCCTTGACCAAGGACTTGATTATGCGAATGGTTTTGACTCTACAGAGTTTGTACCTTACCACAGCCAACGGATTTCAGTAGTCACCAAGGACTAGTTCCGTTCACGGTATTTTAGAAGAAAACACATCTAACCAGTACACACCCATTCCACATTCCGCTGCCAGGAATCACCCTAGGCAACGTTCAAGAAAAACTCTTGAGGCGGGGAGGTCACTCCTCGAATAGCATGGGATCAAATTTATACCGCGCGCTCTAAGGGGTGCCCCCCTCTCGGTCCCAACCGGAAACACCCATGCCCCCTGACCGGATGACAGCTTTAATCCAGGGCCATGGAACCTTCATCACGGCCTCTCTATTTGGTGTGTACCAGGAAAGAGGTTTGCAACTTACTAAACCGTATTCTTTGCAGAAAACATGTGGTAGCACAAAAAGGGAAGTGGACGGGATCGAGACTTGATCCACGTCGACACCGTAGTTAAACAGTTGATATAGAACTGGCATGCTCCAACAATACCAGCTTACATCTTATCATGCCACCACATGATCAGGTTGTTCTCCATCATATCATCTCATCAAGTTTTGTAGCTCACTTGCAACTTACCGTGCATGGGATATAACATCCAACAAATGCTTATATAAACATGCCTTAAGGAAAACCACACTAGCAAACATGAAAAACACTCGTCATATCAAAGGTTCAAACATGCTTGCCTGGTTCGGAGTAGTCGGAGTCTAGCTCGGCGAAGTTGGCGGCTCCGTCACCTCCTTCGGTATCTACGGTATAAAAGAAATCGAATACTACGTAAATACGTGCGTGCGCAAAAAGTGTTCCAAATATTTTTCAAATAAATATGATAAAAAACTGGGCAGAGTTATGAAGATGACAGAAAAGGAATCAACTAAAAATCATTTTTAGTTTAAAAGTTATAAAGAAAACAAACCCAGGGACTAGTCTGTAATGAAACAGAAACTATCGAGGGGGTAGTTTGAATAGACAGAAAACGCTTCGGATGAAATACGCCAAGCCGAAAGGAAAGCGTACTTTGCCCGAAGACGCTTTCAGAAAACGATTCGAATAAAAAAGAAAAGGCTGACAAGGGGGTCCCGCATGTCAGGTTTGAAAGGGGGAAACAGAGCTCGCCGGCGCCAGAGACCTGCGATGATCACCGGCGACGAACCGCTGCGAGGCAGAGAGGGAGGGAAGTACCGGCATGTTCAGGAGGTTCTTCCGCGTCGGTGGGTGGTGGAAGAGACCGACGGGAGGCACTACAGCGACGGCGACTTCCTCTACGGCGGACGGCGGCGTCGGGTGATGATGGGTCTCACCGGATGGGGCTTCTGACTACAAATTGATGCTTGGGTTAGACGAGGTGGTTGACTAGAAGGTTACTGGCTGAGTTTGGGCAGCGGGGGTGCTCTCACCAGAGCGGATCTTGCCGGAGCCCGAAGCGGATCGGGGCGGCCAGAGTCGGGGAAGAAGGCTCTCTCGAGGCCCTCTGAGGGGTTTTGGCGAGGCTGTGGTCAGGTGTGGTGGATGCGGTGGCTTCACAACGCCTCTGGGGTCCTATTTATAGGCGGGCGAGGGAGGTGCCGTGAGCGAAATATCTCCGGCGAGGGATTACGGCGAGGCAGTGGTCGGGCGGGCGGTTTAGGTGACTGGGCATCTTCGGATTGGTCCACTGGCTCCATTCAACGTCTAAGCTCGATCGCATTTGGCCTGCTCCGCGGTTTCGACGGAACGGAGCTCACGGGCTCGTCGGCGGCAGAGAGCGCGCTCTGCGCTTCTCAGGCCACGGCGACGGTTCTGCAGCATGCTCAGGGGAGGGGAATGAACACGCGGAGGCCACCGGTGGCTTGGGCGGTGCGGAGCGGCGCCGTACTGCAGGGCTCACCCCTGACGGCCGCCACGGGCGGTACTGTCGCCGTGGACGACGCCGGAGCTGACGCGACAGTTCGCCACCGACGCTCGCAACCAGCCAAGCGACCGCGCGGCGCACTGGATAAGAAGAGGGAACAGGGAGCAAGATGCCAACACGGATACTAGCGAGATCGACGACGAGCTCTGACGAGAAACGACACTGAACTTCTCTGAACTTTACTGAATTCTGAAGCTTGACAGGAACAGTGCATGCAAGCTGCTCGATGAAATGATTGACGCACGTGGAAATTTTTTCTTGAGCTGGGACTTGGTGAGGGGGTCTCTTGATGCATCTGGAGGCTGCATGAATTTCCTCAGAATTTTTGGAAAGGAGAAAGAATGAAATCCACCAAAAATGGCAAATCTGCTCCAAACTTGCAGCAAATATATTTTGAAAATTTTGAACTGATGACCAGTAGATTTTGATGGATATGAGTTGAGGGTACTAAGGACTAGCCCTAGGAATTTATTTGGAGCCAAGATTCAAAAGAGATCTAGTAGTTCCTTTGTAAACCACTAAGGTCCAAATAATTGACAGAAAAGGATTTTGTGGTTTAAATAAATAGAAATAAAAACTAGGGAAGTTGAAACTTGCTGGAATTGATGCTTGACTTGACCCAAGGTAGGGAGGAAGGTTTTGGGAGGAAGTTTTCAACATAGGTCATGGCAAGGGTGTATTTTTGAATAGGGAGGGATAAATCCCAAAATGATAGGAATTCTTTTTAACAAAAGAATTTGCCAAAACAATCCAAGAGTATTTGTGTTGAACCCACATAAGTAGAAAGATCCTCAAGACCAGAACCAAAATTGAGAAGGACTCAAAAAGATTTGTCAGAAGCAAAAATTTGGGAAGGAGGGTCTCTCAAAAAGAAAATTTTCAAATAACCTCCTTTAAATCAAATAAAGAATTTGGTAAAAACCAAACCAAAATTTTGGGGTGTTACACAAGGGGAGCCAAAGAATACTCTTAAGTATTAGCATCTGAGTTGTCAATTCAACCACACCTGGAAACTTAGTATCTGCAGCAAGATAGTTTAGTGGCACAGTAATATGATAGTGGCGGTAGCAGCAATAAAAGTAAAGATAATGTTTTTTGTAGTTTTTGTGTTATAAACAACTGAAAGGTAAATAGCAATTAGCAATATAGGTAAAGCTCGTAGGCATTGGATCGGTGATGGGAAATTACGTCGGATCCAATTCATCATGTAGAAGTTATAACCTAGGGTGACACAGTACTAGCTCCAGTTCATCAATGCAACGTAGGCATGTATTCCGAATATAGTCATACGTGCTTATGGAAAAGAACTTGCATGACATCTTTTGTCCTACCCTCCCGTGGCAGCGGGGTCCTATTGGAAACTAAGGGATATTAAGGCCTCCTTTTAATAGAGTATCGGACCAAAGCATTAACACATAGTGAATACATGAACTCCTAAAACTATGGTCATCACCGGGAGTGGTCCCGATTATTTTCACTTCGGGGTTGCCGGATCATAACACATAGTAGGTGACTATAGACTTGCAAGATAGGATCAAGAACACACATATATTCATGAAAACATAATAGGTTCAGATCTGAAATCGTGGCACTCGGGCCCTAGTGACAAGCATTAAGCATAGCAAAGTCATATCAACATCAATCTCAGAACATAGTGGATACTAGGAATCAAACCCTAACAAAACTAACTCGATTACATGATAGATCCCATCCAACCCATCATCGTCCAGCAAGCCTACGATGGAATTACTCACACACGACGGTGAGCATCATGGAATTGGTGATGGAGGAAGGTTGATGATGACGATGGTGACGATCTCCACTCTTCGGAGCCCCGAACGGACTCCAGATCAGCCCTCCCGATAGAGATTAGGGCTTGGCGGCGGCTCCGCCTCGTGAAACACGATAATTATTTCTCCTCGATTTTTTTCTCCACGAAACGGAATATATAGGACCTGTGGATACGTCGGTGAAGCATCGGGGGGGCCCTCGAGGCAGGGGGCGCGCCCTGGGAAGGGGGGCGCACCCCCTACCCTCGAGGACAGCCCGTGGGCCCCCTGGTGTGGATCTTCTTGCAGGTATTTTTTATATTTTTTGAAATAATTCTCCGTTGATTTTCAGGCGATTCCGAGAACTTTTCATTCTGCACAAAAACAACACCATGACAGTTCTGCTGAAAACAGCGTCAGTCCGGGTTAGTTCCATTCAAATTATGCAAGTTAGAGTCCAAAACGAGGGCAAAAGGGTTTGAAAAGTAGATACATTGGAGACGTATCAATCATTCGGCACGGGTGGTCGTCGTTACTCAAAAAACTTCCGCACCGGCTTACAATGGCGTGGCCGTCTCTCGCGACCGCGCCGGTTTACAACGCCGTGGCCGTTTTTCGCGACTGCACCAGCTTACAACGAGGAGGAC
Source organism: Secale cereale (assembly GCA_902687465.1). Taxonomy (NCBI): domain Eukaryota; kingdom Viridiplantae; phylum Streptophyta; class Magnoliopsida; order Poales; family Poaceae; genus Secale; species Secale cereale. Next base: position 643,882,343 of record LR738710.1, read on the forward strand.
AACTAGCCCGTCGGCGCCGGCCGACCCATATATTATTCGAGCAAATCAGTTTCACCGTGGTGATGATCAACACCGCGGTGGATAATTTCTGTCCTAAGATGTCACGTGAAATCCATCCAGTATATTTTTATATTATATATCACTTTCTTTAAAAGAGAAATTACTCCAGTCTGCAAAGTTATCTAATGCAGGAACCTAAACCGCCATATTGGTGCAAATTTAAAGGCTGACTCACCCGTCTGCGCCGGTTCACCACACTGCACGTACATACAATGTCGTGGCCGACTCATTTATCTATATCGCCTCTGATGTTGCGGTCGTCTTTATTGTCCGACTCTCATGGCCCGGTCTACATCAACATACTGGGCCGCACCTGTCTGCATGAGCTATTTATTGAGTATGAGCAAGTCACAGCTTGGGTAGCCCGGTTTTCTTTCAACAAAATGGAGGCAAATTATCATATACTATCAACCGTCGGCTGCACTGGGTGGCTCAATGGGCAGGCGCATAAGGCGCCGCCACTATAGTTTGGTTAACTTCAAATCAGCAGTTGGAAGGAACCATTGGCCGAGTTGCTGACATGGCTCATACGGGATCATTTATAACCCGCTGCAGTCGCCTCAACCTTCTGTGGATTCACATCGCGCTATCAAACACCAATGATATACACCTTCTGCTATGGTCAAATACAGAGAATCTCAAGACAACTCCTCGAGTCGTCTTAAGACTCGGGGGCTACGATGACATGACTCAGCAAATCTTGACAAGTTTCAGCAAATTTAAGAACCCCAAGACGATGGAGGGAAAGATAACCCGGTCCCATAGGCAACTGTTATATTGATGAAAATTTAAGGGCCGTCAGAAAATTTCTGGCTTAAAAAGTATATGACAATTACAAAATCCTGGCTCAATAAAGAAGTTTCCGGGTCATCATAAAGGAATCTGTGTCGAGGTATTGGAAACGACACCTATGGGATCACAAGAATCCCTACTACGATTGCGGGGCGCGGGGTTGAGAGAAGAGCGGATCAAACAGATAGCACATGGTTCCTTTACCCAGGTTAGGGCCACGAGGACGCGTAAAACCCTATTCCTGCTTTGGTGGATTGTATATCTATGTTCTTCGGCTAGCTATGGGGCGTGAGGAGCTCCAAAAAGCTGAATCCTCCTCCTGGTCGCCTCAGGCCTCCTTTTATAGGGAAAAGGGGTTGCCACAGTGGCACACAGGAGGTGGAAAGGGTATAGTGATGCGAGGTTATCCCTCGCATTACATGACAAGGCGCATTTAATGCGTCTTGCTTAGGTGTCCTTGCTTTATCGGGGACGGGGGAGAGGCCTGTCTTGTCCGCCGCCGCTCCTTCTCGTGCTGACACGCGCCCTGGCCAGCGGTGCCTGAGATGCCATGTAGGCAGGCAGGCAGCAGAGGTGGCGCAATGGTGGGTCTTCACGAATATCAGCATGTCGCCACGCAGGTTCCTGCCCAGCTGGTTGGGTCGGCAGCTGCATATGGCGGTGGAGGCTTAGTTGTCGTGGGCCTCCTCGGCAAGGGCCTTGCCGGGGCCCCGTCAAGGGTCTTGCCGTGGCGCCTGCTGTCATCCCCGGCAAGGTGCTTGCCGGAGGTATTGTGGTCCTCCTTGGCTGGGATCCCGCCAAGGGTCGTCGCCTTCTTAGTGTGTATCTGGTCTTGAATGTCTTCACAAAGATCTACATGCCACTACGGGGATGTCTCCCGAATCCTTGCCCCATGGGGGCAGTGGACTCAAGGGTGATCCGCTCCGTAGGTGTGGGGCGAGTTTCCGCGGCAAGGGTCTTCCCGAGGCTGCTAAAGCCGGCCCCGGCAAGGATCTTGTCGGGGCTGCTGAAACTGGCTCCCGGCAAGGATTTTGCCGGGGGAACCAGCTTCGTCCCTTTGCTCTTTGTGGTCTTGGCTTTGGGCTTCAATTCCATCGAGCTTCGGTCTTGCCCTGGCTCGCCTGCCTTGTCGTGCTCGGTGTGGTGGTGCCCGTGGCTCAGACTGCCCATGCACAGTCATAGGGGTACAAAAAGTGTACCCCTCTTTTTGTACACCAACAGGAGCCCCGGGCCTGGGCCACACATAAGCGCGACGCATTGTTGGGCTAGGCCCAAAACAGTGCGCGGGCAGGCGGGACGGTTTTTACCGTGGTAAGATTTTCCGCGCGCTGCGCCTCCCACGATCCGCACGCATGGCGCGGTGTGGAGGGGCGTGCGTGACGTGGGCGGCATGCGTGGGACGGTTTTCGAAGGCATGCGTCATGTCACGGTAAAGAGGCGGCCTCTTACCTTCCCCATAAACGGGGGGGAGGCGTGGAGGCGTGGCCCATTTATTGAATGGGGCCGAGGCGTGGTCCTCAAGGCGCCCACTCCCCATGATCACGGGGTGGGGAGAAGTCGCCTCACCCGTCCCCTCGCTTCTGCACGTCTACCACGTGCCTCCCATGCGCTCGGGGTGGCAAACGGTGGAGGCGGGAAACCGGGCCGTCGCTGGTTGGGGCGGCGGGTTGGTCCTGGCTCCCTGCCCCTTCTATGTCTTGATTGGCCGAGCGGGGCGGTCGAGCCCCAGCCCCGCCCCTTTATAAAGAGCAAGAGGGGAGGGACGGCGCCCCGCACTCTTCCATCTCCTTCCTCCTTCAGCTTCTGCTCCTCTCTTCCATTCACCATGGAGAGAGGAAATCCCGGCCCTTCAACAGTGGCGGCGAGGGTCGCCGCTCGACAACGCGTCCCTCCTTCTCCTGCACATGCGGTGGCAGAGCCGACCGCGAGGGGAAGGGGGAGGGGGCGAGGCCGTGGGCGAGGCCGGGGCGCCCGGGGAAGAAAGGACGGGGTGGCCCGCCGGCCTCGCCCCCGCCAGCAGCTCCTCCTCCAGTGGAGGACCATGTTGGGGATGACCCTTGCGAGTTCTTCGTCAGGCTGCGGCGGCCGCTACGCCGTCGCCTTTGTCTCCCGACTCCATTTGCACGGGAGATGGTGCTGGATCCGCCGGAGTCATTGCGGCTGCCCATGAGGGGTTCCTTGATCAGTGGCATGCGGGTCCGCGTCGACTTCCCTGCTCCTCATGTGATGTATCTTCGTCAGGGATGGAAGACTTTTGCTCTTATCCACAGCCTGACGGATGGGCTCACTCTTAATTTTAAGTTGATGGAGGGTGGCTTTGTCTCCGTCAAGGTCTTCGGGCACTTCGGGACTCGTGCAAGGTGCTGCGTGGATAGCTCTTCCGATGACGAAGATTCCTCCTCGAGCGAGGGTGACGAGGAGGACAGCAGCACCGACGACGAGGGCGGTAGGCGGCAGGATGACGGGTCCGACTAGGTGTCGGGCGCCGCTCCTGGTGGCACCGGCGACCCCATCATCTGTGTCGCCGGCTCCTTGAACTTCTCGGGGCCGTCCCCTTGGTGGATGGCGTAGGGAGGCGGCGGAAGAGGAAGAGGGCGGGCGGCAAGGTCGTCATGTCGGAGTACGCGGGCACCGACGCCTTCGACGCGTACTATCGTCCTGCCGCCTCGTCTTGGAGCTCTGCTTCCGGTGCCGCCATCACCATCCAGCCTTTGGGCGGCCACCAAGATGTTCTCTTGGTGCCTTCTGCCACCCGTAGCTCGCCTAGGCGCTCCTTTTGCCCTTCTCGCCTCCTTGACCTGCCTCCTGAGGAGAGAGACAAGAAAGGCAGTATGGGCATCTTATCTCTTTTTCGTTTGTAATCCTTTGGGCATCTGTTAAATTTAAAACTTGTAATCCCCTTGTCCAGGTTTTTCATTCCCTACGGACTGTACCTGAATGGAATGTTTTCAATGAAAAAGGGATGTTTGCCAGATCATTTGTTTGTGGGTGAAACCCACGACAAGGAATAAATCCTTGATATCCCTAAGATAAACATTTTCTCGCCCGGCAACAGGCCTTGCCGTCTCCCTACTTCGCTCGACCTTTCTCACACCTTTGGCGGAGGCTGGGATGAAGTGGGTTTAGGCCCCTTCTTCATCCTTTCGCTGCCGCGACTACGACCAAACTTGGTCCCGGGAACGAGCCCTAGGGCCCAAAGTTATGGGAGCATGGTAGTTTAAGGAAGAAAGCGAGGTTTCACATAGCTCAGTCCATAATGGAATGCATGATAAGGGATGAAGAACTTAACTGAAGATGCAGCCCCCGGCAACCCTGGTTTGCCGTGGGTGAATCTTTGCTCTTGTAGCCCCCGACAACACTGGCTTGCCGGGGCCTGGATGCTAGTCTATTCCTTTTTCTTATCCCCAAGTGGTTTCGGCAAGGATATCTGTGCGTCATGTGAACCAAAGGAGAAAAAAGAAAGACAAAGAGATGCAAACTCGACCTCTAAGCTAGGGGTTAGCCGCCGCTATGCACTATCAACCCTAACCAAGGACGAGACTCGACTCAGCATGCATGCTATGACTTAGGGCGCCAGCGCTTCATTTATTTATGCTCAGGGTCTGCGCCTAGCTTTGTACAAAGGGTTACATGCCTTGCCGGCAAGGCTTGTACAAAAAGTGGCTTGCCGGGGGGCCCGGCAAGCCGCGCCTTATGGGTAAACCTTGCGAAGATGCTCAATATTCTAGGAATTGCTCACCGGAATGGCATTTTCGGTCTCCAGGCGGACTGCGCTAGGCCTGGTGACTCGTATTACCCGATAAGGGCCTTCCCACTTCGGCGTCAACTTGTTGGTATTCTTGGCCGATTGAACGCGCCGAAGAACAAGGTCGCCTTCCTCAAAGCTTCGGGCATGGACCTTGCGGCTATGGTAGCGGCGCAAGGCTTGCTGGTAGCATGCTGCTCTCACAGCCGCCCGAAGACAATCTTCCTCAAGGAGCATTGCATCATCTTGCCGCAGTTGCTCTTGCTCAAGCTCATCATAAGCAAGCACTCGAGGTGACCCGTATATGAGTTCAGTGGGGAGAATTGCTTCTGCCCCGTATACTAGGGCAAAGGGTGTTTGAACGGTGGCTCGATTTGGCGTCATTCTGATCGACCAAAGAACCGTCGGCAATTCATCAACCCAGCGCCTTCCACTCTTGTGTAGCCTGTCAAAGGTCTTTGTCCTTAAGCCTCGCAGCACTTCAGCGTTTGCCCTCTCATCTTGACCATTGCTTCATGGGTGAGCAACGGAAGTGAAACAGACCTTGCTGCCGAGCTCTTGGTTATATTGCATGAAGGTGCGGCTTGTGAACTGTGTGCCGTTGTCGGTGATGACCCTGTTGGGTACACCAAAACGGCACACTAGTCCCTTGAAGAACTTGACGGCTGACTGAGCGGTGACCATCCTCACTACCTCCACCTCTGGCCACTTTGCGAACTTGTCGATTGCGACATACAAGTACTCAAAGCCCCCGACAGCGCGGGGGAACGGGCCCAGTATGTCGAGCCCCCAGACCGAGAAGGGCCAAGAGAGAGGAATGGTTTGAAGGGCTTGAGCTGGTTGATGAGGTTTCTTTGAATGGAACTGACACGCTTCACACCTGGTGACCAGTGTCGTCACATCCTGGAGGGCAGTGGGCCAGAAGAAGCCTTGCTGAAATGTCTTGCCAGCAAGGGCTCTTGACCCTATGTGGGATCCAAATATGCCTCCATGTATCTTTGCCAACAGCCCCAGTCCTTCCTCTCGAGGGATACACTTCAATTTCACGCTGTTCGGTCTCTTTCTGTACAGGACGTCATCGACGAACTGGTACATAGCAGACCGACGGGCTACTTTTTCCGCTTCTTCCTGCTCCTCAGGAAGTTCCCCAGTTTGGAGGAATCGGACGGTATGTTTTGCCCACGCTAGAGCCTGGGGCTCGACGGCGAGGACTAAAGGCATTTCCTCTACGATAGGAGCGGCTGTCTCGACGGCAAGAGCTTGACGCTCCGCCGGAGCTGGCCATCCAGTGGCGGGCTCAGTGTCTCCTGCAACATCCTTGCCGGCGGCTCCGGGGAGCTCGGCGGAAAAGTACTTGCCGGGCCCTGATTTCCTCCTCTTGTTCTGCTTTGTTGATGGATCAACGGATGGCTGAGAAAGCTGAAGCACAAAGGTACCTGGTTCCACAGGTAACTTGAGGGCAGCGCGCTTTGACACGTAATCGGCGATGTCGTTCTCTGCTCGGGGAACATGCTCCGCCTGTATACCATCAAAGCGCTCTGCCAGCTTCCTCACTTCATCGATGTAGGCCTTCATCAACGGGCTCTGGTAATCTTTGTTGACTTGTTTGACGACAAGCTACGAGTCGCCCCTGACAATGAGTTTCTTGATTCCGAGGTCTGCCGCGATCCTAAGACCGGCAAGCAGCCCCTCATACTCAACAGTATTGTTCGTTGATACCTCCCTGGGGAAGTGCATCTGGACCACGTACTTGAGGTGCTCTCAAGTGGGTGCGACCAGCAGTATGCCAGCCCCGGCGCCTTGTAAGGAGAAAGCTCCATCAAAGTACATGATCCAGTCGCAACTCGCCTCTTTGCCGGGGAGAGCAGTTTCCTGGACTTCTTCATCAGGCATCGCGGTCCATTCTGCAACGAACTCCGCCAGGACTCGGCTCTGAATCGTCGAGGTACTTTCAAACTTGAGGCCAAAGCTGCATAGCTCTAGTGCCCACTCTACAATTCTTCCCGTTGCATATGGATTGTGCAATATCCGTTGCAGAGGGAGGCGAGGGACGACAGTGATCTCGTGCGCCTGGAAGTAGTGACGCAGCTTCCTCGAGGCCATAAGAAGGCCGAAGAGCAATTTCTGCACACCGTAGTACCTTGATCTAGCCCCCTGCAAGATGGAGCTAACAAAGTAGACCGGGTGCTGCATCATTTTCTTCCTCGGCGGTACTCCGACCGGCCGTGTCGTCTCTACACCAACGGCATCAGGCTATGTCGCTGCTATTACCTCGTTATCAACTTCTCTCTGTGCCACTAGTGCGGCGCTGACCACCTGGTTCGTTGCCGCTAGGTATAGCAGCAACGGTTCTTGTGGTCTAGGCGCAACTAGTATTGGCGTGGAGGAAAGATACCTCTTCAAATCTTGCAATGTTGCTTCGGCTTCTGGCGTCCATTCCATTGGGCCCGCCTTTTTCAAAATCTTGAAAAAGGGAAGGGCGCACTCGGCAGACTTGGAAATGAATCTGCTCATGGCGGCAACGCAGCCAGCAAGCCAACGCACATCCTTGACCCGTTTGGGTGCTTCAATCTGTTCTATATCTTTGATCTTGTCCGGATTGGCCTCTATCCCACGCAGTGACACAAAGAACCCGAGGAGCTTGCCGGACGGGACGCCGAAGACGCACTTCTCAGGGTTCAGCTTGAGGTTGATCTTGCGTAGGTTTACAAATGTTTCTTGTAAAACCGGTATAAGGGTTGCCCTGTTCTTGGTTTTGACCACTATATCATCCATATAAGCCTCCATATTTCTATGGAGCTGGGGGTTCAAAACCAATCTGGACTGCCCTTGCAAACGTCGAGCCAGCACTCTTCAACCCGAAAGGCATTCGTACGAAACAGTACGTACCACATGGGGTGATGCATGCTGTCTTCTCTTCGTCTTCTCTTGCCATGAAGATCTGATGGTAGCCGGAGTAGGCATCCAGGAATGACATCACACCCAGCCGTGGAGTCAACAATCTGGTCGATGCGCGGCAACAGGAAGGGGTCCTTGGGACAAGCCTTATTGATATCTGTGTAATCAATACACAGCCTCCACTTCCCATTTGCCATGCGCACTACCACTGGATTGGCCAACCACGTTGGATGGAGCACTCCTCTTACCAAACCCGCTGCTTCCAATTTCCGGATCTCCTCTGTGATGAACTCTTGTCGTTCAAAATCTTGCTTCCTAACCCTCTGCTTGACGGGCCGCGCATGAGGACAGACAGCAAGGTGGTGCAGAATCACCTCCCTGGGAACGCTTGCCATGTCGGATGCTTGCCATGCAAACATGTCGACATTCGCCCGCAGGAAGGTGACGAGCGCGTCTTCCTATTTGTCGTCAAGGGTGGAGCTTATGGTGGAAGCCCATCCTGTGCCGTCCTCCTTGACGGAAACCTTCTTGGTTCCCAGCGGTGTGGCCCTGGACCTCTTGTTTCTGCCGGTGGAGCTCTCTGGCACATCCTCGACGGGAGCGTGACACTCCGAAGAGGTGCGCTTACCGGAGTGGGTGTCCGAGGCCTCACCGGTCCTCTTCTTGTCGGTGGAACTCACTGGCACGTCCTCGACGGGAGCACAACATTCCGAAGAGGTGCGCGTGCTCGAGTGGGTGTCCCAGGTCTCACCGGTCTTCTTCTTCTTCCCTCCCAGGGCTCCAGTGGCAGGAGCAAGTGCCCTCATGGCGGCAGCTGCTGCAACTTCTTCCTGGTGTAGTTGGTCAGCGCAAATCAGCGCATCTTTCTTATCGAAGGGGATGGTGATGATCGTCACAGGTCCTGGCATCTTCAGGGTGTTGTAGGCGTAGTGTGACGCTGCCATGAACTTGGCCAGTGCTGGGCGGCCAAGGATCCCGTTGTAAGGCAAGGGGATCTTGGCAACATCGAACACGATCCTCTCCGTCCTGTAGTTCAGATCACTTCCAAAAGTCATGGGCAGCGTGACCTTCCCCTTTGGTTGACTTCTCCTCGGGTTGACCCCCTAAAACGTGCCCGTCTCTTCGAGGTTTCCGTCAGGAATCTGTAGCTTCTGGATCACGATGGGCGAGAGCAGATTCAGACTGGCCCCGCCATCGACTAGCATCTTCGTCACCTTGAGGTTGCGTATTGTCGGTGAAACCAACAATGGCAAGCACCCGACCGCAGTAGTGCGATCAGGGTGATCCTCAGTGTCTAAAATGATAGGCATGTTGGACCATTTCAGCGGCTTTTGGGCACCAAACGACGGCTCCGCCACTGTAATCTTACGCGCCCACTTTTTAAGCTGGCGGTGGGAAGTATGCAGCGAGGCGCCGCCATCGACGCACATGGCCTCCTTGGCTTTCTCAAACTCTTGGTTGCCGGACTCGTCGTCCTCTTCGTGATCGTCGTCTTCGGGCCTTCTATCACGGCCCCGGGCGGGCCTCTCCTGCTGTTTATCCTTGTCGCGACGGCCTGCTTGGCCGTCACACTTCTTGTCGGACCCCTCAGCACCGTCCTGGCCCTTCTCCTTGTCCCGCCTCTCGTATTCAGCCCTCTGCTTCTCAGCAAGGAGCTCAACCTATCGGCAGTCCTGGAGATCATGGCCTTTGGTGCGATGGATCTTGCAGTATCGCTTGCCGGATTTTCCTGGCTTCTCGGCAGCCGCCAAGGCCCGGTAGGCGAAACACCCGGCCATTTCCTTGTCGGGGTCACCCGCCTTGGTTTTCTTGGTGGAGCCGGCGTCATCAGATCCCTCGACGGCAAGCACGGCTTTACCCTTGCGCTTCCTGTTGCGATGCCGGCCTTTCTTCGCCGGGGCGGCAGTATCGTCATCTGAAGAGTCGGTTTCCGCGCCGGCATCTTCGCCGGGGTACTTCCTTCCCTCTTTAGCCCGGGCACATCTGTCAGCAAGAACATAGAGTTCCGCCACATCTTTCACCTGGGTCATCGCCAGTTCTTCACGCATCTTGCGGTTGCGCACGTTCTAATGGAACGCGCTGATGATGGCAGCAGGGTGAACACCTGGGATATTGTACTGTACCCAGCTGAACCTCTGTATGTACTTGCGCAGACTCTTGCCTTCCTTCTGGGGTATGACGTGCAGGTCACTTGCTTGGCCATGGGCTTGGTGACCTCCAGTAAAGGCGCCAACAAACTCATGGCACAAATCCGACCAGGAGGAGATAGAGTCTACCGGCAAGTGCATCAACCACGACATGGCGTTGGGCTTAAGAGCCAACGGAAAGTAATTCCCAAACACCTTATCGTCGCGGGCTCTGGCGGCCTGCATCGTGATGGTGTAGATGCTGAGGAACTCCGACGGGTGGGTCTTGCCGTTGTACTTCTTGCCAACGTCAGGCTTAAAGGTGTGGTGAGTGGGCCACTGGTACTATAGCAGCTCACGGGTAAAAGCCGGACAGCCTACCTCGTAAGGTAGACCTCCAGGGCTCTCCTGTGCTGGGCGGTCCACAGCAGGCCCTGCTCGCCTGTCTGACTGGTGCCGCGCTCCACGCCGGCGCTCGATGGTGGTCCAAGCGTCTTCATGAGCTCGCTCCTGAAGAACTTGACGCTGGTCGCCGCGGGTCCGTGGGTCGGACGACGCTATGGAGATGGCGCCACCCGCGACGTCTCGTCGAGTCGACACACATGGTACTGGGCGAGAAGGAGGCAAATGCATTGTGGCCGCGGTGCCGCCGGTCCTCACGCCGCGGTGCGTGGGACCCCATCAGAACGTCGACCCGGGGGCCTCGCAGGACTTGGTTCATCCTTGTTGGCGACGGCGACAAGGCTTCGGATGGTGGCTCTCCATTCGTCGAGTTTCCCCGTAACAGGAGGGAAGTTGAGGAGCAACTGCGCATGCGCCAGGGCTTCGGTTGGGGTTAGCGGTAGTGAAACCTGCACGGACCGCGACGCGCTTCGACCCCTGACCATGTCAGGAGGAGCTCTGTCACGATCCCGCGGTCGCATGCCGTTTCCACCAGCGCTTCGGCGGGCGGGCAGGTCTTCTACGTCTCGGGAGTGGTGCTCAGGGCTCTTCCCGTGGCGACGCCCGTGATCTTCGGTGCGATGACGCCGTTCGTCATGCACTACTTGGGAGGAGCGTGTCGTTGGCGCCGGCGTGGGAGTCCTGGAGGCCCTTGCGTCGCCTTCGGGTGATGCAGCAGCGACCTTGGAAGGCCTCGCGCCACTCGCGGAGGGCCTGGCTCCGTCTTTGGATCCGGCGGTGTGTGGCCCATTACCAGGCGCACAAACAACGCCACCTCCCAAACTCCGGCTGCTGGTACGGCGTTGGTGTTCGTGAGCAGCGCCCAGGGTCCTTTCCGCAACCGGTCCACTGCTCGCTCGCGTCGGGTGTGGGGACCCTGACTCATAAGTCGTGATCACCGAATGCACGTGTACAGTGATCCCAGAGATCAATGCTCACTGAACACACATAAGCTGAATAACAAGAGTCTTACATCCATATATACCGTATTACACAAATAGGAACATCATGGTCAAGTCTTGAGTATATCATTGCAACGGAAATCTTCAATGACAACTTGGACCCATGCCATCTGCCTTAACCCTACATGCATTCTGACTGGGAAGCGTCCTAGCTCGCATGCTCGTCACCAAGAAATCTTCATCATATCATGTTCTCTCATGCCTGGACAATAAAATAACCAGTGGCAAGCCAATGAGTACTTTGAATGTACTCGCAAGCAACCCAAGTGTGATAACAGAATAATTATGCAAGGCTCTACTGCTAAATTGGCAGTTTTGCGGAAAGCTAGTTTTTCATATGCAAGTATGATCAACATATAACATGGACATGCATGTGTCTGCAACAAGTATCAGGAGGTTTCAAACATCAATATCGAGAAAGAGTCATGAACAACTCTTGCTCACGCTCATCGTGACTTTCTCACAATCACATCAACAGATTCACCCAAACCGTGTTGTTTTCTAGAAACTTATGGACATAGTCTAAGTAGCACCACCCAACTGTCCTTGACCATGGACACGGCTATTCGAATAGTTTGACACTCTGCAGAGGTTGCACACTTTACCCACTAGATCCGGGGAACTTCCGTTTCATCCACGACCCGCGGTACCTCAAGTACCCGGGGTAAGCACCCGATCACTATCTTTCCCGAGGCGACACTAATATGGAGTCCACTTGATTGGTAGCAACCCCCGTGCCCCACATTTCACATCTTAAGATTTTTGGAGCCTCGCTCCCATATTCATCACATACCACTAGCACGGGGTACCAATGGTGTGTCCGGTTCCTTGTAAAGACAGTCATGGCCACCTATCCAAGTGCGACCCCGTCCCGAGAGTGAGCTATGTCACCCCCGTCACTAGTAATGCGGGAACCATGCTAGTATCGGCCTAGGTAATCAATAATGCCCATTCCCATATAAGGGTAGAGTGGTTGTGCATGTTTGGTTGGGACGGTAGTCACACATAAATCTAATCCATCTCTGTAAACAACGCTTTCATCAAGCCTCGGTACACTACTTCTTCACCAAGTAGTGCCCTAGTTTCTCATCATCTCCCAGGGGCATTAGTGGCACCCACTGGGTTATCTGCAAGTATGTCTTACCACACTTGTTTCACTCAATGCATAACCTTGACTCCTTTTGCGTAGCCAACTACTATAGCATATATCTATCTACTCCCAACCACATAACCCTCATAGGAAGGTAGGGTCATGTTTGAAGCAAGTTTCAATAGTAACAAAGGTACCAACCAAAGTGGTCACCACTTCTACATGATTCCGATGCATTGATAATAAGGTGCGATGAGACATGCATAAAAAGGTTTCTCGAACATGGTCAAAGGGCTGCTTGCCTTATCCTTCCGAGTCTTCAAACCTTCTAGTCCATCTCCGAGTACTCCGTTTATTTCGTCAACTAACGATGGAAACAGTCATAATAAGCAACACAACAAAGCAAAAATAAAAGTGCTCTACAAATAGGAGTTGGACTTTTCTAGGATACCTCTGTTCATATGAAAAATAACCAAGGTGGTTTCATTGGAGTATGATCAATGGATGGTTTGGCACATTTCAATATGATGGAATCAAGGGTTTTATGGATTTGAAAGAAGTGTACAGAAATATATTTTTGAATAATGAGCAAAGGCACCCATTAATCAAGTCGTGATTTTAGAAGCATCGAGGAGTTGGTTTCACTGGATTTGGAGTTCAAATGAATTTCCTAGGATTTTGCAAAGTTGATAAATACGAAGAAATGGCTCATTATTATGTGGGGTACATAAAGTATTAATAAAAATGTTCCAAAACTAAGTTTGGATATGACAAGCACCTAGGAATTTGAACCACTGCATTTGGATCAAATTTGAGCCCTCTGTGATTTTCTAAAGTTCAACACAGAAATGGAATAATGACATTTGATAATTATTTGTGAAGAAAAGGTTTCTGGAAAAATGTGCATGTTGAACCAACAGGTAGATCATGATTCTAGAAACTACCAGAAATTTGAATGGAGTTAATTTGAATTATATATGGATTTATGAAGTTTACTGGAAAAAGAAAACAAATAAGGAAAAAGGGTTATACCCCTTTACTGCACACAGGGCGACGGATAGATGGTGGGCCGGCCCAGCGGCTCGGCTGTGCGGGGAGAGGTGGTGACGCCGAAGGCGCCCACGCGTATTGCGCCCTCACTGCGGAGACGCGGGACCAGGCGAACCCGCCTCCACTTGCCAGCGTGGCCTGGTGGCTGGGCCACTTACGAGCGAGGCCCGCCTGCAGGGCCTCCGTCTTCTTCTTCCTCCCGCGCGCTCGCCTGGCCGAGGGAGAAGAGAACCCCGACGGCGACTGCCGGCGCTACGGAGCACCTCCGGTGATGCTCTGGCTATGGATGGGCTCGTCGAAGAACACCGCATCCACTCATGTATGCCACGGCTGCAAAGGATGGTCGAGTCGATGGCGACTTGGACGCCGGCGGATGGCGATGATGGCGGTGTTTGGCATGGCGGGGAAAGCACGAGGAGGAGAGGATGGAGCACGGGTTGAGTTGGCGGTGGTGAGGAGAGGGTGCAGGAGTGCTCAGGGGGGAGAAAGAAAGGTCGAGGCCCACAAATTTAAGTGGCGGCCGGCGGCTCTGCTCCGGCCATAGAGATGGCTGGAGGGCACGGGGAGAGCAGTAGGCCTGCTGGGGAGGTACACTAGAGGGAGAGGGGGCAAATGGAGCCACGAGGAGAGTCTGGGGTTCCCTATAAATAGGTGGGCGATGGTCCACCGAGGTCTCGTGTGCCGGCGAGCTTGTTCCCATCGCTGCAAGCCACGGGGGCACCCGTGGGTGTGTCCGGGGTGTTTGTGGGGTTGGTCCAGGTCGAGGGGAGGGGAGAGAAGGAGCGGGGGAGCGTCAGGGTAGCGCGCGTGTGAGGCTGCCCACTGGAGCGCTCGGGCGGCCATGGCGCGCGTGCGAGCCGGGGCCAGAGAGAGAGGAAGAAGGGGGCCGACCAGCTGCCGTGTCCCGGATGTCGAGGCGGCCTCGGGGGACATGCTGGGGAGGCCCGAGGCTGTTGGGTGCCGCTGATTGGGGGTGGCACAGTGCGCCAGGGCACTGTAGTGCACTCCAGAGCATGAGCTCTGCATGCCATGGCATAGAAAAGTGTCATATGCGTGTCCCCTTATGGCTAGCAATGCTAGGGGTTAGTAAACAATGCACAGACGGCCTGGGATGCCCTGGAGGGCCACTGGAGTTAGGAGGGAGGTGAGAAAGAAGGAGATTGCTGCTGTCCAGGAGAGAAAAATGGGGTTTTACCCCCCTAAATCATTGAGCTCTAGCCATGGGGAAGTTACTGGAGGTAGAAGATGACTATGAGAAGCTGTGGTAAAAAGTTGAGCTCAAGTAGAATAGTAAAAGGGGGCAAAACAGTGGTTTTGGTAAAATGGCAGAAGGAGTTTGATGTAGTTTTGGGCAAGCAAATGACTTCCAATTGACATGGGACTTAACAGGATGAAATGTCACATAGATTTAGGCCCTTCCACCAAATTTGAGCTCATTTGGGCAAAGTTGCCAATGCAACTTTTGTAAACCCTAGAAATCAACAGAAATGGATTTCTCAAGATTAGGTTAAGCAAATCATCTCTCCTTGATGCACCACTTGGTGTAGTGTCATCATTTGGGGTTGTGAACATGTCCACAAAATTTAAGGCCCCAAGTAAAAAGTTGGAAATATCGAGTTGTTCAAATTTGAATCTGGTCGGAAAGGGTTTTGGGGTACTTAGATCAAGTTATGCTTCTCCAATACTTGTGCCATTTGGTCTAGATGCATAATTAGACCATTCTAGCATGTGCACCAAGTTTGAGAGCATTTGGACAAGTTTGGCAATGTAAAGTTGCTCAAACTTCAAAATGGACAGAAATGGTTTTGAGGGGATTAGATGATGTTTCCTTGATCTTCAAGGCATGAGGCTTTGTACGATCATCAAATATGTCATATTTGACATGATAGAAGTTTCCTGGAATTTTTGGAGAACATTTCCTTTGTAAATATTTCAAAAGCTTGAAATCCATAAAGGGTTTTGGAAGGATTTGTCCAATATTTTGAACATGACCATGTGTTGAAACTCTTATATATGGACAATATATGTCCTATGAGTTTCCCTGAATTTTGGCAAATATTTTTGAAATAATCAAATAATTTTTCCCTATTAAAGACCATTTCTGGCCTTAAGAAAAAGCTTTTAAATAAAATATGAAAATAACTTTTAAAATTATAATTTTGTGGTTTATGGGAGTCCTATACCTAATAGGATTCAAATATACTTTTTGAAAGATTTTTCACACCCTAAATAAGGTACCTGTAGTGCAAACCTCAATTCAGGGGTTTTTGGAAAACTAATTTTTGAAAATACTATTTGGCTAAAATATTTTTATAAGAAAATACTATACTGGTCTATACACAGGGCATGATCATTGGGAAAAGGTCTTGGATCAAGGAGATGAAGTAGAAGAGTTGGACGATTTATTTGATTTTTAGAGCACTAGCAAACATCAAACATAGAACCAATCAAGCAAGATCAAAAACACTCAAAAGTTTTTGTCAATCCATATTTTTAGCATGATCATCAGCTTAAGCAATGTGGCATGAAAATCAGGGTGTGACAGACCTACCCCCCTTACAAGAATCTCGTCCCCGAGATTCCCAGACTAGGCGTGGAAAGGAATACGGAGTCTTGGATACGAGGTAGTCTTCACTTCTTCTTGTTGGTTCTGCTTCCGAGTGGTGCTCCATGGAATCTTGAAGTACTTGGTGGTGTGGCTTCTCGCTTGCTATCTTTGATGCAGGTTGCCGAGGGGTCTCTTGTATGGGTTAGGTTGAGCTAGACGTCAAGGGTTTGATGAACGATGACCTTGCAGAGACCGGGCTAGTTAGGAAGTAAGGAGTACTTCCAGAGTGGTGACGCGAGGAATTTTTGGTGCACAGAGGGTATCTTAGGTGGTAAATCTAGCTGGTAGCGGTCTACTATTTGTCTGGCAGTGAACTTGAAGAAGGTCTATAAATCTTGGTGTGAGCGCCGCTTCGACATGGAAATGCTTGGTTTCTTCGAGAGGAGTGGTTTGCCGATACGCCCGGTCTTGGACGCAGGAGTTTACTTCTTGATGACGGTGGTCGGTGTAGTTCTTCCTTCTTGACATGGCGGTCTTCAAATGTCTTCTATCCAGCTGTCCGTCTCTTCTTTTGTCTTCGGGCAGAGAAGTAGGCCATCAAATAATGATGTTACCCAACTTGTCCAATTACTCCATGAGGTCTATGGGGTACGCAAGGTAGGCTGTGGTATTGGTGGTGGTCTCCGTTGAGTATTGGCAGGGGTCTACTTGACTCAGAGTCAAGGCCCGTGGTCGGAATCTGACCATGTTGTGGCTTGGTGGGGCTTAAGGGTTTCAAAGATTCTAGTGAGGGGTGAATGTTTTATCATCTTATCCTTGAGCACAATTTATGAGATGCCAGTAGCTCCATCTAGTACTCCAAACGAATAACCTTATACCACTAAATGCATCCTCTCGTATAGACCAACTTCAATCACCACTTATGCCATACATAACCTCATGACTCACAAAAGGAGGTCTTACAAAATTGTACTTGTCTACGATCCCCAAATCCATTTGTATGTCTACCCCTAAAATCCATGGGTAGATCATGCATGCTGCTAAGCTTGGGTTAAACACCACAATCTAAGCGCCCAACCTGCTCTTGCAAGGTTCAAGATAATGCATCTCTACTCTAAGGAAACACGTCATATGCCACTCCAAGATATTGTTTCCTTCCTATAGATCAACTCCAATAGCCCGGTAGCTTCCCTCAATCACCACATAATCCAACAATTCTGCAAATCCGATGTCTACGGTGTTCCGGAAGATCTCAAGTCCCTATAATACCCAAATACTTGGAAGGGCTAAGCATCATGATAGTAAGTCCACCAAATTCCCAACATCCGGTTCAAGTAAACTCCAAGGTCATGATTATATAGATCCCTAGATAACTACGATGAATAATCTAATCTCCTACTTTATTGTCCACCAAGAAACATGGAATCAAGATCAATGGTCTAAATCCAATTTACTCCGAACCATGCAGACATATCTAGCATCTATACCCAACCAGAATCACCTACTTAAATCCAAATCTCATGCCCAACGAGTACTCCTACGTTTTCCCCAAAGTCATTATTGTAATGCCAACTATCTCCCATCAATATCATCTGCTCAAGTCAAATCCTTATACGTCCAAGAATCTCAATTTGCAATCACAATAGTCCTGCAAATCCAAGTTACTCCAGGGTGATGAAAGTTATGCTACTCCATTAATCATGATCCCCCAACATGAAAACCTCACAACTCATCAAGGTCTCAGATAATCCCTCGAAGTCACTGATATGAAGCCACCAAGTCATCTGTCTTATATCCTCAAATTGGTCTATCTATGGCATCGTCAGTTCTTGTGCTATATTAGGACGAAAATGTGCTCACTAACTGTGTCCACTAGTTCCATTACGAACCCAGTGTTGTGCAAGGTTGTTGAGGCTTAACTGGTTCTCTTGTAATACTATGGGTTAAGCACATGGTTAAGGATTCCTGCTGGAGTGTCTCGTGAAGTCTCAAAGGGTCTAGGAATGGGTTTCTAGTCTGGATGGTTAAACATAATTCTACGAGGTTGCACTTGGTGGTGGAGGTTGTAGCAGAATTCTTCATTGCCAGTTGGTTGCCGAGGTAGAATCCTTGGTGCATCTTGTCTTGCGGGTCTTCAATCGAGGAGATAGAAGAGAGGGAAAAAGAAGCACAAAGGAGGGGAATGCCTAAAGGGGGTTCTATAGTGCAGGTGCAAACAAACAGGTGCAAAAAGGCCGAAACAAAAGAAACAAGGCAAGGAACATGACATAGCCATGCACTTGTTGCCTAGGGAAAAAGTGCGACTTATATCAAAACACAAACAAATAAAAGCAAGCAACACACAATCATGGTTCTATTCGAACCATCATACGGACTCGACTGCGCATAGGGGGTACACGACTCATCCTACCATAGGGGTTCTCGGACTCAGTGTCGTGACTTGTGCCTCGTGCAGTCTTCTGAGCTTTCCTCAGGTGTTGCTATGTCCCTTGTAGTTGTTTGATGAACGATCCGGGTTGAGCTTGAAGAATCTTCAACAACTTCTCGCCTGATGAGGTGATGTGGTGAAGGTGCCTCCTTGTAGCTGATGTTGACTTGGTCTTCTCTTGTCTCTTTAATCATGACGATCCCTTGTGCCTTCTGGGGCGTCGAGGGTACCAGGTAGGCAATCCGTATTCAATGAGAATGACAAGGCATAATAGAGGTCCAACATGTCGGTTTTGTTGGTGACAACATCGACACCAAGAGCGGGGGCCAAAGAGAACCGTTTTCCTGCTCACTATAGTGAGGCGGACCAAATGGCGAGGTTATCATCCACCGATGGTTGCCGACACATCAACAGTAGTGACAAGGTTACTCTATTAGCGAGGTATATTATGATCTTGCATAACCTATACCCTGGTCATCGTAGGCCAATGTTGCATCATCCTGGGGCACTGTCAAGGGTGTCACCATCTTCTGGGTCTTCATGTCCTCATTCCTCGAGGATGTATCTTTTGTTGGCATCGTCTTGTTGTGGTGTCGCCAATCTTGTGTTCGGAGTAGGTGGGTGAGTGTTTGGCAACGTGTACTCCACAAGGATTACAGAAAATCTAGTGGTCATGGGCATAAGGGTTCTAGCGACCAATAGTTTTGAAGGGGGAGGAGATCAAGTATAGCCTAGTTTTTGAAAAACTGAGAAGAGAAGAGAAGTATAGATTATTTTGAAAACTAGTAATAGTTTTGGAAATAGTTTTACCCTAACTATAGACCATGCTAACTAAGGCTTCCTACAGTCAGGATGGCTCTGATACCAGCTCTGTGGGGACCCCGACTCATAAGTCGTGATCACCGAATGCACGTATACAGTGATCCCAGAGATCAATGCTCACTGAACACACAGAAGCTGAATAACAAGAGTCTTACATCCATATATACCGTATTACACAAATAGGAACATCATGGTCAAGTCTTGAGTATATCATTGCAGCAGAAATCTTCAATGACAACTTGGACCCATGCCATCTGCCTTAACCCTACAGGCATTCTGACTGGGAAGCGTCCTAGCTCGCATGCTCGTCACTAAGAAATCTTCATCATATCATGTTCTCTCATGCCTAGCCAATAAAATAACCAGTGGCAAGCCAATGAGTACTTTGAATGTACTCGCAAGCAACCCAAGTGTGATGACAGAATAATTATGCAAGGCTCTACTGCTAAATTGGCAGTTTTGCGGAAAGCTAGTTTTTCATATGCAAGTATGATCAACATATAACATGGACATGCATGTGTCTGCAACAAGTATCAGGAGGTTTCAGACATCAATATCGAGAAAGAGTCATGAACAACTCTTGCTCACGCTCATCGTGACTTTATCACAATCACATCAACAGATTCACCCAAACCGTGTTGTTTTCCAGAAACTTATGGACATAGTCTAAGTAGCACCACCCAACTGTCCTTGACCGTGGACACGACTATTCGAATAGTTTGACACTCTGCAGAGGTTGCACACTTTACCCACTAGATCCGGGGAACTTCCATGTCATCCACGACCCGCGGTACCTCAAGTACCCGGGGTAAGCACCCGATCACTATCTTTCCCTAGGCGACACTAATATGGAGTCCACTCGATTGGTAGCAACCCACGTGCCCCACATTTCACATCTTAAGATTTTTGGAGCCTCGCTCCCATATTCATCACATACCACTAGCACGAGGTACCAATGGTGTGTCCGGTGCCCTGTAAAGACAGTCATGGCCGCCTATCCAAGCGCGACCCCGTCCCGAGAGTGACCTCATGTCACCCCCGTCACTAGTAATGCGGACACCATGCTAGTATCGGCCTAGGTAATCAATAATGCCCTTTCCCATATAAGGGTAGAGTGGTTGTGCATGTTTGGTTGGGACGATAGTCACACATAAATCTAATCCATCTCTGTAAACAACACTTTCATCAAGCCTCGGTACACTACTTCTTCACCAAGTAGTGCACTAGTTTCTCACCATCTCCCAGGGGCATTAGTGGCACCCACTGGGTTATCTGCAAGTATGTCTTACCACACTTGTTTCACTCAATGCATAACCTTGACTCCTTTTGCATAGCCAACTACTATAGCATATATCTATCTACTCCCACCCACATAACCCTCATAGGAAGGTAGGGTCATGTTTGATGCAAGTTTCAATAGTAACAAAGGTACCAACCAAAGTGGTCACCACTTCTACATGATTCCGATGCATTGATAATAAGGTGCGATGAGACATGCATAAAAAGCTTTCTCAAACATGGTCAAAGGGCTGCTTGCCTTATCCTTCCGAGTCTTCAAACCTTCTGGTCCATCTCCGAGTACTCCGTTTATTTCATCAACTAACGATGGAAACAATAATAATAAGCAACACAACAAAGCAAAAATAAAAGTGCTTTAAAAATAGGAGTTGGACATTTCTAGGATACCTCTGGTCATATGAAAAATAACCAAGGTGGTTTCATTGGAGTATGATCAATGGATGGTTTGGCACATTTCAATATGATGGAATCAAGGGTTTTATGGATTTGAAAGAAGTGTACAGAAATATATTTTTGAATAATGAGAAAAGGCACCCATTAATCAAGTCATGATTTTAGAAGCATCTAGTAGTTGGTTTCACTGGATTTGGAGTTCAAATGAATTTCCTAGGATTTTGCAAAATTGATAAATATGAAGAAATGGCTCATTATTTGGTGGGGTACATAAAGTATTAATAAAAATGTTCCAAAACTAAGTTTGGATATGACAAGCACCTAGGAATTTGAACCACTGCATTTGGATCAAATTTGAGCCCTCTGTGATTTTCTAAAGTTCATCACAGAAATGGAATAATGACATTTGATAATTATTTGTGAAGAAAAGGTTTATGGAAAAATGTGCATGTAGCACCAACAGGTAGATCATGATTCTAGAAACTACTAGAAATTTGAATCATCAAATTTGGAGTTATTTGAATTATATATGGATTTATGAAGTTTACTGGAAAAAGAAAAAAAATAAGGAAGAAGGGTTATACCCCTTTACTGCGCACAGGGCGACGGATAGACGGTGGGCCGGCCCAGCGGCTTGGCTGTGCGGGGAGAGGTGGTGACGCCGAAGGCGCCCACGCGTATTGCGCCTTCACTGCGGAGACGCGGGACCAGGCGAACCCGCCTCCACTTGCCAGCGTGGCGCGGTGGCTGGGCCACTTACGAGCAGGGCCCGCCTGCAGGGCCTCCGTCTTCTTTTTCCTCCCGCGCGCTCGCCTGGCCGAGGGAGCAGAGGACCCCGACGGCGACTTCCGGCGCTACGGATCACCTCCGGTGATGCTCTGGCTATGGATGGGCTCGGCGAAGAACACCGCATCCACTCATGTATGCCACGGCTGCAAAGGATGGTCGAGTCGACGGCGGCTTGGACGCCGGTGGACGGCGGTGATGGCGGTGTTTGGCATGGTGGGGAAAGCACGAGGAGGAGAGGATGGAGCACGGGGTGAGTTGGGGGTGGTGAGGAGAGGGTGCGGGAGTGCTCAGGGGGGAGAAAGAAAGGTCGAGGCCCACGAATTTAAGCGGCGGCCGGTGGCTCTACTCCGGACATAGAGATGGCTGGAGGGCACGGGGAGAGCAGTAGGCCTGCCGGGGAGGTACACTAGAGGGAGAGGGGGCAAATGGAGCCGCGAGGAGAGTCTGGGGTGCCCTATAAATAGGTGGGCGATGGTCCACCGAGGTCTCGTGCGCTGGCGAGCTTGTTCCCATAGCTGCAAGCCACGGGGCGCCCGTGGGTGTGTCCGGGGTGTTTGTGGGGTTGGTCCAGGTCGAGGGGAGGGGAGGGAAGGAGCGGGGGAGTGTCAGGGTAGCGCGCATATGAGGCTTCCCATTGGAGCGCTCGGGCGGCAATGGCGCGCGTGCGAGCCGGAGCCGGAGAGAGAGAGGAAGAAGGGGGCCGACCAGCTGTCGTGTCCCGGACATCGAGGCGGCCTCGGGGGACATGCTGGGGAGGCCCGAGGCTGTCGGGTGCCCCTGATTGGGGGTGGCTACAGTGCGCCAGGGAACTATAGCGCGCTCCAGAGCGCGAGCTCTGCATGCCATGGTATAGAAAAGTGTCATATGTGTGTCCCCTTATGTCTAGCAGTGCTAGGGGTTAGTAAACAATGCACAGACGGCCTGGGATGCCCTGGAGGGCCACTGGAGTGAGGAGGGAGGTGAGAAAGATGGAGATTGCTGTTGTCCAGGAGAGTAAAATGGGGTTTTACCCACCTCAATCATTGATCTCTGGCCATGGGGAAGTTACTGGAGGTAGAACATGACTAGGAGAAGCTGCGGTAAAAAGTTGAGCTCAAGTAGAATAGTAAAAGGGGGCAAAACAGTGGTTTTGGTAAAATGGCAGAAGGTGTTTGATGTAGTTTTGGGCAAGCAAATGACTTCCAATTGACATGGGACTTAACAGGATGAAATGTCACATAGATTTAGGCCCTTCCACCAAATTTGAGCTCATTTGGGCAAAGTTGCCAATGCAACTTTTGTAAACCCTAGAAATCAACAGAAATGGATTTCTCAAGATTAGGTTAAGCAAATCATCTCTCCTTGATGCACCACTTGGTTTAGTGTCATCATTTGGGGTTGTGAACATGTCCACAAAATTTAAGGCCCCAAGTAAAAAGTTGGCAATGTAGAGTTGTTCAAATTTGAATCTGGTCGGAAAGGGTTTTGGGGTACTTAGATCAAGTTATGCTTCTCCAATACTTGTGCCATTTGGTCTAGATGCATAATTAGACCATTCTAGCATGTGCACCAAGTTTGAGAGCATTTGGACAAGTTTGGCAATGTAAAGTTGCTCAAACTTCAAAATGGACAGAAATGGTTTTGAGGGGATTAGATGATGTTTCCTTGATCTTCAAGGCATGAGGCTTTGTACGATCATCAAATATGTCATATTTGACATGATAGAAGTTTCCTGGAATTTTTGGAGAACATTTCCTTTGTAAATATTTCAAAAGCTTGAAATCCATAAAGGGTTTTGGAAGGATTTGTCCAATATTTTGAACATGACCATGTGTTGAAACTCTTATATATGGACAATATATGTCCTATGAGTTTCCCTGAATTTTGGCAAATATTTTTGAAATAATCAAATAATTTTTCCCTATTAAAGACCATTTCTGGCCTTAAGAAAAAGCTTTTAAATAAAATATGAAAATAACTTTTAAAATTATAATTTTGTGGTTTATGGGAGTCCTATACCTAATAGGATTCAAATATACTTTTTGAAAGATTTTTCACACCCTAAATAAGGTACCTGTAGTGCAAACCTCAATTCAGGGGTTTTTGGAAAACTAATTTTTGAAAATACTATTTGGCCAAAATATTTTTATAAGAAAATACTATACTGGTCTATACACATGGAATGATCATTGGGAAAAGGTCTTGGATCAAGGAGATGAAGTAGAAGAGTTGGAGGATTTATTTGATTTTTAGAGCACTAGCAAACATCAAACATAGAACCAATCAAGCAAGATCAAAAACACTCAAAAGTTTTTGTCAATTCATATTTTTAGCATGATCATCAGCTTAAGCAATGTGGCATGAAAATCAGGGTGTGACATCGGGACGGGCTGTCCGGCTTCCGACTGGCCAACCGCCATCGTCGTCTTCTTCTTGGGAGCCATGATGATGAAGAAGCGTCGAACTGACTGCTAAAGCCGGTTCTCACAACTGCGCAGCCCCCTACCTGGCGGGCCAAAGATGTCGGTGTATTGGAAACGACACCTATGGGATCACAAGAATCCCTACTACGGTTGCGGGGCGCGGGGTTGAGAGAAGAGCGGATCAAACAGATAGCACATGGTTCCTTTACCCAGTTTCGGGCCGCGAGGACGCGTAAAACCCTACTCCTGCTTTGGTGGATTGTATATCTGTGTTCTTCGGCTAGCTATGGGGCGTGAGGAGCTCCAAAAAGCCGAATCCTCCTCCTGGTCGCCTCGAGCCTCCTTTTATAGGGAAAGGGGGTTGCCACAGTGGCACATAGGAGGTGGAAAGGGTACAGTGATGCGAGGTTATCCCTCACATTACATTACAAGGCGCATTTAATGCGTCTTGCTTAGGTGTCCTTGCTTTATCGGGGATGGGGGAGAGGCCTGTCTTGTCCGCCGCCGCTCCTTCTCATGCTGACACGCGCCCTGGACAACGGTGCCTGAGATGCCATGTAGGCAGGTAGGCAGCTGAGGTGGCGCAATGGTGGGTCTTCACGAAGATCTGCATGTCGCCACACATGTGCCTGCCCAGCTGGTTGGGTCGGCATCTGCATATGGCGGTGGAGGCTTAGTTGGCGTGGACCTGATGGTGGCCCTGCGGACGTCCTCGGCAAGGGCCTTACCAGGGCTCCGACAAGGGTCTTGCCGCGGCGCCTGCTGTCATCCCCGGCAAGGTGCTTGCCGGAGGTCCTGTGGTCCTCCTTGGCTGGGATCCCGCCAAGGGTCGTTGCCTTCTTAGTGTGTATCTGGTCTTGAATGTCTTCACAAAGATCTGCATGCCACTACGGGGATGTCTCCCGAATCCTTGCCCCATGGGGGCAGTGGACTCAAGGGTGATCTGCTCCGTAGGCATGGGGCGAGTTCCGCGGCAAGGGTCTTGCTGGGGCTGCTAAAGCCGGCCCCGGCAAGGATCTTGCCGGGGCTGCTGAAACTGGCTCCCGGCAAGGATCTTGCCGGGGAACCCGCTTCATCCCTTTGCTCTTTGTGGTCTTGGCTTTGGGCTTCAGTTCCATCGAGCTTCGGTCTTACCCTGGCTCGCCTCACTTGCCGTGCTCGGTGTGGTGGTGCCAATGGCTCAGACTGCCCGTGCACAGTCATAGGGGTACAAAAAGTGTACCCCTCTTTTTGTACACCGACAATCTGGTTTAAAATCCGGCTCAAGGGACATCAGTCTTACTGAAGCTCTCAAATATCCAGTTTACAATCCGGTTCAAGGGAAATATGTTTCCTACAAAGCTCTGAAGCTCTCAAATCCGGTTTAAGAATCTCCGGTTCAAAAAGAATTAATCTTTCGCAAGTTTGAGTTTAAAGGCCGTCAGAAAAATTCCAGCTAAAAATGAAGATTCCGGTTTAACATCCGATTCAAGGGAAAGATGTCTCCCACAAAGTTTTTTATGGTTTAAGAATTTCTGGTTCAAAAGAATAATCTCTCGCAAGTTCTGGTTCTTAGGAAAAAATAAAGGGACCAAAGAGAGTTTGTTGCACAATACAACTCAAACATAGGCACCCGGCAAGCACAGCTCAAAAATATATCAAATGGGGGCTTCTGTTTATAAAGCGGAGTTCTGACTACCCTCTTGATCTGGCTATCAAGCCAATGTTATCATAAGAGCACATCTCTGGTTACTTCGGTAATCCGGCTATCGAGCCAATATTATCATAAGGGACAAAAGAGAGTTTGATGCACATCACAACTCAAACATAGGCACCCACTGAGCCTAGCTCACAATGTTACTTGGGGGCTCTTGTTGCACAGCAACAAAGAGTCTTTAAGGCCCTTGTAATAGGCTATCAACCCAGGCTTGGAAGCCAGGTGTATTCACCTAAAACCCCGGGTTAACCTGCCTGCATCAAGTAAGTCACTCCGTCTAGGTAAACCTGGTATGACCCGCCGAACATTTGACAAGTCAATCTTATATAGACCCTGAACTTGTCAATGTTAAAACAACGATTGGTTAATGTGAGGTCCATCTTAACAGGCTTTGTAAAATGGTTTAACTCAGTGGCCTGGCAGCCCATGAAAAGCCTCGAATTTAGGCCTGGCAGCCCATAAAAAGCCTCGCATGATTTTATTTGACAAGTTTTCTCTTTTTGAGGTTTACTACACTTTATGGTAAACCGGTGTTTATTAACCCGGCCTGGCTTTTGACTATAAGTCACCAGTATGAGATAAGATAATGACCGTTGTTTATTAACCCGGCCTGGCTTTCGACTATAAGTCGCTAGTATGAGATAAGATAATGACCGGTGTTTATTAACCCGGCCTGGTTTTTTTATTAACTGGTAATCTATGATAATTGCCAATGTTCAAATATTGGGTGATCACCCTTACTACACTAGCTTGATAAAACCAATAGTGTGATCAAATATCACTGGAACCGGTTTTCAAACCGGGTTATAGTATTCAAATCTTTATATAGCCAACATGGCTGGATTTTATTATGGTTATCAATAACTAGTATTATGATTAAGGTTTTCAAAGTCGCTTTAGCACAATGGCTATCATATTATCAATGGAAATGATTTATTCTACAATTGAAGGAATAGTCCCGAGTTGCTGCACGCTTACGACCCGGCACTTGGGGGCTAGATTATTCAAAATGAGATTACATCAAATATGCAAGTCTCATGTCGCTGCAAGCATGCACCATGACACTTGGAGGCTAATGCAAAGTCATTTTTTGCTCACCTTATTGAAGACCCGAGTCATTACATGCTAATGAGCCAGCCCTTGGGGGCTACCAATTGCTCCTGTCAACAATTCAAGGTACACAAGTATTAAACCATTATATTGAAGGGTCCACTGTTTAGTTGGTGAAGCACAAAGCTCTTAACCTTGTGGACGTGGGTTCAAGCCCCATGATGGGAGGTACATTATATAATGTTATTTTCAATGAAGTATATATAAAGTCCCAGCTCAGTATTCTTACTGAGCCGGTCATTGGGGGCTACATGTTGCTGTTCAAGTCTACATGATCATATTTATAAAGTCCCTACTCATTATTGCATAATGACCCGGCCCTTGGGGGCTACACTGGTTGAAGTTTTTATGAGCATAAGGCAATTATAAGTCCCAGGCTGCTGCAAGCATGACAACCCGGCACTTGGGGGCTACATATGTGAAATATTCATTTTTGACTAATGACTAAGATGAATAACTTGGATTTCTTCAAGGTTATAACATTTATATTGAAGCAAGTCTTAAGTGGTTACTACGCTCCCTTCTTATGACTTGGGGGCTATAGGAGATATGCATATAAAGGAGGAACATTTAAAATTCTCAGCTTTGAACAAACCAGGAAGATCAATTGTGTGACTCGGCGTTGGTAATAATCATGACATGGTGACTATAATAGTCATAACCCGAAATTATCAGTTTTTATAACCCGACAATGGTCGTAATCATAAAACGACATCTTCAAGCCGGTTGGATATCAGTTGAATATTTCAAAGACCAATATTTTTGTCAAGTTAGAGCATTGAAGGCCGACTCAAATGGATTCTTGATTTACAATATTTCTTATGCAAGAAAGTTGATTACGAAGCTGGTCTGTTGACCCGGATTTTCTAGAAGAAGGAAAAGACAAGGACTTAAGGATGGTCAGGTGTCGGTTTACAAGAATTCTTAACCCGGAGCACAACCTGTCAAATTTGTTCTTGTGTTTATTTTGCAGCATAAGTTTACCATGGATAAATCCAAGCTAAACTAGGGGCTAATGTCGGGGATATACCCCGCGGTATGACCCGGCCGGACTTGGCGGTTTACTTGACACCGGTTTACACTTGGTGATTCACTGGCGACCCGCCCTGACCAGACGGTTTACAAGCAACTTGTCTGGTTAGTATGACTCACTAGTAACCCGACGGACTGCGGACGAATGACAAGGCCCAAGGCCCAGAAGGCCGGTTCATGTTATGGTGGGCCGGTTTATGAGGAAAGCACAAGGAATATTCTCCTACAAAGGAATCAAGACTAGGACTCCATTTGTAATAGAGTAATCCTAATACTATTAGGACTAGTCATGTAACCCGCCCCTTCAACATATATAAGGAGGGGCAGGGCTCCCCAAGAGGGAGATGACAAGTAAGAAAGAAACAATCTCTAGGGTTAGACACGATAAGGGGAGCCGGCTTATGCGGCGACTCCATGAGGGTCATAATGAGATCTAGCCTCAAACAGCATGTAGGGCTATTACCGGATGATGTTTCCCGGGGCACAAAGTTGTCTAAATCCTTGTGTTGAGTTGCGTCTCTCGATTCTGCTCAACCCCTCTCAAGCTACCACATAGATGTGTTGGCCTCGCGACTAAGTCCTCACACTAAGGACATCTGCCGTGACAAAACCATGACAATCACTGAGCTTAACAAATCGATAGCTCCGAAATGCTTTCTGTAGAGAACTAAAACTAAGTTTTTTGAATCATCTATTTTGCAAAAACTCTGCACTTTGTGATGCTCATCCACTCTACCTCATCTACATCTATTCAAAGGGTCAACTTTCAGTTTGCTTTGCCAAGATGTCTGACCAGAGTGACAGCCAGAATTTGTCTGAGGAGCAAGTTAACTTGAGTGAGGGCACTAGTTCCTCTAGCAGCTCTGATGAGGGTAGCAGGAGCACACCTAGCAACTTGCCCAAGGCAGCTACCAAGACACGAAAGAACAAGACTTCTAACACTCATGATGAGGACTTTGTGGCTGATGAGGCCACTTCAAAGAAGAAGGTGCTCAGGAAGGAGTATGGCACAACTGCTACAACAAAGCCATGTTTGATCAAGAAGGCACCTGCCAAGAGAGCTCCAATTTCTAAGTGAAAGTGTAGTATATCGACTAGAGGGGGGGTGAATAGGAGATTTTTATGAAATGCTTCAAAAGGTAGCTTTGAAGACAAAAGATAAACTCAGTCCTATTAGTATGCAGCGGAAAGTAGACTACACTAGACTAGCCATAGTCAAGTTTTTAATGAAGTGAAAGCACGAAGACTAATAGCAGCTAGGCAGTAGGGATCATGATGGAAGAAGGAATGAAGCCAATCACAATAGGTAGATACTCAGTGAAATCAATCAGATAGGGCAAGCAGGCAATGACTTCACAACATAAAACGATAAGTAAAGGGAAGGAAAGGATAGAACTAGTAGCTCGGGGAGGACAGTGATTTGTTAGACCAGTTCCAGTTGCTGTGACAACTGTACGTCTGGTTAGGGAGGCTGAGATTTAACTCAGAAGACTGTGTCTTCACCTTGTTCCCCTTGAGCTAAGGACACCTAGTCCTCGCCCAATCACTCTATTAAGTCTTCAAGGTAGACTTCCAAACCTTCACAGACTTCGTTCACCGGCGATCCACAATGACTCTTGGATGCTCAGAACGCGACGCCTAACTGGCTGGAGGAAACACAGTCCTCAAGTGTAATAAGTCTTCAGGTCACCCAGATAGAAAGACTTCAGTGATGCCTAACACTCTTTGGCTCTGGGTGTTTTGGCTTTGTCCTCGCAAGGATTTCTCTCTCAAACGCTTCGGAGGTGGATTGCTCTCAAACGACAAAAGTCGTGTAATAACTCTGAGTAGCCACCAATTTATGGTGTAGGGGGTGGGCTATTTATAGCCACTGGGCAACCCGACCTGATTTGTCCGAAGTGACCCTGGGTCACTAAGGAACTGACACGTGTTCCAACGGTCAAATTTCAAACACTCACACAGCAACTTTACTTGGGCGACAAGTAAGGCTGACTCATCCAATTCTGGATAATATTTGCTCTCATAGTCTTTGCTCGAAGACATAGGATTTGGTTGAGCATCACTTCAGTCACTCTGACTTAGATCACTTGGACCCCACTTAACAGTACGGTGGTTCCTATGACTCAACAAAGAAGAAAAGGAAACAACGAAACATCTAAGTCTTCGTTCTCCATAGTCTTCACACAATGTCTTCTCTTGTCATAATCTTCAATATGATTATCTTCATATACCACCACTGATGTCAATGTCTTCATACATTTTTAGGGGTCATCTCCGGTAGGTAAACCGAATCAATGAGAGACTACTACCTGTGTTATCCTGCAATTCTCACAAACACATTAGTCCCTCAACCAGGTTTGTCGTCAGTACTCCGAAACCAACTAGTGGTGGCACTAGATGCACTTACAATCTCCCCCTTTTTGGTGATTGATGACAAACTGGTTGAAGTTTTCAACGGGGATAAAGATATGTGAAATTGTAAAGGATAAAGGTATTGTCTTCGTAAGTAGCAAAAGGCTCCCCCTGAAGATGTGCATATAGTTTATTTTCCTTTGAATGCAAATGCACATGGCAGGTTGTACTTGTGGAGATCCTCTTCAACTTATGAAGACAATTCATCATGCACAATTGATATGTCGAAGATAATGACATGCATAATGAAAAATGGACGTCTACAATAATGACTAAGTGCGGAATATAAGGTAGCAGATGCGGAATTTATCATCGCATTACAGAGTAGCATAAAAACGTAGCACACGACCATCGGTTTAAGTGTTACAACTCAAAGAACCAAATGTAGAAAAAAACGAGAGTTGTAAACACTAGGCAAAATATAATGCACCCGCCCATATGGACCCGATTGAAGACTATCAACTCATATGCTTCTCCCCCTTTTGTCAGTAAGGACCAAAAAGGTTTGAGGATATAGAGCCTCTACTCGTTCCCAGTTGGAGCAGGAGAGGATGAAGGGTCGACGTTGGTGTTTGGCGATGCAGAAGTAGTTGGTGCAGTGTCGACGCGTGCTGATGTAGGAGGAGGTGAGGTAGCATCATCTTGATCATCGATCACCCTGGTGTCAATTGTTGCAGCGGAGGAGGAGTATTCAAAATCTTCAAGAGATGGAGTTCGATGCATAACAGCAATCCTTGGAGGAGTGTGGTCAAACTTGAATCTCTCTGTGAAGCCATCATCTTGAAGATCCGCTTCAGCACTCAGCAAGGTCAAACTCTTCCAAGACCTCCGACAGGTTTCATGAGCAACAAAGGAATTCTTGGTGGCAAGATTGCGGATGCGATTTACATCCACCAAGAAGCTTTGCATCTGACGCTTTAGCCAGTAGTGATGCTTATCCTGTTTTTGATGTAGGGCAACCAGAAGCTCTCGGTTATTCAGAACACGAGATCGCTTCTGAGGCCTTTGGGCGATGGTGCTCTCAGTAGCTTCGGTTTCAGCGTGTCGAGGTAGACGAGTACTGCCAGCCAGAGGATAAATGCGTGAGACTGCTGGAACTCCTTCAATCTGCTGAGTGGAGCTCTGGTGATCAGCGTTGTGAAGACTAACAGGCTGTTTGGCAGGCTCTTGGTATATAGCTTCAGCAGACATATCAACCTCATGCAAGAATATATGAAGGTTGCGAGCAGAGGGCTGATAGGTGATAGCTGAATGCAGCTTGATGAGGCGCATTATCCATGGGGCATAGAATTTCAGACCAAACAGATCAGAGCCAGACATAGCCAATTGCCTAATGATGAAATCTTGAGCATTGAAGTTGATGCCATTGAAGATATAGAAGACCAAAGTCTTCATGGTGCCTTCAAGCTTGGCTGCTGAAGAATGTCCTTTGACGGGCCATAGAGTATGCCTGATGATATGATAGATGGTGCGTGGCAGGTACTCTAGGTCTTCAACAAAGAATTCCTTAGGATATTCAGCATCACTTGGCAGAGGCTTCATCATGCTTAGCATTTGGCTCATGTTGGGCTTGCGCTTCTGAAAGATGCTCTCCAAGGCTTCAATGTGCAAATGACAGCCAGGTTCATACAGATCTCCTAGAGTGGGCAGGCCAGTAAGCTCAATGAGATCAAAGGCTTTGGCTTCATGATGGACATTGCCTGTCATCCACTCAAGGACCCATGTCTTCGGATCCCTGCTGTAGCCTCGAATGTGAAGGGTTGCATAGAATTGCAGAAGCAGCTCTTCATTCCAATGCACCTTGTCAGTTACAAAATTTAGCAGGCCAGCATCACGGAAACAATCAAGAGCTTCCTCCAGACAGGGTAGACCAGCAATAGCTTCAGTGTCAAGACGCATATGAGGAAAATGCGCCCTTGATCATAGAGTACTCTTGAGTAATAACTGCGCTGCTGATGGCTCCAGAACCTATCTGATGATATTCTTGGCTTGGAATATGGGTTCTTGGCGTTGTCAAAGAAGGTGTTGTGCGCAGTGAAGCTATTGGTACTGAATGACCCTTGAGAGGTAGCAATACCTGGAAACCTTGGCAGTCTTGGCTTAGGCTTCTGAACTTGAGGCCTGTGCTCAACATGATGATCAAACTAAGGACCGGCAGCATGCGGTCTAGTAGTAGGTGGTGGAGTCAGAATGGGCCACCGGACAGTAATGAGCTGATCATCTTGGTTGTACGCTTGCTCAATTGTATGGGGCCTAGGAGGCGGAACAGGAGCAGAGGCATTAGCTTCAGGCTGCAGATTTCCTTCAGGTGCAGCACTGGCTTTAGGCGCCATCACTTCAGGCACCATTGTGTCTTCAGGTGCCACATTAGCTTCAGCCATGACCACGTCATTGGCTTCAGTGTTGGTGGTGGCAGCCCCTGAATTTGTAACCTCCACTTCAGGAGCTGGAGGGTCGGACACGTTCTCCTCGAGAACAGGGGTTGTCGAAGTACGTTCATCTTCCGCTTGGGTTTGTTCTTCTCCTTGGGGTGGTTCTTCTTCGGCTGATGCAGCCGTAATATCTTCAGCCGCTTTGGCTTTAGATTCTGAGGGGTTCACAGTAGGAGTAGCGTCAGGTGCAGATGGTTGCTCAACTCCTTCTGGAACACTTGGGGCGATGACTTGAGGCCTTGGTCCTTTGCGAAGCCTTGGAAAAGCTGGCGACGCCTGAGGGGATGGAGGTTGTTGGGCCTCAAAGTCTTCATCTTCAAGCACCGAACTGGTGTCTTGAGTTGGCTGAGGTGTGACTGGTGTATCCTATGGGCGATCAGCCCACGAGTCATCCTGTGCAATTGGCGTCAATGGACGACCAATGCTGATGTGTTCGCTATTCATAAGAACAGGCGAAGATTCAATGTTGTACTCGATCTGAGGAAGGACTTCATCATATTACACATTGTCATGAGGACTAATGTCTTCAGCTGCGGTGGGATTAGCAGCTAGAATGTCTTCAGCCTCTGTGGGAGCAGGCTCATGGACTGTCAGGCGACGTTCTCTATGGACAGATGCAGGGTGAGCAACTGATATGGGCTCGACAAAGATAGGCTCTTTGGAAGCAGCCTTATCCTTCTTTGTCTTGCGCTTCTTGGTGGGTGGAGCTTAATTAGTAGTCTGCTTGTGCTTGCGAGCTTCTGCTTCAGCCACCTTTGTCTTCTTGAGCTCCGAAGCAGTTGGGGTGGCCTTAGGCTTCGTGTCAGTCATGCTGGCAGGGAAGACTATGCTAGGCATTTCCTGCCTTGATTCTTCAGCTTCGGGCATAGGTTGCTTCTTCTTCTTCTTCTTGGCAGCCATCCTTGGGTCAATGCCAGGACGCCCAAGGGCCTTGCGCTTTTCAGCTTCATTGAAAGCTTGAATGCATTTGGCAGCCAAGTCCTTGATTCGCTCACGAGAACCTTTAGCTTCATCACGCCTTTGGCGAAAGGCTTCCTTGAGCTCATGCATCATAACTTTGAAGTTTGGAATCTCTTGTACGCTGAACTTATCCATATGCTTCTTGAACTGAGCCTTTTCATAATCGATCTTTTTCTTCAGCTCTACTATCCTCTGAGCCAGAGCTAGTTTCGAAGCAATGGAGCCATGAAAGGAGACGCTAAGGCCAACTGGAAGTTGAAGATCGTCAAAACTGAGGTTGGGGGTGTCAAACCATTCATCAATGAAATTATTGAGCACTTCCACGTCAAAGAGCGGCAAATCATTGAAGATTTCAGCATCTTGCTTGCTCTTGATCAGTTGCTCCAGTGCATCATCACCAAGATCCTCATTGCTCGAGAGATCAATGGCTTCATTGGCAGTCTTTAGCACAGCGTCAGGAGTGAGAGCTGGACGGGGGTTGCGTGATGGCTTCTTCCTCAGCTGTCTGCTCTTGGAGATACGAGAGTGTTCCTCAGATTGCACACTTGGTGCTGGTGGAGCAGTGGCCAAAGGCTTCACTCTAGAAGCAATTGGTGGAGTGGTCCTTGAAGCCTTGGATTTCTTCTTCTTGGGCTTCGGGGTTGCAGGCGCTTCTTCAGAATTAGCATCAGCTGCAGGTTGATCCACATCTGCCCCTTGAACCCTGATGTGACTGATGAGGCCTTCTAAGTTGTAGAAGGGCCCGACCAGGTTTGGTTCAGCTTCGCGCGTGCCATCAGCGCGGGGCGCAGAGGGGCCAGGATTGAAGTCCAATCCCCAATTCTTCTTGTTCTTTTTGGCTGAGTTCTTGGCATAATGAAGATTTCGCTTGAACAAATTGTCGTCACGACACCAGAGCAGAGAGCTAGGATCAGCATCAGTAGGTTGAGGCCCTCTGACCATGCAAAGATAGAAGCCTTGAGCAATGGCTTCAGCACGAGTCTTGGGGGGAAGATTTTTACAGGTGATATCTCCCCAAGGATGCTTGATGGCGTTCTTTTCAGCATACTCTTGGGTCACGAACCTGTACTTGAACCACTGTTCAGCCCAATATCTACGAATCCATTGGATTCGTGTCTTCCTCTGATTATAATCCTCCTCTGTATCAGTCTTGTACATCTCAATGAGATCAGGAGGCAAATCTATGGAGGTGTTACCACGGCACTGTCTGCCACCCTTTCTAACTGTCATGTCAGTTGCCATTGGCTTGAACCTGAAGGGCTTCAAAATTGGCAAATGCTTCGGTCTGCTGGTTAGCCAGGAACTGTCTTCGCGGGAGTGAATGTGACGCTGGAAGAATTCCGCAAATGAATGCAGACTATGAGAACCAAGGGATTCTCCCACGGACATGTACCTGTGACAGCATTAGAGATGCGAGGGAAGGGGAAGAGGTCATATGCATTCTCAGAAGTTTTTGAAGATAAAACAGTTTTGAAGACTTTGACCTCATAGCGCGAAGACATTCACTCATATGATGAGAGTTGGCTCCAGATTTGTACGAATCCATGAATAGGTACAAGTGAGGAATCTAACTATGTTTGAAGCATATGTGAATGTACTAGGCGAGATATGAGATGCAGACAGGATAGATCTATATATTTGTGTAGGCAAAAACCTCTTGTGGTAAAAGTGATGAATCTCTATGGATCAAGAAGATGGTAAAGGCAAGTTTTAATTACCACACGATGAACTCCTTAGACGTAGAGGAGTTGGATGCCCAGCAGTTCAATCTTCCGTGCCCTAACTTGGCGACGGAGGACAGCTACGGCGATGGCGGAGTAGATGATGTCCGCGGCCGGCGTGAGGACGGCGTCGACGAGGTTGCGGCAGCGAAGCGCCTCGTCGCCAGCGTCGTCGAGAGCTAGCGGAGGCGCTAGGGTTGGTCGAGGTGGAGAGGTGGTAGAAGAACTTTTGACCGTGATGGGACGTGCATTAATAGGCATGGGAGACGGCACAGCGCAATTACGCAGGTGCCCCTAGCGGTTCACATACGAGGGACACGTGGCGGTCATGTAACGCATAGGGAGTTGTCCCACGATCCCACGTACACCACAACTGTCGGAGTGGTCGTTCCAGCTTCTCCGGGTTTCAGGCATAAAGGATGGAGTCATTAAAATCAGATTTAAAGTTTGTCTCTGTATCTTCTGCTGACAAGGATCAAAAAAAAAATTCGACAGATTCAACAGAATGGATATGATTTGGACAGACAGAGTGTGAGATGAGAAAGCATAGAGAGGTTAGGGTCCGATCACATTCACTTAGTTCAAAAGATTCAAATACGAAGACATAGCTATAAGTGAATGGTGTTGAGGATAGAACACAACTCTCTCTCTCTCTCTCTCTCTCTCTCTCTCTCTCTCTCTCTATATATATATATATATATATATATATATATATATATATATATATATATATATATATATATATCCTATATGAAGATAAATCAAGTGCGAAGACTTTGCAAATGTAACGCCACGAGAAACACTTCAAACAAGAATTTGGTGGTGGCGTTACCCACCGTATAGGAAGTATTAGACCCAGACATGGCGCACAATTATCGTGGCGCTCCGAAGTCAATTTCCATGTTAATGTATTCACACTTAGAATGTAAGTCTTCATTGATTGAAGATATACTTTACTTCGTGTGTTGCACATCTAAGTGTTAGGATGTGTGCCTGATTATAGGACATTTGAGGATTCTAAGATATTTAGCTCACACCACAACTTGCAAAACCTTTTCTCATCCAAGGGCTTTGTGAAGATATCTGCCAGTTGCTCTTCAGTGTTGACGTGTATGATATCAATATCTTCCTTCATGACATGATCTCTGAGAAAGTGATGACGAATTTCAATGTGCTTTGTCTTCGAGTGTTGAACTGGGTTGTTGGCAATCTTGATAGCGCTTTCATTATCACAGTAGAGTGGCACATGCTTCAGATGGACGCCATAGTCCTTGAGCATTTGCTTCATCCATAGAAACTGAGCGCAGCAAGATCCAGCAGCAATGTATTCAGATTCAGCACTGGAGAGTGATACACAGTTCTGCTTCTTTGAAGACCAACAGACAAGAGATCGTCCTAGAAAGTGACATGTGCCTGATGTAGACTTGCGATCAACCTTGTCACCAGCATAATCAGCATCTGAGAATCCAACTAGATCAAACTCTGAGCCCTTTGGATACCATAATCCTAGTGTTGGGGTGTAAGCCAAATATCGAAGTATTCACTTCACAGCTAAGTGATGCTACTCCTTTGGTGCCGCTTGATATCGAGCACACATGCAAACACTAAGCATAATATCTGGCCCAGATGCACATAAATAAAGCAAAGAACCAATCATGGAGCGATATACCTGTTGATCAAACTCTTTACCATTGGCGTCGGGGCCCAGATGATGTTTAGCAGGCATTGGTGTCGAGTAACCTTTGCAGTCTTGCATTCCAAACTTTTTCAGGCAGTCTTTAAGGTACTTCTCTTGAGATATGAAGATGTCGTTGCTTTGCTGACGAATTTGAAGACCA
Source organism: Secale cereale (assembly GCA_902687465.1). Lineage (NCBI taxonomy): Eukaryota > Viridiplantae > Streptophyta > Magnoliopsida > Poales > Poaceae > Secale > Secale cereale. Next base: position 643,919,389 of record LR738710.1, read on the forward strand.
AGGAAGAACTTCAGCTCACCCATCATGGACATCTGATATTGCTCTCGCATCATGTGACCAAACTCATCACTGTATTTTTTGTCAGTGCAGCCGAAGATAATGTCGTCCACATAGATTTGGCAGACAAATAGTTCATCATCATATGTCTTCGTGAAGAGTGTGGGATATAGGAATCCATGTTTGATGCCTTTGCTCTTCAGGAAGTCTTTGAGTGTGTCATACCAAGCACGAGGCGCTTGTTTGAGGCCATACAGTGCCTTGTTGAGTTTGTATACCATATCAGGACGTTTTGGATCTTCAAAGCTAGGTGGTTGTGCAACATACACCTCTTCTTCAATCCTTCCATTGAGAAAGGCACTCTTTACATCCATTTGATATATAAGTATGTTGTGATGATTCGCATAGGCTAGCAGTATACGAATAGCTTCAAGTCTAGCCACAGGAGCAAATGTTTCATCGAAGTCAATCCCTTCGACTTGAGTGTATCCTTGAGCAACGAGACGAGCTTTGTTTCTGACCACTTGACGATGCTCATCTTGCTTGTTGCGATAGATCCATTTTGTGCCTATTATGTTGTGCTTGCGAGGGTCAGGACGCTTGATAAGTTCCCACACGTTGTTCAGCTCAAACTGTTGAAGCTCTTCTAGCATTGCTTGAATCCACTCGGGTTCCATAAATGCTTCGGCCACTTTATTGGGTTCAGATATTGAGACAAAAGCAAAGTGCCCACAGAAATTTGCAAGCTGTGTTGCTCTTGAGCAAGTAAGTGGACCACGAGCATTTATGCTATCAATTATCTTCTCAACTTGTACTTCATTTGCAACACAAGGATGAGCTGGACGAAGATTTTGCTCTTGCTGTACATTGTCATCGTCAGGAGTGTTGTCTTCAGGCTGAGCATTGTCGTCAGGTTGATTTGGAGCAGAGATGATGAGTTCCTCGTTAGGTTGTGCTTCAGAAGGCATGATTTCACCGGTTCCCATTAGCTTGATAGATTCATTTGGTGAAGCCTCATCTAGCACAGTTGGTAGGGACTCTCTTTGTGAACCATTTGTCTCATCAAACCGCACATCCACAGTTTCAACAGTTTTATAGAGAAAGATGTTGAAGACTCTGTAGGAGTGTGAATCCTTTCCATATCCGAGCATGAAGCCTTCATTTGCTTTTGGTGCAAATTTTGACTTGTGATGAGGATCATTGATCCAACACTTAGCTCCAAATATTCTGAAGTAACTTACGTTAGGCTTCTTTCCAGTGAGGAGTTCATAGGAGGTTTTCTTCAGAAGCTTGTGAAGATAAACACGGTTGATGATATGGCATGCAGTATCAATAGCTTCGGGCCAGAACCTTCTTGGTGTCTTATATTCAACGAGCATCGTTCTAGCCATCTCAATTAGAGTTCTGTTCTTGCGCTCAACGATCCCATTTTGCTGAGGTGCATACGGGGCTGAGAATTCATGAGTGATTCCCATTTCATCCAGATAAAGATCAAGGCCAGTGTTCTTGAACTCAGTGCCATTGTCGCTTCTGATATGCTTAATCTTGACGCCATAGTTGTTCATGGCATGGTTGGCGAAGCGTCTGAAGACATCTTGCACTTCAGTCTTGTAGAGTATTATGTGCACCCATGTGTATCTTGAATAATCATCAACAATGACGAAGCCATAGAGACAGGCTGTGGTAGAGAATGTGGAGTAGTGAGTAGGGCCAAATAAGTCCATGTGAAGCAGCTCGAAGGGTTTGGATGTGGTCATGATTGTCTTCGAGGGGTGCTTGGCTCTAGTCATCTTCCCAGCTTCACAGGCACCACAAAGATGATCTTTCTTGAACTTGACTTCCTCGATGCCTATGGCATGCTTCTTCTTTGCGAGAGTGTGCAAGTTCCTCATGCCAGCATGTCCTAGCCTCCGATGCCAGAGCCACCACTCTGAAGCTTTTGCTAGAAGACATACGGCCATCTGTGGTCCAGCTGAGAAATCTACCATATACATATAACCTTTTCTGTATCCTTCAAATACTAAAGACTGGTCAGATTCCATTAGTACAAGGCAACGAAATTTACCAAAGATCACAATCATGTTTAAGTCACAAAGCATTGAGACAGACATTATGTTGAAGCCCAGAGATTCAACAAGCATGACTTTATCCATGTGCTGATCTCTTGAGATTGCAACTCTACTTAGACCCAACACTTTGCTTTTACCAGTATCAGCAAATGTGATGTGACTCTTGTTAGATGGACGTAGGGTTGAGTCCATGAGAACATTTCGATCACCGGTCATATGATTTGTGCATCCACTATCCATAATCCATTCTGAAGACTTTGGTGCCACTCCCTACAATGCAGTTAGGAGGATAGGCTTCACCAAAATCCATTATGAAGCATAAACATTTGACGTATAAGTGGATTAGGAAAGCTTAGACGAAGGTTAGAACTGATAAGATGTTTAGCAAGTGATTCATGAATAGTATGAGCAGTAAGTCATTTGGGCATTTGATCTTGTGCCCTACAAGTGTTTTAGGTCCCCAGCAATAGCATCAGACACCTTTGATTTTCGGCTGGAGACCCTTCCCTGTAAGAGAAAGTTAGTTCTTCTTAACTACCCACATTTTCAGGGGTGGCTTAGAAGCAATGAGTCTAAGAGCAGCATATGAGAATTTTGGCTTTGGAGCCCTAGCAAATAATCTTGTAGGAGGAGAATAATACTAATAAGAATAGGCAGAAAAAATCTTTGTTTTGTGAATATAGCGGTTTGAAGAAACACGCTCATATTCATGGGTCTGAGTATGATTTCCCTGCAAAACATCCGCGTTAGGGTGACTCAGGTGAGTCCTTTGTCTGTATGAAGCCTTAGGACCATATGAAGCCTTTGGTCCGGGGTTTGTCTTCTTCCCAGGAGGTGTCATGATAACTTTTGCTGGAAGTTTCTCAAGACAACCTTTGGGTACCCAGATCTTCTTCATAGGTGGCCCATTCCTGCAGTTAGTACCAATATACCTGGCAAACACTTCACCATTTTGATTCTTAAACAGTTTATAGTTTGCATCAAAGGATTCATCAATGATAACAGGATTAGCACAAGTGAAGCCAGATAGGGTAGATGGATCCACTGAAGGTTCCTTTGCAGCAACCCATGTGGTTTTGGGATACTGCTCAGGCTTCTAGTATGAACCATCAACATTCATTTTCCTGCCGAACCCAACACCCTCTTTCCTAGGGTTTCGGTTCAGTATCTGCTTTTTGAGGACATCACATAGAGTCTGATGCCCTTTGAGGCTTTTGTACATCCCTGTTTCAAGCAAAGTCTTCAACCTAGCATTTTTATCAGCAATAGTAGTGGTATCCTCAGCAGAGGGGTTAGTTACCACATCAGTAGTTGAAGATATTGCAACAGTGGCAGCTGTAGAACATTCAGCAACAGATGTAGCATTATCACGCTCAATGCATTTTAGACATGGTGGTTCAAACTCTTCGTGAGTGGAGCTGATCAGTTGTGCGCGGATTGACTCATTTTCTTTTTGAAGATCTTCATGAGCCGCTCTCAATTTCTCAAGTTCTCGTTTCCTTTGAATGTAATCATGGGAAAGCTTTTCATGAGTTTTTGAGAGTGATTCATAAAGACCTTCAAGCTCCTTGTACTTAACATGAAGATTTTTTATGTCTTCAATTAAGGACTGAGAACGGGTCATTTCCACGTCCAACAGGTCATCGCTTTTGTCTAACAGTTTTTGAATATGTTCTGTGGCTTTCTGCTGTTCAGTGGCAATTTTAGCAAGTGTTTTGTAGCTAGGTTTTGATTCACAATCAGAGTCATCTTCACTAGATGTTTGAAAGTAAGCATCGCGTGATTTTACCTTGGCACCGCGTGCCATCAAGCAGTAGGTGGGAGCGGAGTCGTTGTTCTCATCAACAATGTTGGGGACGGTGCCATTTTCTTCAGTGTTGAAGATGTACTTGGCCACGTAGGTAGTGGCTAGAGACAGACTCGCAGCACCAGAATCAGACTCCTCATCTGACTCCACCTCCGCCTCTTCAGAAGCAGACTCCTCCTCAGAATCCATCTCCTTGCCAACAAATGCGCGAGCCTTGCCAGATCAATTCTTCTTGTGTGATGAATACTTCGATGAAGACTTGGAAGAAGACTTTGAGTATTTCTTCTTTTTCTTGTCATCAGAATCACATTCCTTGCTCTTCTTCATCTTCTTCTTATTGTCCCACTAAGGACACTCAGAGATGTAGTGACCAGGTTTCTTGCACTTATGACATGTTCTCTTCTTGTAGTCATGGGTAGAAGCTTCATCATTTCTTGAGCTGGATCGTGAAGACTTTCTGAAGCCTTTCTTCCTAGTGAATTTCTGGAACTTCTTCACAAGCATGGTAAGGTCCTTTCCAATGTCTTCAGGATCATCAGAACTGCAGTCAGATTCTTCTTCAGATGAAGAAACAACCTTTGCCTTTAAGGCGCGAGATCGGCCATAGTTGGGACCATAGATGTCACATTTCTCGGATAGCTGGAACTCATGTGTGTTGAGCCTCTCAAGTATGTCAGACGGATCGAGAGTCTTGAAGTCAGGGCGTTCTTGAATCATCTGGGCAAGGATATCAAATGAGCTGTCGAGTGATCGCAGGAGAGTCTTGACGATTTCATGCTTGGTGATCTCAGTGGCGCTAAGTGCTTGAAGCTCATTTGTGATGTCAGTGAGACGATCGAATGTGTGCTGGACATTCTCATTGTCATGTCTCTTGAAGCGATTGAAGAGATTGCGAAGGACGCTGATCCTTTGATCTCTCTGGGTAGAGACTCCTTCGTAGACCTTTGAGAGCCAGTCCTAGACTTCCTTTGATGTGTCCAGAGCACTTACACGACCATACTGTCCTTTGGTCAGATGACCATAGATGATGTTCTTGGCCGTTGAATCCAGTTGAACGAACCTCTTGACATCAGCAGGGGTGATACCTTCACCAGTCTTGGGAACGCCGTTCTTGACGACAAACCAGAGGTCCACGTTAATGGCTTCAAGGTGCATGTGCATCTTGTTCTTCCAGTAGGGATATTCGTTGCCATCGAAGACGGGGCATGCAGTAGAGACTTTGACTTTCCCTGCAGTCGACATAGCTAAAACTCCAGGTGGTTAAACCGAATCACACGGAACAAGGGAGAACGATGCTCTGATACCAATTGAAAGTGCAATATATCGACTAGAGGGGGTGAATAGGTGATTTTTATGAAATGCTTCAAAACATGGTAGCTTTGAAGACAAAAGATAAACTCAGTCCTATTAGTATGCAGCGGAAAGTACACTACACTAGACTAGCCATAGTCAAGTTTTTAATGAAGTGAAAGCACGAAGACTAATAGCAGCTAGGCAGTAGGGATCATGATGGAAGAAGGAATGAAGCCAATCACAATAGGTAGATACTCAGTGAAGTCAATCAGATAGGGCAAGCAGGCAATGACTTCACAACATAAAATGATAAGTAAAGGGAAGGAAAGGATAGAACCAGTAGCTCGGGGAGGACAGTGATTTGTTAGACCAGTTCCAGTTGCTGTGACAACTGTACGTCTGGTTAGGGAGGCTGAGGTTTAACTCAGAAGACCGTGTCTTCACCTTGTTCCCCTTGAGCTAAGGACACCTAGTCCTCGCCCAATCACTCTGGTAAGTCTTCAAGGTAGACTTCCAAACCTTCACACACTTCGTTCACCGGCGATCCACAATGACTCTTGGATGCTCAGAACGCGACGCCTAACCGGCTGGAGGAAACACAGTCCTCAAGTGTAATAAGTCTTCAGGTCACACAGACAGAAAGACTTCAGTGATGCCTCACACTCTTTGGCTCTGGGTGTTTTGGCTTTGTCCTCACAAGGATTTCTCTCTCAAACGCTTCGGAGGTGGGTTGCTCTCAAACGACAAAAGCCGTGTAATAACTCTGAGCAGCCACAATTAATGGTGTAGGGGTGGGCTATTTATAGCCACTGGGCAACCCGACCTGATTTGTCCGAAGTGACCCTGGGTCACTAAGGAACTGACACGTGTTCCAACGGTCAGATTTCAAACACTCACACGGCAACTTTACTTGGGCTACAAGTGAGGCTGACTCATCCAACTCTGGATAAGATTTGCTCTCATAGTCTTCGCTCGAAGACATAGGATTTGGTTGAGCATCACTTCAGTCACTCTGACTTAGATCACTTGGACCCCACTTAACAGTACGGTGGTTCCTATGACTCAACAAAGAAGAAAAGGAAACAACGAAACATCTAAGTCTTCGTTCTCCATAGTCTTCACACAATGTCTTCTCTTGTCATAGTCTTCAATATGATTATCTTCATGTACCACCAATGATGTCAATGTCTTCATACATTTTTAGGGGTCATCTCCGGTAGGTAAACCGAATCAATGAGGGACTACTACCTGTGTTATCCTGCAATTCTCACAAACACATTAGTCCCTCAACTAGGTTTGTCGTCAATACTCCAAAACCAACTAGGGGTGGCACTAGATGCACTTACACTAAGGCCAGAGCCTCTACTCAAGAGACTATGGTTTTTCACACTTGGAACCAGAGATGATGAGCCAGCAGGAGCAACGAAGAGAGTACGAAATACATCATCCAGAGTGATTGGTAAGCCATCCATGAGGGATGATGATGATGAAGCAGAAGATGAGGAAGAGGTTGTTGCACCAGCTCCTAAAGCTCAAAAGCTTATGGGAGATGCAATCAAGTCAGGGGCTTCTCCTTCAAAGCCCAAGACTGCTCCCAAAGCTGCTCAAGCCACCAAGTCTACACCCAAGAGAAGCACTAGAAACATTCCAGCTTCAGAGAAGAACAAGGCCCCAATGCCCGAGGTTGATGAAGATGCTGAGGTCCAAGTGCTTAGGAAGCTAAAGCCCAAGACCCCTGATCATGACAATACTCATATTGTTGCTGAGGATATGAAGTTCAGGAAAGATGCAGGTCTCAGAAGATGGAGACAAAGTGACCCATATGATGTGAGGAGAAGGACTGATGTGGACTACAGATTTCATACCAAAGAACAGCAAGACTTCTATGAGACAGTTCTGCTTGACAAGAAGCCCATTGTGTGCGACATGAGATGGGTTGACTAGGACTATATCAAGGACAATGAAGGTCACTTTCCAAATGTGATTGAAAGTTTCAAAGCATGTGGTGTTGACAAGTTTGTTGGTCAGCAGTTGACCAAATGGAATGATGAACTCATCATGCAATTCTACTCCACAGCTCACTTTTATCATGATGGTAGAATTGTGTGGATGTCTGAAGGTACGAGGTACCGGTCAACTATTGATGAGTGGGCCAAGCTAATTAAAGCCCATAAAGAGTATGAGGATGACTTGGATGTGTATGCCAAGAAGAAGCAAGACCACAACTCCATGGCAAACATTTACAAAGAGATCCCTGACAAAGCATTGGAAACACATCAGTTTGGATATGTGCATTTCTTGTTGTCTGTTCTAGCCACAATCAACACAATCTTGAGGCATACATTGCTGCCCAAATTAGGAGATCACAAGATGATAAGAGGACATTCAATCAACTTGCTGCATATTTTTGATGTCCCTCAAAAGTTCGAAGTCATGACTCTGATTGTCGAAACAATCAAGGGGACTGTTGCAGATCAGAAGAGATCATGTGGATATGCTCCACACATTCAGGAGCTCATCAACTCCAAGATGGGCACAGGTGTATACTTGTTGGACAAGGAACATCTGCCCCTATATCCTGACTTTGAGGACAACACAATTGTGATGGATGAGAATGAACCTTCATCAGTGCAAGCACATGAGAAGAGAAAGAAAGCCAGAGTTGAGAAAGCTGCCAAGATGCCAAGTGTTGCAGAGGCATCTCAAATGTCCCTCAAGTCCAAACAAGATCAAATGGCATATCTGATTCAAGCAACTATGAGGATTGAGAAGGGCTTGGCCACCTTGACTCAGAATCAGGAGAGCTTGGAGAGGATCATCGAAACAAAGTTCTATGGTCTTGATCTAAAAGTGACAGAGATACAGTCTGCAGATGAGCAGCTCCAGGAAGAATCAAAGGAGAGGAGAGGGAAGGCTACCACAGATGCCTTTCAGAGAGTGCCTAGAGGTCAGAGATCTATTACAATGCCGCTACATGATACTAGAGCTACTACATCAGCACCAGCAGCCACAGCTTCAGTGCCACCTCCAGCAGCCACTCCACCAGCTCCAACTACATCATCTGAAGCCTTCGTCCTTAGATTTCTCTCTACACCACCTCCCGAAGATCAAGCCTGAGAGACGCATAGCACTATGCATTTTCAAACTTTTTGGTAACTTGTTGCCAAAGGGGGAGAAATATGTATAGATCATAGGCTTCGAGAGAGAGTGTTTTGCTTCTTGGTCTCTTGCTATTTGGTTGAACCTTATTTGTGTATTTGCTTGATACTCTATGTCCATGTGTGAGATACTTGTTTGATCATGTGATTGATCATATTCTACCTTAACGCTTGCTTGGATGATATTATCTCTTATATCCCTATATGTGTAACATCCCAAATTTTCAATTTGGAATGTTATACATAGATCGTATTGCATTGCATATTTCTTTGCATTTTTGTTTGTGGCGATCCTCGAAATTCTAAGCAACTCAAGGACCTTCGGAGAGAGTTGGGAATTCTACCGTTTTCGTATTTGAGTTCACTCGAATACCGGTACGAGGACAGTGTTGGTTTTAATTATTTTTCTCTCCTAAAAATATTTCTAAATACAATATATGAGCGAAGATAATATGATTTCTCCAAAATAACAGAAATATTTGAGCAAAAATGTTAAAATCACTTTTGGTATTTTTCTGGATTTATTTGCGATTTTATTTGCATAGGAAAAATGCGCGTTTTTCAAAATTGCATTTAGGTCCGGAAAAAATGTTCGCTTTGTCCTAAATACTATTAGAGGACGGTGAAAATTTATTTCGGGATTATTGGAGTCCGTTTAGTATTTCTTTCGTTAGTTTTGCTACGTCAGGACTGTTTTAGAAAGAAAGAAAAAAGTAACGAACCGACTCCGGGCCGTATGTGGCCAGGACTCTGGCCTTTATAAGCCGTGCCCCCGACCCGCTAGTGCCCCCAGCCCGTGCAGCCGCCGCCTGCCTCTGCCCTAGCCGCGCCGCCCGCGTCGCCGCCCACGCCTTTCGCCGGACCGCCACCGCCGTTCGCCGGACCGCCGCCGCCGTAACCGCCGGATCCGCCGCCGGTTGACTTTTCGAGGTAGCCGTCGGATTTCTCTTTTAAACCGATCGGTTTTCTTTTCAGAAACCCTAGATCCATTTTTTTATTAGATCGGTTTTTCTTTCTTTTTTGGTTTAGTTATTTAGCGAACGTACGTCCGTACGTTCGTTTTAACAAACGCGGTTCGTCCATTAGCCGCAGACAGCGAACGTTCGTTCATTAGCCTATTCGTCAGTTTTCTTTTTCGGGGTTTTTATCCGCGATTATTTCGATCGCGGTTTCTGCACTGATCTTGTTTTTCATTTTTCATTTCGCTCGAGAGTTGAAATCAGGTGATTCAAAATCCCAGATCTTCGTCTCGACGCCCTTTTTCCGTTTAACCAACTTGAACCAAGTTTTGGCTACTGTAAAAATTTTCTTTAGATCAATTAGTAACCGGAGCTCGTTTCTTTCGCAGTTTGAGTTTCGTTGCTTTTTTCGATTTGATTCTTTTTGCAAATCGGAGTTCTTAAGTTGAACTTTCTGGTTAGACCTTATATTTTGGAGTTTTGTTTGTGCATCATTACTTGTTTGCTTATGTATGCTATTGTTTGCTTGCGATAGAATACCCGGACTGTGAAGCGGGCTACTATGAGTCTCTAGGTTTTGTGAATCGTCAGCAAGGCAAGTAACACTTTGATCACACACTTTTATTACCCAGTTTTTATGCATTAGATCAAACCCTCACACATTGCATGAGTAGGATCTCTTAAATTGTGGGAATGGGAAGTAGTTTGAGGTAGTACCTATTACCTGCATTATGTTCAAACCCTTGGGAGTTAATTCTACGTTTGCTTAGGTTGCTATGCTACGCTCGTAGACATGGTTTGGGTTTGAGTGAAATCCATGACAGATGTGAGTTGTTAACGAAGGATTCAACTTAAGGTGGATACTTGCATACACATCTGGGTGGATTGGTTGCAGGGCACCTGGGGAATCTAGTGCTGTCCTAGGAAATCCCGGGGTTCCGAGTGATTTTTCCTATGGAATGCCACCCAGGCTCAAAGGGATCATAAAACTATTCATGCTAGAAACTTCCGTGTGCAGCCACATGCCAATATGGGCTCTGGCATAGTTGAGTAAGTTGTGGGAAACCTTTCCATGATGGGCTAGCAGATGTAGAAGGATTGTAGGTGTACCGGCATATCTATCTGGTTAAGGGGACCTCTTCGGAAAGACTGTGTCTCGGTCATTTGTTTCTCAAACACCATGCAGTGCGAGAAACCAAACGGAGGCGATCGAGTCTTGTGAGAAAAGTGCACAAACCTCTGCAGAGTGTACAATGATCATGATGAGCCGTGTCCCCGTTTATGGACATCTTGAGTATCTGGTACTTGAATTATTGGTTGATCTCATCACTCTATAATTTAATTTGTTTGGTTAATGATAACTTTTAATTGGGATTGAGTAAGGGGTACCTTGTCAATAATTTTCAACCACCATGATAGTTAAAATAAAATATATTCCTTTGTTGTAGGGAAAAATTGGCTTTACGCAAAAACTTTAACCTTAGAGCCTCCACCCGCCAAATATGCATATAGTATAGCCTTTATTCTGTTACTTGCATCTTCTGTGTTATTTTGCCAGCATATTCCATGTGCTGACCCGTTTTCGGGATGCAACATATTACGTTGCAGACTTTTCAGACGAGGAATAAGACGTTCTAGGTCGTTTGTCATGCACTCAGCTATGCCGTTGGAGTTGATGGACTCACTTATCTTCCAAGCCTTCCGCTGTTATTTTGTTAGATGGCCTTAAGCCATAGATTTTTTTAATAAGTTCTCATTGGAGACATTCGATGTAATAAGTGTGTGATTGCCACTCTGTTATAAATCCTTCAAGTACTGTGTGTGTCAGCATTACCGATCCAGGGATGACACTGAAACAATGAGACTTCGGTCCATTCGGATCGTGGTCGCTACAAGATGGTATCAGAGCACACGCTGAATGTAGGACATGACCACTAAGACAGACCCTAGATCACCCTTCTCTACTCATTCCTGACTTCTCTCCATTTTCTACTTCTTTAGGATGGTGGAACCAAGGAACAAGTTCACTCAACCGGATGAAGACACACCATTTGGACGACACTTGAAGGAAGTCACTAGGTACCTGAACATAAGAATACCAAGCTTTACTGAGACCTACACCGCCACCTTACTAGAAGAGGAGCGATGGAGTATACAAGTTCAAATTCCCAGAAGAACCTTCGCACCATCCACTGAGCCAATAGAGTTTTCTTTTGATGCACTAACCTAGAGCCTAGGAAAGAGTATGGCCGCCCACATCACGATGGGAAGGATCAGAGAAGTCTAAAAGCAGGAGCTGAAGGACACCATCTACGAGATTTGTGGACGCCGAGATGAGCGTTGGGATATGATCAGCACCCTAAAGGATAGGTCCATTGCAGCATTCATCCAGGAGTTGAACCAGCACATTCGACGACGGGAGCATCAGATGTGCGCTGGGATGATAGAATTGAAGAAGGCACTAAACAGGAATTTGGAGCTAGAAGAAGAACTTAAGTCTACTCGTGACGGATACGAGGAGGAGATGTTGATACTAGTGGAGAAGAATGATGATTTAACTAGGAAGCTAGGAGTATTCATGGGAGATCCAGCACCCGGAGTTGAAGAAGAGGAAGAAGAACCCAAGGAGATTTGTCCTGAAGATTACATTATCATTGACGACACGGATTCAGACCCCATTGATAGTGAAGACGAAGAGTATGAAGATGAAGCTGGAGCAGACATCATGGAATCTTCCGCCGATCAATATTTTTAGATGACCACCCTGTGACTAGTAGTTACCCCCACATAGTAGTATTTAGAGCACTTCTGTAACGGTAGTTAGATTTGTAAGATCTTGCTTGAAATTGATTGGTGTGATATGATTGTGCTTGTCTCATGTGCATATGGGTAGTGATTTTCCCTTAGACCCCAATTCTGTTCTAATCTCTTCCCTCTACACCCATCAGATGCCTCCAAGACGTGAGCCCGGATTTGAGTTTCCCCCTGAGCTCACTCGGTTGATCCAGCAGCAGAACACCTTGATGCAACTACTTGTCCAGAACAACAACAACAACCCTCCACCACCATCACCCGTGGACAACCTGACACGTTTCTTAAGGTTGCAACCACCAGTGTTTGCTAGCATCATCGAACCAATAGTGGCTGATGACTGGCTACGCAAGATTGGAAGGGATTTGACCACCGCCAATTGCTCTGATGCTGAGAAGGTGCGATTTGCCGCACACCAGTTGTCTGGACCAGCCGCAGCATGGTGGGAGAATTACACAACCACTTTCTGTTGGAAATATGCCCTAGAGGCAATAATAAAAGTATTATTATTATATTTCCATGTTCGTGATAATTGTCTGTTATTCATGCTTGAATTGTATTGTACGGAAACAGCGATACATGTGTGAATATATAGAACACATTGAGTCCCTGGTAAGCCTCTAGTTACCAGCTCGTTGATCAATAGATGGTCACGGTTTCCTGATCATGGACATGGGATGTCAGTGATAACGGGATCACATCATTAGGAGAATGATGTGATGGACAAGACCCAATCCTGAGCATAGCACGAGACCGTATAGTTCGTGATGCATAAGCTTTTCGGTATCAAGTATTTATTCCTTAGACCATGAGGTTGTACAACTCCCGGATGCCATAGGAATACTTTGGGTGTGCCAAACGTCACAACGTAACTGGGTGGCTATAAAGGTACGTATCGGGTATCTCCGAAAGTGTCTGTTGAGTTGGTACGAACCGAGACTGGGATATTGTCACTCCGTATGACGGAGAGGTTCCTCTGGGCCCAGTCGGTAAGACGTCATCATAATGAGCTCAAAGTGACTAAGGAGTTAGTCACGGGATGATGGATTACGAAACGAGTAAAGAGACTTACCATGACGAGATTGAACAATGTATCGGGAATACAGACGATCGAATCTCGGGCAAGTACCGTACCGATGGACAAAGGGAATAACATACGGGATTGAGTGAATCCTTGACACAGTGGTTCATCCGATTAAGATCATCGAGGAACATGTGGGAACCAACATGGGTATCCAGATCCCGATGTTGGTTATTGACCGGAGAGTGGTCTCGGTCATGTCTACGTGTCTCCCGAACCCGTAGGGTCTACACACTTAAGGTTCGGTAACGCTAGGGTCGTAGAGATACATGCACGTGGAAACCCAAAAGTTGTTCGGAGTCCCGGATGAGATCCCGGACTTCACGAGGAGTTCTGGAATGGTCCGGAGGTAAAGAATGATATATAGGAAGTCCAGTTTCGGCCATCGGGTGAACTCCGGGGGTCACTGGGAGTGTCCCGGGACCACCGGAGGGGTCCCGAGGGTCCACCGGGTGGGGCCACTCATCCCGGTGGGGCCCCTAGGCCGCAATGGGAAGGGGGCCAGCCCCTGGTGGGCTGGCGCACCCAACTGGGCCCCCCCTCATGCGCCTAGGGTTGAAACCCTAGGGGAGGGGGGCGCCCGCTTGCCTTGGGGGGCAAGATTGCCTCCCTGGCCGCCGCCCCACCCTGCAGATGGGATCTGCAGTGGCCGGTGCACCCCCTGGCCCCCTATATATATGTGGGGGGGGAGAGGGCAGCCGCACCCAAGTCTTTGGCGCCTCTCGCCTTCCCGTCACACCATCCTTCTCCTCCGTAGGGCACCAGCGAAGCCCTGCAGGAATTCCCGTTGCATCCACCACCACGCCGTTGTGCTGCTGGATCTCCGACGACCTCTCATCCCCCCTTGCTAGATCAAGAAGGAGGTTACGTTGCTGTACCGGATGTGTGTTGAACGCGGAGGAGCCGTCCGTTCGGTGCTAGATCATCGGTGATGAAGAACGAGAAGAGTACGACTACTTCATCCACGCTTCTTCGAAAGCTTCCGCTCGCGATCTACAAAACGGTATGTAGATGCACTCTCATATGCTCGTTGCTAGATGTCTCCTTAGATGGATCTTGGTGAAAGCGTAGAAAATTTTTGAATTCTGCTACGTTCCCCAACAGTGGCATCTGAGCTAGGTCTTATGCGTAGCATCTTGCACGAGTAGAACACAAAGCAGTTGTGGGCGTTTGAGTTTGCTCAATTTTCTTACTGTTACTAGTCTAATCTTGATTCGGCGGTATTGTGGGATGAAGCAGCCCGGACCGACTTTACACGTACGCTTACGTGAGACTGGTTTCACCGACAGACATGCACTAGATGCATAAGGTGGCTGGCGGGTGTCTGTCTCTCCTACTTTAGTCGGATCGGATTCAATGAACAGGGTCCTTATGAAGGGTAAATAGAAATTGAAAAATCACGTTGTGGTTTTGGCGTAGGTAAGAAACGTTCTTGCTAGAAAACCTATAGAAGCCACGTAAAAACTTGCAACAACAATTAGAGGACGTCTAACTTGTTTTTGCAGCATGTGCCATGTGATGTGGTATGGCCAAAGAAGATGTGATGAATGATATATGTGATGTATGAGATTGATCTTGTTCTTGTAATAGGGAATCACGACTTGCATGCCGATGAACTTGAAAACCGGCAGGAGCCATAGGAGTTGTCTTAATTATTGTATGACCTGCGAGTCACTGAATAAACGCCATGTATTTACTTTACTTTATTGCTAAACGTTAGCCATAGTAGTAGAAGTAATAGTTGGCGTGACGACTTCTTCAAGACACGTTGATGAAGATCATGATGATGGAGATCATGGTGTCGAGCCGGTGACAAGATGATCATGGTGCCCCGAAGATGGAGATCAAAGGAGCAAGATGATATTGGCCATATCATGTCACTTTAATTGATTGCATGTGATGTTTATCATGTTTATGCATCTTGTTTACTTAGAACGACGGTAGTAAATAAGATGATCTCTCACTAAAATTTCAAGAATTGTGTTCCCCCTAACTGTGCACCGTTGCTAAGGATCGTTGTTCCGAAGCACCACGTGATGATCGGGTGTGATAGGTTCTAACGTTCGCATACAACGGGTGTAAGCCAGATTTACACAAGCAATACACTTAGGGTTTACTTAACGAGCCTAGCATGTACAGACATGGCCTCAGAACATGGAAGACCGAAAGGTCGAACACGAGTCGTATAGAAGATACGATCAACATGAAGATGTTCACCGTTGATGACTAGTCCGTCTCATGTGATGATCGGACACGGGCTAGTCGATTCGGATCGTGTATCACTTAGATGACTAGAGAGATGTCATTCTGAGTGGGAGTTCATTAATATTTGATTAAGATGAACTTAATTATCATGAACTTAGTCTAAATTCTTTACAATATCTCTTGTAGATCAAATGGCGCACGCTCAAGTTTCCCTCAACTTCAACGCGTTCCTAGAGAAAACCAGGCTGAAAGACGATGGTAGCAACTATACGGATTGGGTCCGTAACCTGAGGATTATCCTCATAGCCGCCAAGAGATCATATGTCCTTGAAGCACCTCTAGGTGATGCACCCGTTCCCCCGGCGACCCAAGACGTTATGAACGCCTGGCAGTCGCGTTGCGATGATTACTCCCTGGTTCAGTGCGGCATGCTTTACAGCTTAGAGTCGGGGCTCCAAAAGCGTTTTGAGAATCACGGAGCATATGAGATGTTCGAAGAGCTGAAAATGGTTTTCCAAGCTCATGCCCGAGTCGAGAGATATGACGTCTCCGACGCATTCTACAGCTGTAAGATGGAGGAAAACAGTTCTGTCAGTGAGCACATCCTCAAGATTTCGGGATTGCACAACCGCTTGTCTCAGCTGGGAATGAATCTCCCAGATGAAGCGGTCGTTGACAGAATCCTCCAGTCGCTCCCACCAAGCTTCAAGAGCTTCGTGTTAAACTTCAATATGCAGGGGATGGAGAGGTCCATTCCCGAGGTGTATTCGATGCTGAAATCAGCGGAGGTGGATATCAAGAAAGAACATCAAGTGTTGATGGTGAATAAAACCACTAAGTTCAAGAAAGGCAAGGGTAAGAAGAACTTCAAGAAGGACGGCAAAGGAGTTGTCGCGCCCGGTAAGCCAGTTGCCGGGAAGAAGCCAAAGAATGGACCCAAGCCTGAAACTGAGTGTTTTCATTGCAAGGGAACGGGGCACTGGAAGCGGAACTGCCCCAAATACTTAGCAGACAAGAAGGCCGGCAACGTCAAAGGTATATATGATATACATGTTATTGATGTGTACCTTACCAGCGCTCGTAGTAGCTCCTGGGTATTTGATACCGGTGCAGTTGCTCATATTTGTAACTCTAAGCAGGAGCTGCGGAATAAGCGGAGACTGGCGAAGGATGAGGTGACGATGCGCGTCGGGAATGGTTCCAAGGTCGATGTGATCGCCGTAGGCACGCTACCTCTACATCTACCCTCGGGATTAGTATTAAACCTTAATAATGTTATTTAGTACCAGCTTTGAGCATGAACATTGTATCTGGATCTCGTCTTATGCGAGATGGCTACAAATTTAAATCGGAGAATAATGGTTGTTCTATTTATTTGAGAGATATGTTTTATGGTCATGCCCCGCTGGTCAATGGTTTATTTTTGATGAATCTCGAACGTGATGATACACATATTCATAGTGTAGATGCCAAAAGATGTAAAGTTGATAATGATAGTCCCACATACTTGTGGCATTGCCGCCTTGGTCATATTGGTGTCAAACGTATGAAGAAGCTCCATTCAGATGGACTTCTAGAGTATCTTGATTATGAATCATTTGACACGTGCGAACCATGCCTCTTGGGCAAGATGACCAAGACTCCGTTCTCCGGAACAATGGAGCGAGCAACCAACTTATTGGAAATCATACATACCGATGTGTGCGGTCTAATGAGTGTTGAGGCTCGCGGAGGCTATCGTTATGTTCTCACCCTCACGGATGACTTGAGTAGATATGGGTATATCTACTTGATGAAGCACAAGTCTGAGACTTTTGAAAAGTTCAAGGAATTTCAGAATGAGGTTGAGAATCAACGAGACAAGAAAATAAAGTTCTTGCGATCGGATCGTGGGGGTGAATATTTGAGTCATGAATTTGGCACGTACCTAAGGAAATGTGGAATTGTTTCACAATTGACACCGCCCGGAACACCTCAACGTAACGGTGTGTCCGAACGTCGAAATCGTACTCTGTTGGACATGGTGCGATCTATGATGTCCCTCACCGATTTACCGCTATCTTTTTTGGGGTTATGCTTTAGAGACTGCCGCATTCACTTTAAATAGGGCTCCGTCGAAATCCGTTGAGACAACACCATATGAACTTTGGTTTGGCAAGAAACCGAAGCTGTCGTTTCTGAAAGTTTGGGGTTGCGATGCTTATGTCAAGAAACTTCAACCTGAAAAGCTCGAACCCAAATCGGAAAAATGCGTCTTCATAGGATACCCAAAGGAAACGAATGGGTACACCTTCTACCACAGATCCGAAGGCAAAGTCTTTGTTGCCAAGAATGGATCCTTTGTGGAGAAAGAGTTTCTCTCGAAAGAAGTGAGTGGGAGGAAAGTAGAACTTGATGAGATGACAGTCACCCCTTCTGAACCGGAAGGTAGCACAGCGTAGGAAATTGTTCCTGAGGTGCCTGCACCGACAAGGGAGGAAGTTAATGATGATGATCATGAAGAAACAGATCAAGTTACTACTGAACTTCGAAGGTCCAAAAGGGCACGTTCCGCACCAGAGTGGTATGGCAACCCTGTCCTGGAAATCATGTTGTTAGACAACGGTGAACCTTCGAACTATGAAGAAGCGATGGCGGGCCCGGATTCCAATAAATGGCTTGGAGCCATGAAATCCGAGATAGAATCCATGTATGAAAACAAAGTATGGACTTTGGTGGACTTGCCTGATGACAGGCACGCCATAGAAAATAAATGGATATTTAAGAAGAAGACAGACGCGGATGGTAATGTGATCATCTATAAGGCTCGGCTTGTCCCTAAGGGTTATCGACAAGTTCAAGGGATTGACTACGACGAGACATTCTCTCCCGTAGCGATGCTGAAGTCAGTCAGAATCATGTTAGCTATTGCCGCATTCTATGATTATGAGATATGGCAAATGGACGTCAAAACGGCATTCCTCAATGGCTTCCTCAAGGAAGAGTTGTATATGATGCAGCCGGAAGGTTTTGTCGATCCAGAGAACGCTAACAAGGTACGCAAGCTCCAGCGCTCGATTTACGGGCTGGTGCAAGCATCTCGGAGTTGGAATATTTGCTTTAATGATGTTATCAAAGCATTTGGCTTTATACAGACTTATGGAGAAGCCTGTATCTACAAGAAAGTGAGTGGTAGCTCTGTGGCATTTCTCATATTATATGTGGATGACATATTGCTGATGGGAAATGATATAGAATTCTTGGAAAATGTAAAGGCCTACTTGAATAAGAGTTTTTCAATGAAGGACCTTGGAGAAGCTGCTTACATATTAGGCATCAAAATCTATAGAGATAGATCAAGACGCCTCATCGGTCTTTCACAAAGTACATACCTTGACAAGATATTGAAAAGGTTCAATATGGATCAGTCCAAGAAGGGATTCTTGCCTGTTTTGCAAGGTATGAGATTGAGCAAGGCTCAGTCACCGACCATGGCAGAAGATAGAGAAAAGATGAGTGGCATTCCCTATGCCTCGACCATAGGTTATATCATGTATGCCATGATGTGTACCAGACCTGATGTGAACCTTGCCATAAGTTTGATAGGGAGGTACCAAAGTGATCCCGGTATGGACACTGGATAGCGGTCAAGAACATCCTGAAGTACCTGAAAAAGACTAAGGATATGTTTCTCGTTTATGGAGGTGACGATGAGCTCGTCGTAAAGGGTTACGTCGATGCTAGCTTCGACACAGATCTGGATGACTCCAAGTCACAAACCGGATACGTGTATATTTTGAATGGTGGGGCAGTCAGCTGGTGCAGTTGCAAGCAAAGCGTTGTGGCAGTATCTACATGTGAAGCGGAGTACATAGCTGCTTCCGAAGCAGCGCAGGAAGGAGTCTGGATGAAGGAGTTCATCACCGACCTAGGAGTCATTCCAAGCGCGTCAAGCCCGATGACTCTCTTCTGTGACAACACTGGTGCCATTGCCATTACCAAAGAGCCCAGGTTTCACAAGAAGACCAAGCACATCAAGCGCCGTTTCAACTCCATCGGGAATTATGTTCAAGATGGAGATATAGATATTTGTAAAGTGCATACGGATCTGAATGTTGCAGACCCGTTGACTAAACCCCTTCCACGGGCAAAACATGATCAACACCAGAACTATATGGGTGTTCGATTCATCACAATGTAACTAGATTATTGACTCTAGTGCAAGTGGGAGACTGTTGGAAATATGCCCTAGAGGCAATAATAAAAGTATTATTATTATATTTCCTTGTTCATGATAATTGTCTGTTATTCATGCTTGAATTGTATTGTACGGAAACAGCGATACATGTGTGAATATATAGACCACATTGAGTCCCTGGTAAGCCTCTAGTTACCAGCTCGTTGATCAACAGATGGTCACGGTTTCCTGATCATGGACATGGGATGTCAGTGATAACGGGATCACATCATTAGGAGAATGATGTGATGGACAAGACCCAATCCTGAGCATAGCACGAGATCGTATAGTTCGTGATGCATAAGCTTTTCGGTGTCAAGTATTTATTCCTTAGACCATGAGGTTGTACAACTCCAGGATGCCGTAGGAATACTTTGGGTGTGCCAAACGTCACAATGTAACTGGGTGGCTATAAAGGTACGCATCGGGTATCTCCGAAAGTGTCTGTTGAGTTGGTACGAACCGAGACTGGGATATTGTCACTCCGTATGACGGAGAAGTTCCTCTGGGCCCACTCGGTAAGACGTCATCATAATGAGCTCAAAGTGACTAAGGAGTTAGTCACGGGTTGATGGATTACGGAACGAGTAAAGAGACTTACCATGACGAGATTGAACAAGGTATCGGGAATACTGACGATCGAATCTCGGGCAAGTACCGTACCGATGGACAAAGGGAATAACATACGGGATTGAGTGAATCCTTGACACAGTGGTTCATCCGATGAAGATCATCGAGGAACACGTGGGAACCAACATGGGTATCCAGATCCCGCTGTTGGTTATTGACCGGAGAGTGGTCTCGGTCATGTCTACGTGTCTCCCGAACCCGTAGGGTCTACACACTTAAGGTTCGGTAACGCTAGGGTCGTAGAGATACATGCACGTGGAAACCCGAAAGTTGTTCGGAGTCCCGGATGAGATCCCGGACATCAGGAGGAGTTCCGGAATGGTCCGGAGGTAAAGAATGATATATAGGAAGTCCAGTTTCGACCATCGGGTGAACTCCCGGGGTCACCGGGAGTGTCCCGGGACCACCGGAGGGGTCCCGGGGGTCCACCGGGTGGGGCCACCCATCCCGCTGGGGCCCCTAGGCCGCAAGGGGAAGGGGGGCAGCCCCTGGTAGGCTGGCGCACCCAACTGCCCCCCCCCCTAATGCGCCTAGGGTTGAAACCCTAGGGGAGGGGGGCGCCCCCTTGCCTTGGGGGGCAAGATTGCCTCCCTGGCCGCCGCCCCACCCTGCAGATGGGATCTGTAGGGGCCGGCGCACCCCCCTGGGCCCCTATATATATGTGGGGGGGAGAGGGCAGCTGCACCCAAGTCTCTGGCGCCTCTCCCCCTCCCGTCACACCATCCTCCTCCTCCGCAGGGCACCGGCGAAGCCCTGCAGGAATTCCCGTTGCATCCACCACCACGCCGTCGTGCTGCTGGATCTCCGACGACCTCTCCTCCCCCCTTGCTGGATCAAGAAGGAGGTGACGTTGCTGTACCGGACGTGTGTTGAACGCGGAGGTGCCGTCCGTTCGGCGCTAGATCATCGGTGACGAAGAACGAGAAGAGTACGACTACTTCATCCACGCTTCTTCAAAAGCTTCCGCTCGCGATCTACAAAATGGTATGTAGATGCACTCTCATATGCTCGTTGCTAGATGTCTCCTTAGATGGATCTTGGTGAAATCGTAGAAATGTTTTGAATTCTGCTACGTTCCCCAACACTTTCCCCATAGCCAAGTCACTTGGGAGCAGTTTCAGCAAGCTTTCCGTACTGCTCATGTCTCAGCTGGAGCTATGAGCATGAAGAAGCGGGAGTTTCGCAACTTGCGGCAAGGAAACCGTACTTTAGCTCAGTACATGGATGAGTTTAGTACACTATCTCGTTATGCCCCAGATGATGTGGCCACAGATGCCGCTAAGCAGGAGAGATTTATGGAAGGGCTGAATGATGAGATGGGCGTACAGTTGATGGTGGCAACTTTCAACAACTACCAGGAGATGGTAGATAAAGCTCTTATGATTGAAGGGAAGCAGCAGCAGATTGAAAGCCGCAAGAGGAAGTATGGACAAGGGAGGAATAATTCTGGAGCCCAGCAGAAGCCCTGATTCACTCCGAATTCGGGAGGATATACCCATAACCATGGAATTCCCCACAACCACAATGGCCCTAAGAATGGAAATGGAAATGGGAATGGAGTAAGTAATAACCAGAGCCGCTCTACCCCGTCCACACCCGCCAAGAAGGATTTAAGCCACGTCACCTGTTTCAAGTGCGGGAAGAATGGACATTATGCCAATGAATGCCGTGAAGCTAAGAATGGGAACGGCAATGGAAGCGCCGGGAAGAAGCCTAACCCATTCAACAAAGGACAAGTGAACCATGTGACTGTGGAGGAGGTAGAAGAGCAACCAGATGCTGTTGTCGGTAAGTTTTTGGTTAAGACATTTACCGCAATAGTTCTTTTCGATACTGGTGCATCGCATTAATACATTTCTAGGGGATTCGTGAATAGACATAGGATGTCCACCCAAGTTCATAAGACCCCCATGTTAGTAAGTTCACCAGGAGCATAGTATATGGCACACCAAGGATGTTTTCAGACGCCATTGACCATAGGACGCCATACTTTCCCCTCCGACCTATTCGTTCTGGAGTCACAAGGATTGGATGTGATATTAGGTATGGATTGGCTATCGTAGTATGGAGGTAATATCAATTCTGCCAGCAAGTCTATTTTGCTCACCACCCCGGAGGGAAAAGGATCAAGTATGTATCTAGGCATACGCCTATAAGGACACAAGTACATTCTCTCATGGGAGTTATTCAGGAGGAAGTGCCAGTAGTAAAGGAGTACCCGGATGTGTTTCCAGAGGAGTTACCTGGCATGCCACCGGATAGAGATATTGAGTTCTTGATAGAGTTGTTGCCTGGCACCGGACCAATATCTAAAAGACCATATCGGATGCCAGCGAATTATCTGGAGGAGATCAAGAAGCAGATTAAGGAGTTGTTGGAGAAAGGATTTATTCGCCAAAGTTCATCACCTTGGGGAGCCCCAGTGCTTTTGGTCGAGAAGAAGGATGGATCTTTAAGAATGGTCGTTGATTATCGGGCATTGAATGAAGTGACTATTAAGAATAAGTACCCGCTGCTAATGATCAATGATTTGTTCGACCAACTCTAGGGAGCGAAAGTATTCTCCAAGATAGATCTATGATCTGGATACCACCAATTGAAGATCCGAGAGAAGGATATATCTAAGACAGCCTTCACCACCAAGTACGGGCTATATGAGTATACAGTTATGTCATTTGGATTGACTAAAGCGCCCGCCTACTTCATGAGTATGATGAATAAGGTGTTCATGGAGTTCCTGGATAAGTTCGTCGTGGTATTCATTGATGATATTCTGGTGTACTCGAAGGATGAAGAGGAACATGCAGAGCATTTCCATTTCGTATTGGAGAAGCTCAGAGAACATTAGTTGTATGCCAAGTTTAGCAAACGTGAGTTTTGGTTGAAGGAAGTCGGATTCCTAGGGCATGTTATATCGGGAGAACGTATAGCAGTGGACCCCGTCAAAGTGCCATGCGGAGGTGGCCGATATACCGGTTAGAGACATAGTACCCCTGGAAGCAATTCAGTTGGATAGTGATCTGACTTACGAGGAGAAGCCTGTTAAGTTTCACGAATTTTCGAGCAGAGTCACCCGCAGTAAGGTTATCAAGTTTTGCAAAGTTCAATGGAGTCACCACACCGAGGAAGAAGCCACCTGGGAAGGAGAAGATGATCTACGCAAGGACAACCCACACTTGTTCTCTCGCCAAGTCGAATCTCGAGGGCGAGATTCATTCTAAGGGGGTAGGTTTGTAACATCCCAAATTTTCAATTTGGAGTTTTATACATAGATCATATTGCATTGCATATTTCTTTGCATTTTTGTTTGTGGCGATCCTCGAAATTCTAAGCAACTCAAGGACCTTCGGAGAGAGTTGGGAATTCAACCGTTTTCGTATTTGAGTTCACTCGAATACCGGTACGAGGACAGTGTTGGTTTTAATTATTTTTCTCTCCTAAAAATATTTCTAAATACAATATATGAGCGGAGATAATATGAATTCTCCAAAATAACAGAAATATTGGAGGAAAAATGTTAAAATCACTTCTGGTATTTTTTTGGATTTATTTGCGATTTTATTTGCATAGGAAAAATGCGCGTTTTCAAAATTACATTTAGGTCCAGGAAAAATGTTCACTTTGTCGTAAATATTATGAGAGGACAGTGAAAATTTATTTCGGGATTTTTGGAGTCCGTTTAGTATTTCTTTCGTTAGTTTTGCTACGTCAGGACTCTTTTAGAAGAAAAAAAGTAACGAACCCACTCCGGGCCGTATGTGGCCAGGACTCTCGCCTTTATAAGCCGCGCCCCCGGCCCGCTAGCGCCCCCAGCCCGCGCAACCGCCGCCCGCCTCTGCCCTAGCCACACTGCCCGCACCGCCGCCCGTGCCATTTGCTGGACTGCCGCCGCCGTAACCGCCGGATCCGTCGCCGGTTGACTTTCCGAGGTAGCCGTCGGTTTTCTCTTTTAAACCGATCGGTTTTCTTTTCAGAAACCCTAGATCCATTTTTTTATTAGATCGGTTTTTCTTTTTTTTTTGTTTAGTTATTTAGCGGACGTTCGTCCGTACGTTCGTTTTAACGAACGTTGTTCGTCCGTTAGCCGCAGACAGCGAACGTTCGTTCTTAGCCTGTTTGTCAGTTTTCTTTTTCGAGGTTTTTATCCGCGATTATTTCGATCCCAATTTCTGCCCTGATCTTGTTTTTCGTTTTTCTTTTCGCTCGAGAGTCGAAATCAGGTGATTCAAAATCCCAGATCTTCGCCTCGATGCCCTCTTTCCGTTTAAGCAACTTGAACCAAGTTTTGGCTACTGTAAAATTTGACTTTAGATCAATTAGTAATCGGAGCTCATTTCTTTCGCAGTTTGAGTTTCGTTGCTTCTTTCGATTTGATTATTTTTGCAAACCGGAGTTCTTAAGTTGAACTTTCTGGTTAGACCTTATCTTTTGGAGTTTTGTTTGTGCATCATTGCATGTTTGCTTATGTATGCTATTGTTTGCTTGCGATAGAATACTCGGACTGTGAAGCGTGCTACTACGAGTCTCTAGGTTTTGCGAATCGTCAGCAAGGCAAGTAACACTTTGATCATACCCTTTTATTACCCAGTTTTTATGCATTAGATCAAACCCTCACACATTTCATGAGTAGGATCTCTTAAATTGTGAGACTGGGAAGTAGTATGAGGTAGTACCTATTACCTGCATTATTTTCAAACCCTTGGGAGTTACTTCTACGTTTTCTTAGGTTGCTATGCTATGCTCGTAGATGTAGTTTGGGTTTGAGTGAAATCCATGACAGATGTGAGTTATTAACTAGGGATTCAACTTAAGGTGGCTACTTGAATACACATCTCGGTGGATTGGTTGTAGGGCACCTGGGGAATCCAGTGCTGTCCTAGGAAATCCCGGGGTTCCGGGTGATTTTTCCTATGGGATGCCACCCAGGCTCAAAGGGATCATAAAACTATTCATGCTAGAAACTTCCGTGTGTAGCCACATGCCAATATGGGCTCTGGCATAGTTGAGTAAGTTGTGGGAAACCTTTCCATGATGGGCTAGCAGATGTAGAGGGATTGTAGGTGTGCCGGCCTATCTATCTGGTTAAGGGGACCTCTTCGGAAAGACTGTGTCTCGGTCATCCGTTTCTCAAACACCATGCAGTGCGAGAAACCAAACGGAGGCGATCGAGTCTTGTGGGAAAAGTGCACAAACCTCTGCAGAGTGTACAAACTGATCATGATTAGCCGTCTCCCCGGTTATGGACATCTTGAGTATCTGGTACTTGAATTATTGGTTGATCTCATCACTATATAATTTAATTTGTTGTGTTAATGATAACTTTTAATTGTGATCGAGTAAGGGGGTACCTTCTCAATAATTTTCAACCACCATGATAGTTAAAATAAATCTATTCCATTGTTGTAGGGAAAAATTGGCTTTACGCAAAAACTTTAACCTTAGAGCCTCCACCAGCCAAATATGCATATAGTATAGCCTTTGTTCTGTTACTTGCATCTTCTGTGTTATCTTGCCAGCATATTCCATGTGCTGACCCATTTTCGGGCTGCAACATCTTACGTTGCAGACTTTTCAAACGAGGAATAAGACGTTCTAGGTCGTTTGTCATGCACTCAGCTATGCCGTTGGAGTTGATGGACTCACTTATCTTCCAAGCCTTCCGCTGTTATTTTGTTAGATGGCCTTAAGCCATAGATTTTTGTAATAAGTTCTCATTGGAGACATTCGATGTAATAAGTGTGTGATTGCCACTCTGTTATAAATCCTTCAAGTACTGTGAGTGTCAGCATTACCTATCCAGGGATGACACCGAAACACAGAGACTTCGGTTCATTCGGATCATGGTCGCTACAATATGATCATTCACTTTTCATGGTGATGAGTGCATGCTTTTAGTTTATATCATTTTGAGCGCTCCACCAAGATGTATGTGACATGGAAGAGTAACCCATGATCCTAATCGGATGTATGTGACATGGAAGAGTAACCCATGATCCTAATTGATTCTGCATTTGCATTCAAACGCAAATTTTAAATAATGCAGAAATTTAGGGGGAGCTCTTACTTATCTCATACTTCTCAAAGTGGCGATGTATTTAAATCTTATTATCATTTGTCAAAGCTTTGATCTATATGTTGTCATCAATTACCAAAAAGGGGGAGATTGAAAGTGCAACTATCCCTGGGTGGTTTCGGTAATTCCTAGCAACATATAGCTCATTGAACTAATGCTATTTCAAGATAAATATTTCAGGAAAGTTCAATGATTGGCATCGCATGGATTAGGAATGTGGACCCCTCAAAATGCTAAGGACAAATATTGGCTCAAGCTTAAGACTCTACATTTTCTATTTTAGTGATCCAAGATCACATTGAGTCCATAAGAAAGCCAATACTATTAAAAGGGGATGAGGTGTTGCTTAATGGGTTTCTTGCTCAAAGTGCTTAGTGATATGCTCCAAAACCCTCAACCACTTTCTCACATCCACATATGTCCCAAACCAAAAGTCAAACTCGGCCCCACCGAAAAGTTCTATCTGATGCCACCGAGTTCATTTGACATGGCCACTGCCACGAAACCCTAATCATTTCGGTCTCACCGAAAGGGATCTCGGTCTCACCGATATGGGATTGCAAACTCTCTGTTTCCCTTCGTAACATTTCGGTCTAACCGAGATGAGCTATTGGTCCCACCGAGTTCGCAATGCAAACTCTCTATTTCCCCTTCGTAACGTTTCGGTCCAACCGAAACGAGCGAATCGGTCCCGCCGAGTATGCCTAACCAACTCTCTAGTTATTCTATTACCAAAATCGTTCCTACCGAGTTTGTGTAATCGGTCTCACCGAGATTATGTTACGCCCTAACCCTAATGAAATCGGTCCTATCAAGTTGATCATATTGGTCCCACCGAAATGCCTAACGGTCACATTATGAACTAAATTGGTCTGACCGAGTTGTCTGATTCAGTCCCACCGAGTTTGGTAAATTGTGTGTAACGGTTAGATTTTGTGTGGAGGCTAGATATACCCCTTCACCCACTCTTCAATCGTGGAGAGAGCGATCAGAACATACCTACACTTCCACTACCCATTGTTCTGAGAGAGAACCACCTACTCATGTGTTGAGACCAAGATATTCCATTCCTACCATATGATTCTTGATCTCTAGCCTTCCCCAAGTTGCATTCCACTCAAATCATCTTTCCACCAAATCCAAATATGTGAGAGAGAGTTGAGTGCTGGGGAGACTATCATTTGAAGCACAAGAGCAAGGAGTTCATCACCAACACACCGTCTATTACCTTTTGGAGAGTGGTGTCTCCTAGATTGGTCAGGTGTCACTTGGGAGCCTCCGAAAAGATTGTGGAGTTGAACCAAGGGGTTTGTACGGGCAAGGAGATCGCCTACTTCATGAAGATCTACCCTAGTGAGGCAAGTCCTTCATGGGCGATGGCCATGGTAGGATAGACAAGGTTGCTTCTTCGTGGACCCTTCGTGGGTGGAGCCCTCCGTGGACTCGTGCAGCCATTACCCTTCATGGGTTGAAGTCTCCATCAATGTGCATGTACGATAGCACCACCTATCGGAACCACGCGTAAAAAATCTTTGTGTCTACATTGTGTTTGCTCCCTCAAACTCCTCCCTTTACCTTCATATGCAATTGTTTTACTTTCCGCTGCTACACTCTTAGAATTGCATGTGTAGGTTGATTGCTTGACTTGTGCTAAGTTGCTAAAATCTGCCAAGAACTAAAATTGGGAAAAGGCTAGATTTTTATTTGGTCAAGAAGTCTAATCACCCCC
>LR738710.1:643947567-644007202 GCA_902687465.1 Secale cereale
CCCCCCCCCCCCCCCCCTCTAGACATACTTTTGATCCTATAGAGCATCATAGTGCTGCAAGCAGATGATGTGTGGGACACCGCCTTGCAACAAGAGAAATACTCGATGTTGTAATATGATGCAGCAGCAGCCATCACCATACTACAAGTTGATGCACTTGGGGGGTGCTACCATGTTGCATGAGTATCGCCAGTGCTGCAAGCCAATTATGTGAGGGTCGTTGTCATCATGTTGCAAGAAGACGCTACATGGGAGCACCACCTTGCTACAGGAGTGTCATCGGATGTTGCTAGCCAATGCTACGAAGATTGCCACCGTGATGCAAGCTGATGCTACATGGGGTGTCGCCGTGTCAAGTGAGTGTCTCCTATGTTGCGAGGGTCATCACTGTGTTGTGTGGAGTGACGTCGTTCTTTGTGGCATGCTACAATCTGGTGTTGGAAGCCATCTTGCGGGAGTGTCTAGTGCTACAAGAATGTCGCTGGTGTTACGAGCCATGCCACGAGCAGCAAACACAGGTGTTGAGAGGGGAAGAGGATCAGGAGGGGGAATAATGGGATGTACTAAGCATGATATGCATTGTGGTGATCATGTGTGATGGTTGGCCATGCTGCAAGGGATGGTCCTAACTACTGCAAGCCGCGATGCACCAAGTTGTAAGGGTCGGAAACCCATCATCCTTGTTGCCAGCCTTGTTGTGCAAACGCTGCAAATGGTCAGACATCGTTGCAGCAAAAGACAATATGTGATGTCGCAAACCTTGTTTGCTCGTCTCTAGCGGGCACGAGAGCCAATCATTCCTCCACCGAGATTGATCCCCTTTCATCCTACACCCCTCGCCTTCTATTACTCTCTCGACCATGCCCCATGGACGCGTTCCAAGCACTTCTGGCCAAGCTCCACATGCTAGGTGTTGCGATGCAGCACTCATCGGTGATGTCGGCTCGATGCGGCAATCTTCGATGGATGCCGGCATGGTGATGCCGCGCTAGTTTTTGTTGTTGGTGTTGCGATGCGACGTTCGTCGGTGATGCCGGCGCTGTGATGCAGCACTCGTCGATGGACACCTGCATTGCAAAGCCGCGCTAGTTTGTGTTGTCGGCGTTGCGATGCAACGTTCGTCGGTGATGCTGGCGCTGTGATGCAACACTCGTCGATGGACACCGGCATTGCAAAGCCGCGCTAGTTTGTGTTGCCGGCGTTGCGATGCGACACTCGACGGTGATGTCCGCGTTGCGATGTGGCAATCATTGGTGGACGCTGGCGCTGTGATATTGTGCTTGTTAGTGCTGTCGATGTTGCAATGCGACGCTCGTCGACGATTGTGAGTGTTGCGCTGCGATGCAGCACTAGTCGATGGACACCAATGCTGCGATGTCGCGCTCGTTGGTGTTGTCGGTGCTTCGATGCGACACTTGTCGGCGACTGCTGGTGTTTGATGTCTACTACACAACCTTCTTCTTATAGACATTGTTGGGCCTCCAAGTGCAGAGGTTTCTAGGACAGTAGCAAATTTCCCTCAAGTGGATGACCTAAGGTTTATCAATCCGTGGGAGGCATAGGATGAAGATGGTCTCTCTCAAGCAACCCTGCAACCAAATAACAAAGAGTCTCTTGTGCCCCCAACACACCCAATACAATGGTAAATTGTATAGGTGCACTAGTTCGGCGAAGAGATGGGGATACAAATGCAATATGGATGGTAGATATTGGTTTTTGTAATAAGAAAATATAAAAAGAGCAAGGTAGCAAGTGGTAAAAGTGAGCATAAAAGGTGTTGCGATGATAGGAAACAAGGCCTAGGGTTCATACTTTCACTAGTGGAAGTTCTCTCAACAATAATAACATAACTGGATCATATAACTATCCCTCAACATGCAAGAAAGAGTCACTCCAAAGTCACTAATAGTGGAGAACATACAAAGAGATTATTGTAGGGTACGAAACCACCTCAAAGTTATCCTTTCTGATCGACCTATTCAAGAGTCTGTAGTAAAATAACACAAAGCTATTCATTCCGTTCGATCTATCATAGAGTTCGTACTAGAATAACACCTTAAGACACAAATCAACCAAAACCCTAATGTCACCTAGATACTCCATTGTCACCTCAAGTATCCGTGGGCATGATTATATGATATGCAGCACACAATCTCAGATTCATCTATTCAACCAACACAAAGAACTTCAAAGAGTGCCCCAAAGTTTCTACCGGAGAGTCAAGATGAAAACGTGTGCCAACCCCTATGCATAGATTCCCAATGTCATGGAACCCGCAAGTTGATCACCAAAACATACATCAAGTAGATCACGTGATATCCCATTATCACCACAGATAAGCACATGCAAGACATACATCAAGTGTTCTCAAATCATTAAAGACTCAATCCGATAAGATAACTTCAAAGGGAAAACTCAATTCATCACAAGAGAGTAGAGGGGAAGAAACATCATAAGATCCAACTATAATAGCAAAGCTCATGATACATCAAGATCGTGCCATCTCAAGAACACAAGAGAGAGAGAGAGAGAGAGAGAGAGATCAAACACATAGCTACTGGTACATACCCTCAGCCCCGAGGGTGAACTACTCCTCCTCGTCATGGAGAGTGCCGGGATGATGAAGATAGCCACCAGAGAGGGATTCCCCCTCCGGCAGGGTGCCGGAACGGGGTCTAGATTGGTTTTTGGTGGCAACAGAGGCTTTCAGCGGCGGAACTCCCGATCTAGGTTACTTTCCGAAGGTTTCAGTATTTATAGGAATTTTTGGCGTAGGTCTCACGTCGGGGGGTCTCCGGGCTGTCCACGAGATAGGGGGGCGCCACCACTTGCGGTGGGCCCCCCCCCCACTCTCGTGGGAAGCCCGTGACTCTCCCGGCCCAACTCTTTTACTTCGGGGGCTTCTTTTGGTCCAGAAAAAATCATCAAAAATTGGCACATCAATTGGACTCCGTTTGATATTCCTTTTCTGTAAAACTCAAAAACAAGGAAAAAACATAAACTGGCATTGGGCTCTAGGTTAATAGGTTAGTCCCAAAAATCATATAAAAGTGTATATAAAAGCCCATGAAACATCCTAGAAGGATAATATAATAGCATGGAACAATCAAAAATTCTAGATACGTTGGAGACTTATCAAGCATCCCCAAGCTTAATTCCTGCTCGTCCTCGAGTAGTAAATGATAAAAACAGAATTTTTTATGTGGAATGCTACCTAACATAATTTTCAATGTAATTATTTTTATTGTGGCATGAATGTTCAGATCCGAAAGATTCAAGACAAAACTCTATATTGACACAAGAATAATAATACTTCAAGCAAACTAACAAAGCAATTATGTTTTCTCAAAATAACATGGCCAAAGAAAGTTCCTCCCTACAAAATCATATAGTTAGGCTATGCTCCATCTCCGTCACACAAAATATTTCAATCATGCACAACCCCGGTTTCAGCCAAGCACTTGTTTCATACTTTAATCTTTTCTAACTTTTTTAACTTTCACACAATACATGAGCGTGAGCCATGGATATAGCACTATAGGTGGAATAGAGTGGTGGTTGTGGAGAAGACAAAAGAGGAAGATGGTCTCACATCAACTAGGCGTATCAATGGGTTATGGAGATGCCCATCAATAGATATTAATGTGAGTGAGTAGGGATTGCCATGCAACAGATGCACTAGAGCTATAAATGTATGAAATCTCAACAAAAGAAACTAAGTGGGTGTGCATCCAACTTGCTTGCTCACGAAGACCTAGGGCATTTGCGGAAGCCCATCGTTGGAATATACAAGCCAAGTTCTATAATGAAAATTCCCACTAGTATATGAAAGTGACTAAACAAGAGACTCTCTATCATGAAGAACATGGTGCTACTTTGAAGCACGAGTGTGGAAAAAGATAGTAGCATTGTCCCTTCTTTTCTTTTTCTTTTCTTTTTTGCCCTTTTTTTCTTCGGCCTTTCCTTCTTTTTTATTTTTTTATTTTTTTATTTTTTTCAGGACAATGCTCTAATAATGATGATCATCACACTTATATTGATTTACAACTCGATACTAGAACAAAGTATGACTCTATATGAATGCCTCTGGCGGTGTACCTGGATGTGCAATGAATCAAGAGTGATATGTATGAAAAATTATGCATGGTGGCCTTGCCACAAATACGATGTCAACTACATGATTATGCAAGGCAATATGACAATGATGAAGCGTGTCATAATAAAAGGAACGATGGAAAATTGCATGGCAATATATCTCGGAATGGCTATGGAAATGCCATGATAGGTCGGTATGGTGGCTGTTTTGAGGAAGGTATATGGTGGGTGTACGGTACCAGCGAAGGTTGCGCGGTACAAGAGAGGCTAGCAATGGTGGAAGGGTGAGAGTGCATATAATCCATGGACTCAACATTAGTCATAAAGAACTCACATACTTATTGCAAAAATCTACAAGTCATCAAAACAAAGTACTACACGCATGCTCCCAGGGGGGAGGTTGGTAGGAGTTAACCATCGCGCGCCCCCGACCTCCACACAAAGGATGACACTTAATGAAATACCTCATGCTTCAAATTTGTCACACAACGGTTACCATACGTGCATGCTACGGGACTTGCAAACCTTAACACAAGTATTTCTCAAATTCACAATTACCCTACTATCATGACTCTAATATCACCATCCTCATATGTCAAAACAATCAGCGATCATAAAACTTCTCATAGTATTCAATGCACTTTATATGAAAGTTTTTACTATACCCATCTTGGATGCCTATCATATTAGGACAAATTTTATAACCGAAGCACATTACCATGCTGTTCTAATAGACTCTCAAATAGATTTAAGTGAATCATGAGAGATCAACAATTTCTACAAAATAAAACCACCATCGTGCTCTAAAAATTGTGCACCATTTTCGACAGAGGTTTAAGACCAAGGAAAAGATGATGAACATTTTTAAGGGCATTTTGGGTACATTGGAAAAGATTTTATTAAAACCTAGTTGTTAGAAGAGGGATGCTGGGGTTTCTGTCATTCCCATTTCAAGTTTCTGTAGAAAGTAAACATGATGCACACTCTAGCTAGTCCTAATGCAAGCACTGACTAGGGATGTGACAACTCACCCCCACTCAAAAGAATCTCGTCCCGAGATTCGGGTTCCTCCGGAAAAAGGGTGGGGTACTCAAGTCGAAGACGATCCTCTCTTTCCCAAGTAGCTTCACTCTCGGAATGATGTGTCCATTGAACCTTGAGAAACTTGATATTATGACATCGAGTGGTACGCTTGGCTCGATCAAGAATACGAATAGGGTATTCTCGATATGTGAGATTGTCCTGGAGATCAAGCGTTTTGTGGTCCACTCCGCGGATAGAATCCGAGAAGCAACGCCTGAGTTAAGAAACGTGGAAGACATCATGAACTCTGGAAAGGTGCGGAGGTTGTTCCAATTGTTAGGCAACTTCTCCTTGTTTAGCAAGAATGCGAAAAGGACCGGTGTAACGAGGAGCCAATTTGCCTTTGATACCGAAGCGATGGGTTCCCTTAAGAGGAGTAACCCGAAGGTAAGCCTTATCGACGACTTCAAAAGTCACAGCCTTATGATGACTATCATATTGGCTCTTCTGGTGAGACTGGGCTGTTTTCAATTTCTCACGAACGATGCAAACTTGCTCTTCCGCTTCCTGGATCATATCCGGACCAAAGAATTGTCTTTCCCCGGTTTCTGACCAGTTAAGAGGCGTTCGACACCTTCGTCCATATAGAACTTCGAAGGGAGCCTTGCCCAAGCTGGCTTGATAACTATTGTTATAAGCGAATTTGGCGAATGGAAGACACTTCTCCCAATCCATACCGAAAGAGATGACAGAGGCTCGAAGCATATCTTCCAGAATTTGATTGACTCGTTCCACTTGACCACTTGACTGGCGATGAAAGCCGGTGATAAAAGAGAGATGAGTCCCCATAGCATTTTGGAAACTTTCCCAAAATCGCGAAGTGAAAAGACTTCCAAGGTCTGAGTTAATCTCCAACGGCACACCATTAAGTGATACTATCCGAGAGATATACAAGTCTGCTAGCTGGCTAGCGGTTATACTTTGTCGAACAGGCAGGAAATGGGCTACTTTGGAGAGGCGGTTGATAACGACGAAGATAGCATTATTCCCTTTCCTGGTCCTGGGAAACCCGGTAATGAAGTCCATACCGATCTTGTCCCATTTCCATTCAGGAATAGCTAAAGGTTGAAGGGTGCCAGCAGGCCGTTGATGCTCTGCTTTGACTCGACGACAAACGTCGCAGTTAGCAATGAACTAAGCGATTTCTCTCTTCATCCTAGTCCACCAGAGCCTCTGTCGTAGGTACTGACACATTTTAGTACTACCAGGATGAATTGTGAGAGGAGATTCATGAGCCTCCTTAAGGATCAACTGCCGTAGATGTTGGTTCTTGGGAACCACTAAACGGTTCTCGAAGAAGACAACACCTCGATCGTCCATAGAGAAACTTCTAGCAGCTCCGCTAGCAATGCTCTCTTGGAGTCGGGATATACCCTTATCACGCTTCTAGGCAGCTATGATTTGATCCGTAAGGGTAGGTTTCGCCACCAAGGTGGAAAGGAATCCTCGAGGAACAATGTGAAGGTTAAGCTTACGAAATTCCTCGTGGAGAAGTGGTTGCCCTTGTTGTAACATCAGGTTGTTACAATAAGACTTACGACTTAGTGCGTCATCCATGACATTGGCCTTCCCAGGGGTGTAAGTGATTCCTAAGTCGTAATCTGTGAGCAACTCAACCCAATGTCTTTGCCTGAGATTCAAATCCGGTTGGGTGAAGATGTATTTCAGGCTTTGGTGATCAGTGAAGATTTCACATCGATTACCAAGAAGGTAATGTCGCCAAGTCTTGAGTGCGTGGACCACAGCTGCAAGCTCTAGATCATGTGTAGGATAGTTATCCTCATGTGGACGCAACTGTCGAGATGCGTATGCGATCACTTGATGATCTTGCAGGAGTATGCAACCTAGTCCTTGTCGCGAGGCATCGCAATAGATAATAAAGTTCTTGGAAAAGTCTGGCGGTACCAGTACGGGTGCAGATGTCAGGCATATTTTCAGTTCCTGAAAGCTAGACTCGCACTATGGGGTCCACTCGAACTTTTTATCTTTCTCGAGGAGTTCATTTAGAGGTTTAGCAATCTTGGAAAATTCTCGACGAAGCGTCGGCAATAGCTCGCTAAGCCAAGGAAACTCCTAACTTGCTTGACCGATTCAGGGGGAGTCCAATCAAGGACGGCATGAACTCGCTCGGGATTGACAGCTATACCCTTACCAGAGATTACATGACCCAGATAGGTCACTTCTAGCAACTAGAATTCACACTTGGAGAATTTGGCATAAAGACGGTGCTCTCGAAGTTTCTTCAATACCAGCCTTAGATGCTCGGCATGATCTTCCTTGTTCTTGGAGTAAATGAGTATATCATCAATATATACCACGACGAATTTATCCAAGTACTCCATGAATATCGAATTCATTAACCGGGAGAAAGTGGCTGGGGCATTGGTTAACCCGAAGGACATGACGGTGTACTCGTATTGGCCATAACGAGTAACAAAGTCCGTCTTGGGAATGTCCCCGTTCTTGATTTTGATTTGATGGTATCCCAACCTCAAATCCATTTTGGAAAAGACTGAGGATCCAGCGAGCTAATCATACAGGTCGTTGATCCTGGGGAGCGGATACTTATTCTTTATGGTGACCAGATTGACAGGTCGATAATCTACAACCATCCGTTCCGTTCCATCCTTCTTCTTGATGAAGAGGACGGGACAAGCCCAAGGGGAAGAACTAGGACGGATGAAACCCTTTTTCAAGGACTCATCGAGTTGTTTCTTAAGCTCAGCTAATTCTAGGGGTGCCATCTTATAGGGTCTCCTAGAGATTGGGACAGTTCCTGGAACAAGATCTATCACGAACTCGACATCTCTGTCAGGTGGAACACCTGGCAGTTCTTCTGGAAAGAAATCCGTAAAATCACGGACTACCGGAATATCTTCGAGTTCTGGTAGAGGACTGGCATTAAGAGAGTAGAGCTGACGCTCAGCTATTCGGGTCAAGACATTGACTGTCTTGTCGGATGGGTGTGTAAGTTGAACTGTCCTAGTGTAGCAATCAATCTTGGCGTAGTGAGCTGTCATCCAGTCCATACCCAAGATGATGTTTATGTCTGAAGACTTGAGAGCTATTAGTGATGCAAGGAAAACAAGTATATCGACAAGAATTTCATTCCCATGGCTTACTCTAGAGGTTTGCCATCTAGAGCCAGGAGTTTGAATTTCCATGGAAGTGGGCATGTCACAAAAAGTCATGTTGTGCATTCGAGCATAGCTCTCAGATATGAACGAATGAGATGCTCCAGTATCGAAAAGAACAGATGCCTGATGGCAGTTAACAAGAAGCGTACCAAGGACGACGTTAGGATCCTCATAAGCTTCCTCAGCAGAGACATAGCTGACATGACCACGTGCAGTGGGGATTGGCTTGACATAGTTCACCTTGCCTGTTGGCTTACCACGGCCAACGGACCTTCCTGGCTGGTTCTGAGGACACTCACGCATGTAGTTCCCTGGTTCTCCACACTTGAAACATGTCACGGTGCCAGTGCATGGAGCAAGGTTGGCAGGTGGTCCTCCATAAGTCTTGGCAGGTGCATACTGTTGGGTTTGGGCG
Source organism: Secale cereale (assembly GCA_902687465.1). NCBI lineage: Eukaryota > Viridiplantae > Streptophyta > Magnoliopsida > Poales > Poaceae > Secale > Secale cereale. Next base: position 643,956,298 of record LR738710.1, read on the forward strand.
AGGCGCCTCATAGGATGGCCTCGGAGTGTACTTGGGTGGCAGAGCAGTGTTAGGAACCCACACACGGCGCTTGTGAGAGCCAGAGCCGGATGAGGAACCAAAGTCACGAGGATGCTTGCGTGTGGCTTAAAAATTAGTCTGGCCCGTCTCAGCACTGATGGCTTTGTTCACCAACTTCTGGAAGGAGGTGCACTCGTGCAGACGCAAATCTCGACGAAATTCAGGGCTGAGTCCCTTGGGGAACCTCGCGTGCTTCTTGGCATCGGTGGACACTTCCTCGGGAGTATAGCGTGCCAAGTTGCCAAACTCGCGACTATAGCCATCCACGGTTAGTCGGCCCTGGGTGAAATTGCAGAATTCCTCCCGCTTGCGATCCATGAGACCTTCCGGAATGTGATGTTCACGGAATGCCTCACCGAACTCTGCCCAAGTAGTGAGTTGGCCAGCAGGACGCATGGCTTCAAAGTTTTCCCACTGGAGGCTGGTAGGGCCCTCAAGATGGTAGGCGGCGTAGGTAACCTTGTCAGCTTCGGCCACACGGGTAGAGTGTAGCTTGTGGGTGATACTGCGAAGCCAGTCATCCGCATCCAGAGGTTCAGCGGAATGATGGAACTTCGGTGGGCACATCTTGATAAAATCATTGATTGACACCACGTCATTCCTCTGGCGAAACCCAATGTTCTGCTCTATGCGTTCTAGCAGACGGTTGGTCTCTCTCTTGTTCCTTTCTGCCTCGAGCATAACTTCAGCCAAGGTGGGTGCTTGGGGCAGATTCTCATCTCTAGCCCCACTGGCCTCACCCAGCTGCTGAGCAGCAGGAGTGCTGCGAGTGTTGACCATCCTCGGAAAACAAAACAACGGTTTAGACAAGGATGGCAAAACTTTGACACAGGAGTGCAGAATGTAATGGATGACATGGAATGCAGAGATGTTCATCCGTACGACATGGTAACATAGAAACTGCCATATATACACCAGCGGTCATACACACCATACATAGTTTAGTACAGGCCAAGGCTAAAGTACAACTACGGTGAAAGACGAAACATCTCATCAGAGGCACTCCAAGCTCCTATACATTATTTAACTACGCCTCCGGAACTCAGTACACCTACGTCATATTCCACAAGACGCGCAGGACTATGGGAATACAACTACTACGATACTACTACTGCCACGGTCTAGCTCAGACACTCCCGTAGTAATCTTCATGAAGATTACCACCGTAGCGTGGAAGTGGAACAGGTGGATCTTGAAACTGTCGAGCACTCGAAGGTTGTGGACCATAGAGACATGGATGTGGTCTCGGTCCCGATGCTGGTGGTAACCGACGCCCATGTGGAGGTCTAATACCCCCAACGTCACGCCAATCCATACGATCAGGCAGACGAGTCTGCACGGGGTAAAAATCCCGCATATCCATATATCTGGCGTGCACGGCAGGTGCAAGCCGTGTCAAAGTAGTCCAGTGGGCGGCTCGAGTGTTATAAAGCTCCATCCGGAGGGCACGGACCTCAAGGTCCCTATCCTCCAGCATCCGAGTAGTAGTCTGAAGCAATGGCTCCTCATGAGCGGCATCGGTATATAGACCAGTGTAATAGCCTTCCTCTCCAGGAAGTGAGGCTGGCATGTAACAGAACTCAGTATTCAGCAGCAGGGCATGCCTAGCCCGGATGATGGTCACCATCGAGTAAGCGGCATCCTGAACTGCCATCTCGATGGTAACCCCGAGTCCATAAGACCAATGGATGGGGTCGGTAGCTCCGGGATATGAGGGGTATATCCGGACGGTGCAGAAATACTGACTCTGGGTGAAATCCCGGTACTGTTCCTCCACAGTGTACTCAGGATACCAACGGTAGCCGGTGTCAGTCAACACACGGACTAGTATGGCCGTGTGACCTGGCACATTGATGCACCGAGTCAAACGGACCACCTGGTGAGGTGTGCGACTAGACATCTGAAACACGAAATAATGCAAAGGCATTAGAATTTTTGGAAGAAATCGGGCAGCATAACAACTGTAAATGCTCAAAAAAGATTTTGAGACATCGTACAAATGATAGCAAGGCCACTCAACAACATCATATCAAGGTTCCCGGTCCAACTAATCATCATACCAGAAGGGTAGAAACTGAACTGAGGCTTGAAACCAACAATCCTAAGAGTCTACGGATTAGTAACATGTGAACCTAGTAAAGATGAGAGGCCTAGTCCTAAACCCCCGTAGAAAGAATAGACTGACTCAGATCAGAAGGGCATAAGGTAAAGAAGTAAAAAGAGCCTTACGTTCCCTTCCACAATCAATTCCCCTACATATAACTAAGAATTTTCTAGACTCATCATCGACCAGTTTGGCTTGAGAAACCTACAGGCAGTCCGGCTCTGATGCCAACGCTGTAAGGACACCGATCCTAAGTCACACCGATCTAGCTTGTAACACGTTATATCACTTTGCGGCCTCACGCACGGTATCCCCACGGGTGCCACCTTACCTGGCACGGGATCGTTTGCGCATTTTGGCACACGTATATGACAGTGTCGCTAGCATCCATATGACAGAGAACCTGGGCCGACATGGCTAGTTATAAACCAAAAGTGGCACTAAATTACAGAGACAGGCATCCAGGACCCAACAATGAACGTGTCGGTCATCAACGTATGAACCCAAGTCATAGCAAGCTACCTAGACTTAAAGGAACAACGCGTGACATTTCCCCTAAGGGACAGACACGGGAAGGAAGAAGGACACATGCCGGCCAGCCTACGTGTTCCGGAGCAGTAGCAAGCTACCAAGGCTCAGTGGAAGCACTAGGAGGCATTTCCCTGTAAGATAGGCTACCAAAGGTAAACAACTAGGTGTCGGATCCCACACATATCAAGCATTTCAATCATACACACAATATGCTCAATATGTGCAAATACAACATTGCATCACAACAGAACTCTATTACTCAAAGTACTTTATTTAAGAGGCTCCGAAGAGCCATACATATCATATCCATACAGGTAGGGGTCACATGACCCAACACTCAAGTCATACAATCATACAAGCACAAGCGGAAGCTAACATGTCTGAGTACAGACAACTTGGAAATAAAACATGCTTGGTGTAGCCTGGCTATCTACAAGGCCCTTCACAAGCTCAGGATCTCCGTCTGGGTAGCAAGCTACTCGTCGGCGTCAACGTCTATGTAAAACCCATCAAAACGGGCAGGGTTCTCCTCTGCAATAGTTATTAAGTAAACATGAGTACAAAGGTACTCAGCAAGTCTTACAACAGAACCTATCATACATGCATCATTATCAACAAGGGTAGTGGAGTTCATAGCAGCAAGCCAGCTTTGACTATTGGCTAACCTATACTACAACTCTCAGCAGATTGCAAGATAAGACTACATACACGATCCATCTACTCACCACAACAATACACCACCATGGATCCTCTTCCGTCATCCTACGGAAGGGCCATCCACGGCACTCACACTTGTCTTGAGGCTTTTAGTAGTATCCATCAACTTTTCTATGAACTGTATAAGTAACCAAGTGGTCCGTACCGCGAACAACGGCTATTCAAATAGATTGGCAACCCTGCAGGGGTGTACTTCTTCACACATGTTTCCACCACTTACCGTCTGCACACGACATGTGCTCAGCAGACTTCAAGCGAAAGCCGGCGTGGGTGTAGACCACGACCTAACCAACCACTCAAGTCTCTCGTCCAGGTTTATCGCCTATTTGGGTTCCATCCGTGGGGAGATCCGGCCGGGGTGTCGCTCACGGCCCCAAACGATGTGTACAGGGTTCCCGAGCCACCAAACGGGCGCTCGGTACACCCGGCCACGTACCTGTCGCATCACAGCCCACCCCGAGGGTTAGCGCTGTGCACGAACACCAGTATACTACAAACACCAGAAACTAATTGCAACTCCTGGACAAAGAACAAGGGCAGTCAATAAGTCGAGCGGGGTCAAATTTCAGGGCCCAATGTGTGGTAGTAGCTGTAACTTGAACCACACATACAGATCTCGGGTCCTAATGACAGTTCCAATGAAACAACCCACCATGTACTCCTACATGGCCTTTCATCGATACCTTTACCAAACATGTTCCACACTTCCCTCTCTTTATCGCGCATGATCATTTCACTCTGATCCATCACCCATATGAACCAGACCTGACACAACTCTAAGCATAGCAGGTAACATAAACAAATAGCATGGTGGAATACACATCACATGGCTCAATCAACTCCTACACATGCTAGTGGGTTTCAACTATTTACTGTGGCAATGATAGGTCATGCAAAGGAATAGGGTTCAACTACCGCAGCAAGTAGCAGTTCACACGATGTTGCCTTAATGCAGTAAAAGAGAGCAGGAGCGAGAAGATGGGTCTGTATCGGAATGATCAAAGGTTGCTTGCCTGACAGATTGGTTGTCAGGTACTGCTCTTCAGTTGGATACACTGTTGTATCCTCGGGAGCAGGACCTACCATGGAGAACACCGACGATACAATCAATAAGCAAACAAATGCAACAATATGATGCATGCTCATGACATGGTAAGATGAATGTGTTTTGGGCTAATGCATCTATAAACAGAAAGGTTTGAGCCCATTTGAATCAAAGATTCAAATTTAAACCCAAACTAATATTTATTAAAGTGCCTTATCATGTTTTAATGTGAACAGCAAGGTTAACTTTCTCAAACATGCATGAAACCAACGCCATTGGAATGATTGGACTTTTCTGATCAATTTTCATATATAAATCTTTTCCATATGAGCTACTGTTGAATTTATATGATTTTTTGAAGTTTAAAGCATTTTCTGGAATTTCCTGAATTGTTTTGAATCAAATAATCCCAAAAAAGCATTTACTGTGTCAGCATGACATCATGCTGACGTCAGCATGTCAACAGACCTGGTCCAAGTCAAACCTGACTAGTGGGTCCTACTGGTCAGTGTCACAATTAGTTAACTAACTAATTAGGATTAGATTAGGCACTAACCTAGGTTTGACTAACAGGCAGGGCCCACATGTCAGTGACCCAGGGGAGTCAAACCCCTGGTCAAACTGGGTTGACCCGCCGGCGTTTAGCCGCCGGCGAGGCCAAAAGCGGAGGTGAGGTGCGGAAAACGTGCTCCGATGACCAAATCGACTGCGGAGCACGTCTACGTGCTGCTGGTGAGGTGCCGCAGCGAGTACTGGTGGTGGCTGGCCTCGGGGTCGCCGGAAACGACCCGGCGACGAGTCCAGCGGCTGCCGGAGTTCGGGCAAGGACGAACTCGCCGGTGCGGTGCTCTTGGAGGTGCGTGGATTGGTCCTACATCATCTACGCGAGACGGTGAAGCTAGTGGGCACGATGGCCGGGCCGTTAGGTGGCCGGAGCCTCGTTGTCAGGACCGGAATTTCGGGGTATTGATTTCCCAAAAGCAGCCCTTGTGCTCATCAGCCCCAGGATTACTGTTAGCTGATGAGGCACCAACTTGTTACAGAAAATCCAAGAAAAATACAAGATATGTAGTACAAGACCATTCTGCCCTTTGAGTACAACACAAGGTTTCTAGTGGCTGATAGCAGAAGCGGTTTGTGGTTCATCGGTGACTATGGGACTCCATTTCCCACAGGAACAGCTGACCAGGATAACTCCTATCTTCGCGAGGCTGCTATCTCCATTTGCGTAGGTTCTGGGACTGTCATCGCATCGTTCCTTCGCACGCAAGGAATCTGGCCAAGACAATAGCCAGGGACAAGCCAGTGGGTACTTTGAATGTACTCGCAAACATTTTGAACATGGGTGAGATGTAGTCGTGCTCGAAAATAATTGATGATCACTATGATAATTATGATATGACAGTCCATATTGCGAGCAGGTCATTCGAATAAAGAGGCATATGCAAACAGGGAGTGATAATAAAATAAATAGCGATCCTGCCACAGTCGAGCGTCTGAGCGACACCACGGAAAGGGCTTATAAGGGAAAAATAAATAACAAGCCTGCCACAGTCGGGTGTCTGAGCGACACCATAGAAAGGGCTTATCAGGGAAAATAAATAACAAGCCTGCCACAGTCGGGCGTCTGAGCGACACCACAAAAAGGGCTTATCAGGGAAAATAAATAACAAGCATGCCACAGTCGGGCGTTTGAGCGACACCACAGAAAGGGCTTATAAGGGAAGTAGATAACAATGAATATCCAGGAGGTAGAACCATCCCAGGGATACTCATTAATTCAACGAATGCAAATGGTTAGTCCACAATCATAAACACTATATGTCACAGGTCATAATCAATGTTCTGTTTAGTAGTTCCTCCTCCGAAGACCGACACTAAGACCGACACTCGACCCATCCCAGACTGTAGTCCTTAAACATGGACACGGCTATTCGAATAGATTTAGTATTTATGCAGAGGATGTACTCTTTACCCACGAGTAACGGATTTCATTAGTCCATCGGAACTAATTCCGTCTACGGTCTTTTAGTCGAAAACACGCCTGACTTGCACATAGAAGCTTAACTTTACATGTGTCTGGAATCACCCACGACACCTGTTGAGCAAACTCTGAGTGGGAAGGCTACAACCTCGCGTGGCATGGGATCAAATTTCTATCGCGCGCTCTAAGGGGTGCCCCCCTCTCGGTCCCAACCGGAAACACCCATGCCCCGGACCAGGTGGCATACCTACCGGGTGCAGCCGGTATCTTCCACCATGGCCTCTCTGTACGGTGTGCTAGGACAGGGGTTGACACTTACTGAATCGTACCCTACCTATGGCAGGGACAAGTGGCAGTACGAACAAGTATGGGGGTTACTGGAACAAGACTCGATCTACGGTCGACTTAGGAGGTTCAAGCATCACTGGTATGATATAACTAACATATCTCACATCAACAGTCGGAATCACCAATCGTCCTGCCTCATCAAGCCATACCGGACTCCACCATCCCGACGGGGAGCTGATGATAAGCTCGCGTATTCACAAGACCGCGACTTTCATGGCTTTCTTCCGTTAGGCACGAAAGGCATGCGTAGGGGATCACCGTCATGCATACTAATTATTCACAGCAAGGGGGTTTACCTCATGCACTCATGGGTATGATCACATCACCACATATGAAACAAAATGAAAGCATTCATATTGTTGCATTTGTGTCAACAACAACCGCATGCATTAAACCAGGGTTCAAAAGTGCTTGCCTTCAAGTAGAGGGGAGGAGAAATGCATTCCAAAACTTTTGGAAGTTTTATCCCTCTTCAAAATCCTAAATGAAATAATACGAAATCAATACATAGACTCAAAGCAGCACAAAAAGGTTGTTTGGATAATTTTCAAATAAATATGAAAATAAACTAGGCAATATTTGGGAAACAACAGAAAAAGAATCAGGTCATTTGGATCTATACTTAAAAAGATATTGCCAGTCAAAGATTTAGTCAACTCTGTTTTTTAATAAAACAGAGAAAAGAAAACGTTTCGATCAAAAAGCACTTTCGAAGTAAGGGAAACATACTCGGGGTTCTGCGCCTTCACTTATGCCTGCGTGGACCGGCGCTGGCTCGCTGACAGAGGGCCTAGGGGGCCCACTGGTCAGGTTTGACCAGTCGCCCCCGCCTCCTTCTTCCTCTGGCCGAGCCGAGGCAGAGCTCCGGCGATCAACGCCGGTGAACGGCGGCTCCTCGAGGGCACCTAATGGCAGGGATGGATCCGCCAGACTGGGGCGGTCCTCCCGATGGTCGAGGGGGCGACGGGGGTGGAGGAAATCATCGGCGACGAGCTTCGTGGCGGACGGCGGCCTCGGGGGAAATTGGGGCTTCGCACTACGGTGGTTCCCGAGCGGGTTTGAGGCGTTGGGTGGCTCCGCAGGGCTACGAGGAGTCGAACGGTGGCGTTGGATGGACTGGAGGGGCTCGGGTTGCGACGGAATGGACTGGAGTGCGGCGGCGGCTGTACTCGCCAGAGATGGGGAAGAAGACCTCCCCTGGTTGATTTGCTGCTACGGGGGTGCTCTGCGGGGTGGCTAGTGGTCGCATGAGGTTGCGGAGAGGCTCGGGGCATCCTTAAATAGGTGACCGAGGTCGGTTCCGACGGTGGCCGTGGATAAGGACGCCGCGCCGACCGCCATTCTGTAGCTAGGGCGACGTGGCGGCGACGTGCGCTAGGAGACGAGCTTGCGGATGATCTGGAGCTGCTCCAGGGGGCAGGTGGCGAGCGCTGGTGGCTCGGGCGGCGCTGTCCACGGCAGGAGCTGCTGTGGCTGCCCGCTAGCCGCCGTGGCCGACCTGACGGCGGTACTGTGGGGCTCCAGAGTTGTCTCTGTGGCGAGGGAAAGGGCGGGCGTGCTGGCGGTGCAAGGGAAGTGTCCAGAACGAGCGCGGTCGTCGGCAGAGGGACGCGGCGGCTCGGTGCGCACGCGTGCAAAACGTGCGCTCTGGGCGCGCCTAGAGCACGCACGCGAGCTACTTGACGAAATGCCAAAGCATGCCACAGGGCTTGGGGGAAGCTGGAAAATAGCAGGTCTAGGCTAGAGGCTTAAGGGAGATTAGTGGACATGTCAGTATGAACCGAGGGGCAAGGTCACAGTGCAAAGCAAAGATCATGCCAAAACTGGCCATGCACATTAGGTGTTTGACAAAATGCTAGAGACAACTAGGCAACTCTTGGGGTGGCCAAATCTTCCAGATTGGGGTCTCTTTAGGTGATACAGAGGGTGGCAGTGTTAGTTTGCCAAAAGCAAAAACTTGCCAGCTCAAGTTTGTGAGAAAAAAGATTCTGGACAGAAAGAAAATTGCACCAATGCATGCACTTAAAATCCTCGAATGAGTCCACTCTCCTGGACTTAAGGTTCTTGCAGGATGTGCTATAATTAGGAAAAGGAATCACAGCTAGAAGGGAAAGCTAAATGGTGGTTGCTGTACAAAACACCATGCTGGACTAGAATGAAAATGAGGTTGATTCACTCAAATTTTTCAAAGGGCAACTCTGGGTTTTTGCATAAAGTTGAATAATATACTCCTATGAACATCCCATAATTTTGGTGGAAGCTCTAAATAAATATTTAAAGGGGTTGTAGTGTAAAATTGCCCATTGGACCAGATATGAAAATCTGGTGTGGAGCTCAAAATATTAAATGAATAAACTATATACTTGCATAAAAGTGATCCAACAACATCACATGACATCTCCAAATTTTGGTGAAATTTTTTAAATAAACTTATCGAGTGGTTGCAGTTCAAATGGGGCCTTAAAACTAAGGGAAACCATTTATAGAGAGAAGAAGATTAGGGAGACAATTATATAATTAATTCCACTGATATAAGAAAAGTTTTATTAATAGAGCATGGGAGTCTAAGAATAAATGGAAAGTCTTCACTTGCGGCAAAAACTCCAACATAAAAGGAAAAGAAAAGCCCTGAATTCAAAAGCAGAATCTAGCAAATGAAAATTTTAATTTCCTCGCAAAATTTTAATTAACAGAACCTGGTTAAATTTTTGGGGTGTTACAACACTACCCCCCTTAAGAAAAATCTCGTCCTCGAGATTTGTTAAGGGTTGCTAAAAAATCTTCTACTGTCACAAATCACCAAAATTAACCGCTCTGCTAAAGCAAATAAATGCCACTACAGTGCATGGGCAAAAAGTGGTGTAAACTGCAGCGTGAAATACTGGCGCTGTGTGGAAAAATCTACGGTCGTGGAAAACGGGATATTTCTACTCCGGGCTATAGTAAATTTAGAAATAAAAAATACTAAATTTTAAAATACGCTGGCTGCACCCGAGAGCACAGTGCTCTCACTGGCTGACAGGTGGGCCCTGGGCCTACTGTCAGTCTCTTCTTCTACCTCCGGTTCTCTCTTCTCCTCTCTCCCGCACGCTTTCTCGCGCTTTCTCCGCCGACGACGGCTAGCTTGTAGGGCATCTAGGCCGTACTGTCGTAGTGCGCGGCCCGCTAGCTGTCAGTGCAGTGTGCACTCACCTCGCAGGCCAGCATGCTCTCGGCACTGCTCGCGGATTCGCCTCCAAACATCGGCGGTCTAGCGACGAGCGGCACTGGTTTACTCCGCCCACCGTACACCGATCTCGAGCTATAAAACGACCGAGGTGCTCCTTCTTCCTCCTCACACCTGGCCTCGCTTCTTCTTCTTTCTTCCCTCTCCTCCATTTGTGTTTGCAGGAGCTCGGGTCAAGGCTCTAATGGCGGAGGTGATGCCGGACTGGTGCATGATCCTAGTGTGCGTGGGGTTGGCGGCATTGCTGGGGGTATTCGTGCTTTTGTGCGCGATGATCCTCGACGATCGTCGTGTTGCTGCGGCTTGAGTGCTAGCTCTTCGTGGCGGCGGCGATCACGAGGATTAGGCGTGGGTGTCAGGTGCTAACGGTGGTTAGTGCGCGGTAGGCAACTGGTGCTTGAATAAACTCCCATGAGTTTCTCCTCAAGAGATTGTGGTGTGCTAGAGAGGTGGTCAATTAGATGAAGCAGGTGTATGTGGACTGGCAACTTAGTGTACTGTGTGGAGTGGCCGGATTTGTAATTCTGCTGTTGCGGTGTTGCGTGATAAAAAAATATCTACGACATGCAGAGGTACAAGTTGTAACCACTCAGGGAGGAAAAGCAATTGAAGACTCACTCCAGGCTTTTACTTAGTGCCAAAAATTTATTAAAAAAAGAATTATTAGCAGAGGAACTACTTCATATCTTGAAATTAATTATTTAATACGATACACTGCTTATAATACATAAGTAGATGCTGGGATAGTTATCGTAGCAGCGACGTCTAAAACATAAACGGTAAATGGACAGGGTCCTGGGAAAAGGTCTATGGCGCTGTGGGACACTCTTCTTCTATCGGCGGGAGCGGGTTGACTAGTCGATGAATGTGCTTCTCCTGTCCGGGCCTCAGTGGTCTGCCGATGGCGATCCGAGGATTTAAATCGGCGAGGCTCTGGAGATAACCCATTATTCGTTGGGTCAAACGCTCTTGTGCGATGACATACTGCGTAAGGTTGGCTAGTACTGGGTCTCTCTCAATTCGCCCTCCAGGAAAAGACGCTGCTTCTCCGGGCGCTGCGCGGCTCGGAAAGTAATAATACCCACGTTCGCTGGCATAGGGCACCGCGAATCGAAGGCGAGCAAGCGCTTCATAAGCGGCAGCCTCTATGGCCATATGGGGAGTTGGCATGGATTTCCCCATGAAGGAAACTTCGGTGGGGTCTTGGATTGGGTTTGCGGGAGGGATGTGTACCACGGTCCAATATTTCGAGGTGGATGGTGTGATCCCCGACTTGAGCAGCTCATACTGGGGTGGACGGGTAGCACTCATGGTACTGCAGGTAAAATCCCACAATATCTTACCGAAACTACCTGGGGATGCCTCTGGGGTTCTCAGATAAATACTAGGGATCGGCATGGTGAAGGAAATGGCTGTGAGAGGAGTGCACCAGGTGGGGGATGCTTGGCAAGGTCACGGTGTGGCCTTTTATATAGCAACCGGGCTGGTTTATGGAATCATGGTGAGGGGCAGCTATATTGTTGGTTTCGCTTTATGGGGTCGGGGTCAATGCTACAGTTACTCACGTCTCGCAAAATGACGTGTTTACTGTAGGGGTTGTCGGTGAGGTGCTCTGGAAGTTACACTCGGAAAACTACATTCGTACACTGACATACTGTGCATGGATGCTATAAAGATAAGGGCGCAGGAGTAAACTGTATATACATATGGGAACACAGGTTACATCACCACGGGGTGTGGGCAAGGTAAGGCTTGGTACTACTCAGGTGATTTAATCGACCTCGTTTATATCCAGGCGGCCTTGCCTTGTGGATGCCGAAGCTTCTCCAGGGGCTTCATCGTTGGTGTTGGCTGGAGGTGGCTGAGGGGGTGCCGGGTCGGGGCAGTGATGATGTCCCTCGCGGGGATTGTTGGCCACAATCCCGTTGGAGCATGCGCCAAACAGGCGACGCATCACCTCTGGAGACACCTAGGCATTTTGGTCAATGACCGAGGCAGGCCTCAAGGACTCGATTGGTCGTCCGAACAACACGACTGGGTTGTCAGTGTCGGACTCGTCTCCTCCTCTTGCCGGGGCTCGGAGAAGCAGTTCCCCACGAGCTGCGATCAGATCAAGAGTGATTTGATCGAACAGTTCCTCTAGCACACTAACATAGCGTACCATATGCAATAATGCAGGATCTGTCTCGTGGTCTCCGCTTGCAACTCGGGGAGGCCTACCATACCCGTTACGACTGGGGTAGTAGTAGAATGAGCGACAGCTAACTCTGGGCGACAGGTTCCGGAGTTGAACTATAGCTTCTCGAGCATCTAGTTGGATAGCTTGCGGCTCAAAGGAAGTTGTCCTTCCAGTGAACCTGTAGGGGCGTTCTGGTGACAGACCCCTACCGTAGATGTGCACAGTGGCCCAGAATTGACGGCTTTCACCGCCCATGGATTCTTGGTACACAACATATTCTGGGGGCTCTTCTAACGCAAAGGCACGACGGGTGAGGTTTGCGAGCACGGTCACAAAACCACCAAGGTTGGTTGCTGTGGTTTCATTGTGAACGATGGGTCCTGGCATTTTAGTTTGGTCTGGAGTAGAGGTTGTGTTGTGCTGGGTTTGGGGGCTAGCGTGCCCTATTTATAGGAAAGGACGGAGTCTTCCTTCGCACGCTTGCGAAGGGAACTGTTTAGGCATCGGTCACTGGCGGTGATCGACAGGCTAGACTGGTAGGTTGGGCACCGACTTCCAAAGGTGTCGGCCCTCTGTGTGGGTATCTTACGCGAGAAGCTTGGCCAGGGTTAGGATATGGTCTTGTGTGGTGGTTAACCTAGGTTTTTGACCTGGCTAAGATAGGATTAGCCAACGGTCAGCCTGGCTCTATGTGGGGACCCCGACTTAGAAGTCGAGATCACCGAATGCACGTGTACAGTGATCCCAGAGATCAATGCTCACTGAACACACAAAAGCTGAATAACAAGAGTCTTACATCCATACAAATAGTCTTACACGAATTATGGCCATTATGGCCAAGTCTTACATAGATAGAGCCTCGCGGGCTAAATAGCAAATAACTCAAATAGCGGAAGTCTTCGATAACGGGTAGAACCCATGCCATCTTCCTTAACCCTACAGGCATTCTGACTGGGATAGCGTCCTAGTTCGCATGTTCGTCTCCAAAGAACTCTTCTTCATATTCCTGTTCTTCCATGCCTGGCCGATTAAATAACCAGTGGCAAGCCAATGAGTACTTTGAATGTACTCGCAAGCAACCCATGATGTGGTTCAAAGTAACAATGCAATTGAACGATAATGAACAATCTAGCAAAGGGCTAGAATAAATATTCTACCATCAAGTTTATGCATCAATAAACTCGCGTAACCTCGAAGACAGGTTACCGATATCAACATGAATGTGATTCAACTCATCGAGTCAAGTCACCACCTTGACTCATCACACACATGCTATCACCGATGAAGTAAAATTCTGGACATAGTTTAAGTAGCACCACCCAACTGTCCATGACCGTGGACACGGCTATTCGAATAGTTTTACACTCTGCAGAGGTTGCACACTTTACCCACAAGATCCGGGGAACTTCCGTGTCATCCACGACCCGCGGTACCTCAAGTACCCGGGGTAAGCACCCGGTCATTACCTTTCCTTAGACGACACTAACATAGAGTCCACTCGTTGGTACACGGCCCTCGGGTACAACAATAGATCACGGGACTTGCCCTAATTTCAATGTCACACGTACCCGAAGGGACCAACAGTGTGTCCGGTGCCCTGTGAAAACAGTCATGGTCATCTATCCAAGCACGACCCCGTCCCGGGAAAGACCTCAAGTCTTCCCGTCACTAGTAATGCGGGCACCATGCTAGTATCGACCTAAGTAATCAATAAAGCCCCGTCCCATAAGGGGTAGTGTGGTTGCACATGTTTGGTTGGGACGGTAGTCACACATAAATCTAATCCATCATTCCACCATGCACATGATTTTACTGGCACATCACTTCTTTCTCAAGTGATGACCTAATTCAACATCACCCTCGGGCATTAGGGGCACCCGATCGGTTCATGCAAAGATTTTAACTACGAAGGTTAAAATCACACATGCATCATTTAAGCTTCATGACCAACTATTTGCATGTCATCTAGCACTTAGCAAGATCAAGATCAAGCATGCATCATGTGGTGGTTCCAACTAGGTCACCACCGTAACCCTATCATCTTGCATCGGAAACAAACGAGTTCCGAAGAACAAGTGTATCATGGTCAAAGGGCTACTTGCCTGGATTGGCTTGGTCTTCAAAGTCTTCAAATCCTTCTCCTTCTCCTTCCACAGCAACTTCGTCAAATACGGGATCTATACGTCGCATAATAACAACGGAAAAATAAGGCCACAAATAAAACAGAAAAATCGAAGTGCGCAGAAAAATGTCAACTTATTTTTGTTAAATACTAGAGGGATTTCTAAGATGGGGAAAAATCTTAGTTGGAGTTTTGGAGTTACAGAATAGAACCTATTGATTTTTGAACATGAGTTTTACTGCCCAAATTTGAATTTAAATTTGAACAGTACAGAAAAGTTTCATAGATGTGAGTGAAAGTGGTACCATTAAATAGGTTGGAATATTACAAGATTTTAGGAGTTGGAATTATTTTATTTGGACCATTATTCTTTTCTGTAAAAATGTTTAAAACAATTACAGAAAGAATAAAGAAAAATCGCCCCTGTGCAACTGGGCCAGAGGGCCACAGTGCACGGCCCAGGGCGGACCAGCCCAGCCGCACGGGTGCCTGCGCGCGCACGTCAGGTTTTTGAACCTGACGGGCGGGGCCCGTCGGTCAGTGACTGAGAGGAGGGGGAGAGAGGTGTGGGGATGACAGGCGGGGTCCGCCTGTCATCTCCAACCTTGCGGCCACGGCGACGGCAAGCTCACCGGCGAGGTTTCCGGCCACGGCGACGGCAACGGAGGGCAGGGTTGGGTCCAGCGTCGAGTGGCGGATGTAGGGGTGGTGGTACGGTACGCCGGGAAGGTCAGGTTCGCCGGCGGCGAGGTGGGACGGCGGAGGCTCGTCGGGAGGTTGTTGCCCCGGTCGTTTCCGACTGCAACAGGAGGGGGAAACAGGGGGAAATGATCAGTGAGGTGAGGGGGTTCTGAATCAGGCAAAAGGAAGGGCAGGGGAGGCCCGTACTGCAAGATCACCGGCGGCCCGACGCGGCGGAGCTCCGGTCGATCCCGAGTACTGGAATACCTGGGGAGGAACTGGTGGTGTTGGGGGGCTCAGTGAGGTGTGGTGGAGCTGCTGATGCTGTTGGAGAGGCCCGGGGGGGTCCTATTTATAGGGGGTCGACGGAGGCCCGAGGTCCAGTGCGCCGGCGAGCTCCGGCTCGAAGCTACAGCGCACAGGGGGCGAGGGGAATGAGTCCACGGAGTTGCTGGACGAGCTCCACGTCCAGTAGAGGTGAGAGGAGGAGCGGGGGAGCTTCTGGAGCGCGCGCGCGTGCGAGGCAGAAGAGTGGCCGTTGCGGGCGGCCGGTGCGCGTGCAACGATGATCACTGGAGGGCGCAGGAGGAGGGGGGACAGCGCCGGGGCGGTCGCGGACGTCGAGGAGCATCGACTGGCGCGAGGGAGTGGCCCGAGGCTGTCGGGGGCGGCTGATTGGCTGGAGCTACAGTGCGTGTCCGCACTGTTGCGTGCTCCAGAGCGTGCATATGGCTGGCACCTTCGTGCCCTCGCCGCTCAGGTCAAAACCAACGTGCCCAAGAGTGTCTAGAAGGTCAGGGGAGGAGTAAAGAATTGGGCTGAGGCCTTGGATGCCTTGGAGATGCTGAGAGAGAAAGAGGATGCTGGTGACTTGGTGAAAATTTGCTGTCCAGCAAGGTAAACTTGAGTTCTTAGCACTCAATCATGGAGCTGGGGTGCTGGGGAAGTTACTGGAGGTAGCCAGTAGCTGAATGATCATGTGGTAAAAAGTTGAGGCCATGGAGAAGAGTAAAAGTGATCAAGATGGAGGTTTTAGTAAAGAGCCAGAAGGTGTTTGATCAGTGTTTGGTCAAGCAAATGACCCCCACTTGACATGGCACTTAACAGGATTGTAAGAAATGAGAAAATAGGGTGCTTCACCAAATTTGGGCTCATTTGAAGAAACTAGCCAATGTAACTTTGGTGAACCCTAGAAATCAACAGAAACAGCTTCATCTTGTTTGAGTCAAACTAATCATCTCCCCTTGATGCACCACTTGGTGTAGCATCATCATTTGGGGCATTGATCATGCCCACAAAGTTTGAAGCTCCAGATAAAAAGTTGGTAATGTAAAGTTGTTCAAATTTGCATTTGATCAGAAAGGGTTTTGGGGTGATCTGATCAAGTTGCTCTATTCCAAATCTTGTGCCATTTGGTCTAGATGCCTTATTAGGCCATTCTAGCATGTGCACCAAGTTTGAGAGCATTTGGACAAGTTTGGCAATGTAAAGTTGCTCAAACTTCAAATATGGACAGAATGGTTATGAAGGGGTTTGAGGATGTTTTCTTGCTTCCCAAGGCATGGGACTTGGAAAGATCATCAAATATGTAATATATGACATGATAGAATTTCCCTGGAATTTTTTGGAGAAAGTTTCCTTAGTAAATATTTCAAAAGCTTGAAATATCCAGAAAGGGTTTTAGAGGGTTTAGCCCATTATTTTGAACATGACCAAGTGCTGAAACTCTTATATATGGACAATATATGTCCTCTGAGTCTTCCTGAATTTTGGCAAATATTTTTGAAATAGTCAAATCATTTTCCCCTATTAAAGACCATTTCTGGCCTTAAGAAAAAGCTTTTAAATAAAATAGGAAAATAACTTTTAAAATTATACCTTTGTGGTTTCTGGGAGTCCTATGACTACTAGGTCTCAAATGTTCCTTTTGAAATAATTTTCTCACCCTAAATCAAGTACTTGCAGTGCAAATCTCAATTCAGGGGTTTTTGGAAAACTAAATTTATAAAATACTTTTTGGCCAAATTAATTTTGTAGGAAAATACTATACTGTTATATAACACTTGGCATGATCATTGGGCAGAAGTTTTGGGTATGGAGATGAATACTACAAGAGGTCATAGTTGACTTTAATGAGCACATGAAAAAGCATATGAAGAAAAACTCAATTCAAATAAAAGCCAAATGATGCCAAAAAAAATTGCTGGTCCAAATTTTCATGCTCTAAAGGTACAAATAACATGTTACAAAATGCAGGGTGTGACACTCTGATACCAAGGTTGTTAGGACCGGAATTTCAGGGTATTAATTTCCCAAAAGCGGCCCTTGTGCTCATCAGCCCCATGATTACTGTTAGCTGATGAGGCACCAACTTGTTACAGAAAATCCAAGCAAAATACAAGATATGTAGTACAAGACCATTCTGGCCAACACAAGGTTTCTAGTGGCTGATAGCAGAAGCGGTTTGTGGTTCATCGGTGACTATGGGACTCCATTTCCCACAGGAACAGCTGACCGGGATAACTCCTATCTTCGCGAGGCTGCTATCTCCATTTGCGTAGGTTCTGGGACTGTCATCGCATCGTTCCTTCGCACGCAAGGAATCTGGCCAAGACAATAGCCAGGGACAAGCCAGTGGGTACTTTGAATGTACTCGCAAACATTTTGAACATGGGTGAGATGTAGTCATGCTCGAAAATAATTGATGATCACTATGATAATTATGATATGACAGTCCATATTGCGAGCAGGTCATTCGAATAAAGAGGCATATGCAAACAGGGAGTGATAATAAAATAAATAGCAATCCTGCCACAGTCGGGCGTCTGAGCGACACCACAGAAAGGGCTTATAAGGGAAAAATAAATAACAAGCAGGCCACAGTCGGGCGTCTAAGCGACACCACAGAAAGGGCTTATTAGGGAAAATAAATAACAAGCCTTCCACAGTCGGGCATCTGAGCGAGACCACGGAAAGGGCTTATCAGGGAAAATAAATAACAAGCCTGCCACAGTCGGGCGTCTGAGCGACACCACAGAAAGGGCTTATAAGGGAAGTAGATAACAATGAATATCCAGGAGTCAGAACCATCCCAGGGATACTCATTAATTCAAAGAATACAAATGGTTAGTCCACAATCATAAACACTATATGTCACAGGTCATAATCAATGTTTTGGTTTAGTAGTTCCTCCTCCGAAGACCGACACTAAGACCGACACTCGACCCATCCCAGACTGTAGTCCTTAACCAGGGACACGGCTATGCGAATAGGTTTAGCATTTGTGCAGAGGGTGTACTCTTTACCCATGACTAACAGATTTCGTTAGTCCATCGGAACTAATTCCGTCTATGGTCTTTTAGTCGAAAACACGCCTGACTTGCACACACCAGCTTAACTTTACTTGTGTCTGGAATTACCCACGACACCTGTTGAGCAAACTCTGAGTGGGGAGGCTACAACCTCGCGTGGCATGGGATCAAATTTCTATCGGGCGCTCTAAGGGGTGTCCCCCTCTCGGTCCCAACCGGAAACACCCATGCCCCCGGGCCAGGTGGCCTGCCTACCGGATGCAGTCGGTATCTTCCACCATGGCCTCTCTGTACGGTGTGTGCTAGGACAGAGGTTGACACTTACTGAATCGTACCCTACCTATGGCAGGGACAAGTGGTAGAACAAACAAGTATGGGGGTTACTGGAACAAGACTCGATCTACGGTCAACTTAGGAGGTTCAAGCATCACCGGTATGATATAACTAACATATCTCAGATCAACGGTCGGAATCACCACTCGTCCTGCCTCATCAAGCCATACCGGACTCCACCGTCCCGACGGGGAGCTAGTGATAAGCTTGCGTCTTCACAAGACCGCGACTTTCACGGCTTTCTTCCGTTAGGCACGAAAGGCATACGTAGGGGATCACCGTCATGCATACTAATTATTCACAGCAAGGGGGTTTACCTCATGCACTCATGGGTATGATCACATCACCATATATGAAACAAAATGAAAGCATTCATATTGTTGCAATTGTGTCAACAACAACCGCATGCATTAAACCAGGGTTCAAAAGTGCTTGCCTTCAAGTAGAGGGGAGGAGAAATGCATTCTAAAACTTTTGGAAGTTTTCTCCCTCTTCAAAATCCTAAATGAAATAATACGAAATCAATACATAGACTCAAAGCAGCACAAAAAGGTTGTCTGGAAATTTTCAAATAAATATGAAAATAAACTAGGCAATATTTGGGAAACAACAGAAAAAGTATCAGGTCATTTGGATCTATACTTAAAAAGATATTGCCAGTCAAAGATTCAGTCAACTCTATTTTAAAATAAAATAGAGAAAAGAAAATGTTTCGATAAGAAAGCGCTTTCGAAGTAAGGGAAACGTACTCGGGGTTCTGCGCCTTCACTTATGCCTGCGTTGACCGGCGCTGGCTCGCTGACAGAGGGCCCAGGGAGCCCACTGGTCAGGTTTGACCAGTCGCCCCCGCCTCCTTCTTCCTCTGGCCGAACCGAGGCGGGGCTCCGGCGATCAATGCCGGTGAATGGCGGCTCCTCGAGGGCACCTAATGGCAGGGATGGATCTGCCAGACTGGGGCGGTCCTCTAGGTGGTCGAGGGGGCGACGGGGGTGGAGGAAATCACCGGCGACGAGCTTCGTGGCGGACGGCGGCCTCGGGGGAAATTGGGGTTTTGCACTACAGTGGTTCCCGAGCGGGTTTGAGGCGTTGGGTGGCTCCGGAGGGCTACGGGGAATCAAACGGTGGCGCTGGATGGACTGGAGGGGCTCGGGTTGCGACGGAATGGACTGGAGTGCGGCGGCGGCTGTACTCGCCGGAGATGGGGAAGAACACCTCCCCTAGTTGATTTGCTGCTACGGGGATGCTCTGCGGGGTGGCTAGTGGTCGCATGAGGTTGCCGAGAGGCTCGGGGCACCCTTAAATAGGAGATCGAGGTCGGTTCCGACGGTGGCCGTGGATAAGGACGCCGGTGACCGCCATTCTGTAGCTAGGGCGACGTGGCGGTGACGAGCGCTAGGGGACGAGCTTGCGGATGATCTGGAGCTGCTCCAGGGGGCAGGTGGAGAGCGCTGGTGGCTCGAGCGGCGCTGTCCACGGCAGGAACTGCTGTGGCTTCCCGCTAGCCACTGTGGCCGACCTAACGGTGGTACTGTGGGGCTCCAGAGCTGTCTCTACGGCGAGGGAAAGGGCGGCCGTGCTGGCGGCGCAAGGAAAGTGCCCAGAATGAGCGCGGGGCGTCTGCAGAGGGACGCGGCGGCTCGGTGCGCGCGTGCAAAACGTGTGCTCTGGGCGCGCCCAGAGCACGCACGCGAGCTGCTCGACGAAATGCCAAAGCATGCCATAGGGCTTGGGGGTGATGGGCCTCGAACCCCTCGTTGGTTACCCCAAGTGGAAGGTGTAAGATGCAGTAAGTAGAAGTGTTTTCCCCTAGCAAAGATGCCAAGGATCGAATCCCCAGAGACTCCTAGGTTCAACAAGTAGGTGTCAATTGCTAACGGCGCAATTAGCAATCAACGTGGACCTGCACACAGATACAAATAACTGTGCTCCCAACGAGTACAGAGAGGTTGTCAATCTCTCCGGCCTTGTAGTTCACAAAGGGTTAAAAGCAATATGATAGTAGTGATAGGTAGTGTTTTGCAATAGTAAGTAAATAGCGATAAGTAAATAGTGGATGTGATCAATGATGGTAATATGGACCGGAGTCTCATGATGTTCACTAGTGATGTCTCTCTCCCAAAAGACGATAAAACAGCTATGTGAGGTAAACAAATTACAACTGGGCAATTGACAGGACCACGAACGCAAACCAATGCTGATTACATTGCAAGAAAGGTTGAGGTTCAAAGCATGGGTGGTACACCAAAGTAAGTAGACCGAAATCCATCAATATCTACTACTAATCATCCACCTTGAGATATCTATCCAGAACATCTCGCTGGTATTAAGTTGCGAGTCCCACCCATAGTGTAAACTCAATGCAACAGACAACTGCATTAAAAGAACTTTGTGTAAAGTAAACAATCCTTGCACCCGCGGGCACAAGCACCGTTGTTTTCCCCCATGTGGCAACAGCACATCCCCTAGACTCATGTTTCTGTCACTCAAGCTAGTCATCGAGGGGCATGAACCCACAATCGAGCATAACGTTCCCTCTTGGAGTCACTACCTATTACTCGGCCAAAGCAATAAATAACAACGGAGAACATGTAAGAATTACTTATGAACTAAAATATAAAAGAGGTGAATCAAATATATTACTCAAGATCAATCTGAACATAATCTCATAATCCATCGGATCCCAGCAAACTCA
The DNA here is from genome assembly GCA_902687465.1 of Secale cereale. Taxonomy (NCBI): domain Eukaryota; kingdom Viridiplantae; phylum Streptophyta; class Magnoliopsida; order Poales; family Poaceae; genus Secale; species Secale cereale. Next base: position 643,977,631 of record LR738710.1, read on the forward strand.
ACATAGCAACAGCATAAGGATTACATAGGTGCCTCGATCATGTAGGGCAGCTCACGAGGACTAATTAGTGAAGCACAAGAACGGGAGGAGAACATCACATAGCTACTGGTCATGGACTCATGGTCGAAGGAAGACTACTCACGAGTCATCCGGGAGGCGTCCATGGTGGTGGAGAAGCTCCCGCTGGTGATCCTCCCCTCCGGCAGGGTGCCGGGAAGAGTTCTCCTGGTGCTCCCGATCTTGGAAGCGGCGGCGGCGGCGGAACAGAGATGGAATCGCGAAAAGAAGTCCTTTTTTTGAGGGTTACGGAGGACCCTTTAAATATATGCCAAAGTAGGGCACTGGGGGAGGCTCGGGGGGCCCAGGCGCCCCCCGGCACGGCCCAGGGGGAGCGCGCCCACAGGGCGCCTGGAGCCCCTGTGCCCCCCCCCCCCCAGGCTGCCCTTCGGACGCAGTGTTGTTTCCGGTTCGCTGATTTTTTATATAATTTTTCTGGATTTTTCTGGGCAGTTCTCGAAACGTGAAAACCTGAAATACAAAAACAGCCGAAAACAGAAACTGGCACTGGGGTGCACTGGATTAGTAAGTTAGTCCAAATATGATCAAAAGTGTATGGAAGTGTATGAATATCATAGCAATATCACCCAAAAGTGGCATGGAGCAAGCAGAAATTATAGATACGTTTTGGACGTATCAACATCCCCAAGCTTAATTCCTGCTCGTCCTCGAGTAGGTAAATGATAAAAAGAATAATTTCTGTGGTGACATGCTATTAACCATGTAGGACTTTCTCATAGTCATATGACAAAAGCTTACTGAGACAATGATTCTAAAGTAATTAAGTTGTCTCAAAAGAAAATCACAAATGACTGAAAGTTTTACAACATGAAACTGAAACATCAAAAAGATTTGCAATGAACATGATGTGCAAATATGATAAAGTGATATCTAGCTTGCCCCCTTTAGTGATGCAAAACATAAATGCAAGGGCACCTTCAAGGTTTAAGTGATGACTAGATACAATCATTTCAGAATAAACGATATCACAATCATGCAAAAGACAATGCTACTTTGGGACAATGCACATTACACTCAGAATGACAATCATGCTCTCAGTAGTTGGTGCTTCAACATAAAGATAAAAGAAAGGTTAAGTGCTAGAGCTTTTTATTTTGAAAACATGGAAGCAATTGTGTCAACGGTAGTAGTACTTCATATGTGTCATGTATAAAACATCTTATAAGTTGCAAGCCTCATGCATCGAATACCAATAGTGCTCGCTCCTTGTCCTAATTAGCTCGGATCCCCATGGGTTATCATTGCATTGCATATGTTTTAACCAAGTGTCATAAAGGGGTATCTCTATGCCACCTGTACAAAGGTCCAAGGAGATAGATCGCATTTGATTTCTCGTTTTTGATAAATCTCAACTTGAGGACATCCATACCGGGACAACATAGAAAATAGATGATGGACTCCTCTTTAATGCATAAGCATATTCTCATGAGAGATTGAGGATTAAGGTCCAAGCTAAAACTTCCACCATGATGCATGGCTTTGGTTGGCGGCCCAATGTTCTTCTCTAACAATATGCATAGTTATTCAACCCACGGTAAATCACCCTTACTTCAGACAAGACGAACATGCATAGCAACTCACATGATATTCAACACAAGTGTGACAGTTGATGGCGTCCCCAGAAACATGGTTACCGCTCAGCAAGCAACTTATAAGAAATAAGATACATAGGCAACATATTCTTTACCACAATAGTTTTTAGGCTACTTTCCCATGAGCTATGTATTGCATGGTTAGTTTGCTTAGTGCAGGTGGAGATTAGCAAAAGACTGGGAGCGACCAACTAAGAGAGCAATGACGGTCATAATCATGCGGAGTGACAAAGCAATATTGAATCAGGCATGGTAGTTATATCGCTACTTAGAAACAAAAGATCGTCAAGGCTTGACAGACTTTCTTTACAGTCTTGAATATGCGTGAGCATACGCCAAGTCAATCAAAATAAATTCTCGAAGGAAGATATTTCTAAACCATACCATATCATAGGCAAACAAACCAAGTTGGTACTCCAATAACACATTGGGAACCCCCCAGCTATCTGAGATTAACCAAAAGAAAACCTGAACTACTAAGCACCATCATGAAAGTAGCATCTTTATCATAGACACATTAACCCATGCAACGGAAGCAAACTCTCTTGATAAGGTGAGCATGGTAATTAAAGAGAGTTCAAGAAACCAACTAAATAAAAGCTCTTAAAAGGATAAGCATGAATACTAAGAGCAGAGCACGATAGTAGCTATTAAAAGACAAAGAACACACACAGCATAGATAGACATGAAAATTCTATGTAATGTTCTAGGTAGAAGTGGAGCGTGTTTCTCTCCCACATAAAGGAATGCTGGGTTCCAACTCGTTATGAAAAACTAAAAAGGAAAACTAAAAGCAAGACGCTCCAAGCATAGCACATAACATATGAAGTGATAAAAATATAGCAAAACGAAAGACGAACTGATAATGTTGATGGAGAAGGGGATGCACGGGGGGCATCCCCAAGCTTAGACGCTTGAGTCTCCTTGAATATTTCTTGGGGGTGCACGGGGGCATCCCCAAGCTTGAGCGCTTGACACTCCTGAATCTTTTTATCATCTTCCCTCGCACACTTGAAAACTCCCTTCATACACAACTCATCATAATCTGATTAGCGAGGTTAGTACCCTTAATAAAATAATTATACCTTGCTGGAAATAAGGATATTCTTGAAGTTCTACTGTTTCTCAAGATTGCCAAAAGATTTTTGCAAAGAAAAAGCAAGTTCTTAATTTGCAAAGTGAAGGTAAGGCAAAACAGGACAGAATCTATGAAAAACAGAACAGCAGGCAGTAATTGACCTGTTCGGGATACTTCTGCAACTCAAATCAAAAAACTCAGAACTGACGCACGAAAGACAATTATATAGAGAACGCTGTCGAAAAAATTCAGACCAAAAAGATGATCTGGTGATTTTATACGAATTTTTCTATCAAAGGACAGAATCTGTTTCCTGGACAGCACCTCACAACTTTTGAACTTTCTAGCAATCAGAGGCTATACTTGGCACAAATATGAAAAGCAAAGATACAATGATGATGCTACAGCAGTAAACAACATCAAGACACAACAAAAGCAAAAAATTTATTCATGTGGGCTGCCTCCCAAAAGTGCTTTCTTTTATGCCTTTAAGCTAGGCATAATGCATAGAGGAATCAATAATCATCATAATGATCGGAGTTATAAATTGGTTCAAATGATTCCTCAACAAGTTCATTTTTGTTCCTTCTAGGAAAGGGGTACACACATTTTGCCTTCCCGCGTAAGCGGATTTGTCCCTTACCTATATCGATGAAGCCTTTAACTGCTCGGAGGAAGTCCCTTCCAAGCACTATATTTCCTTGGTTTGGCTCCACGATGAAGAAATCAATCATTGCAATCCCTTTAAGGAATTTTACTGGCACGTCTTTTATTTTTCCCTGGATTTCAGAAATATCTCCATTAGTATGTTCATGATAAGATGGTAGTATATCCATATTAAATTTTAAAGAATCATGAACAGTTTTTGGCATAGTAGAAACCATAGATCCAATATCACAATAAGCAAGGAAGTCTTGATTAGAGATGCTAATCCTAACAAGAGGCTCCCAGTCATTATCTATTTCCAAAATATCTCTCTTATTGGGTTTGGGTTTATCTACCTTTATTAAGTCTAGAGCATCCATTCTCTTTTCAATAGTAGCAAGTCTATCTATGATAGTATCAAAATTATGATCATAAACAAAGTAACTAGATAGACCATGTATAATTTCAAGAGCTCTAGCTTCATCACACTCTAAGAAATCTCCCTCAGCTATAATGTCAAGGGAGTGTTTACACCATTTAAAAAGACCATGGTAAAAATTTCTAAGCACAATTTTTATAGGTATCCAAGGCATAATTCTCCTATGTGCATCAGAAATTCTGTCCCATGCCTTCTTCATATTTTCTCCATCCCTTTGATGGAAATCTAGAACTTCTGATTCCCTCAAAGCACCAAATCCTAACATGTTTGGCTAAACAGAAAGGACTACTAATAAAAAGGCAAAATAAAATTTTTTGTGATTTTTGATTAAAAGGAACTACAGCAAAAAATGAAAAGTAAACTAACAAGACTAAAAAGCAAAGGTAAAAGATAGCATGCAACTCCCCTATCCTGAAGAGTGGAGTCCCCGGCAACGGCGCCAGAAAATACTCCTTGATGGGCCTCGAACCCCTCGTTGGTTACCCCAAGTGGAAGGTGTAAGATGCAGTAAGTAGAAGTGTTTTCCCCTAGCAAAGATGCCAAGGATCGAATCCCCAGAGACTCCTAGGTTCAACAAGTAGGTGTCAATTGCTAACGGTGCAATTAGCAATCAACGTGGACCTGCACACAGATACAAATAACTTTGCTCCCAACGAGTACAGAGAGGTTGTCAATCTCTCCGGCCTTGTAGTTCACAAAGGGTTAAAAGCAATATGATAGTAATGATAGATAGTGTTTTGCAATAGTAAGTAAATAGCGATAAGTAAATAGTGGATGTGATCAATGATGGTAATATGGACCGGAGTCTCATGATGTTCACTAGTGATTTCTCTCTCCCAAAAGACGATAAAACAGCTATGTGAGGTAAACAAATTACAGCTGGGCAATTGACAGGACCACGAACGCAAACCAATGCTGATTACATTGCAAGAAAGGGTGAGGTTCAAAGCATGGGCGGTACGCCAAAGTAAGTAGACCGAAATCCATCAATATCTACTACTAATCATCCACCTTGAGATATCTATCCAGAACATCTCGCTGGTATTAAGTTGCGAGTCCCACCCATAGTGTAAACTCAATGCAACAGGCAACTGCATTAAAAGAACTTTGCGTAAAGTAAACAATCCTTGCACCCGCGGGCACACGCACCGTTGTTTTCCCCCTTGTGGCAACAGCACATCCCCTAGACTCATGTTTCTGTCACTCAAGCTAGTCATCGAGGGGCATGAACCCACAATCGAGCATAACGTTCCCTCTTGGAGTCACTACCTATTACTCGGCCAAAGCAATAAATAAAAACGGAGAACATGCAAGAATTACTTATGAACTAAAATATAAAAGAGGTGAATCAAATATATTACTCAAGATCAATCTGAACATAATCTCATAATCCATCGGATCCCAGCAAACTCAACATAGCAACAGCATAAGGATTACATAGGTGCCTCGATCATGTAGGGCAGCTCACGAGGACTAATTAGTGAAGCACAAGAACGGGAGGAGAACATCACATAGCTACTGGTCATGGACTCATGGTCCAAGGGAGACTACTCATGAGTCATCCGGGAGGCGTCCATGGTGGTGGAGAAGCTCCCGGTGGTGATCCTCCCCTCCGGCAGGGTGCCGGGAAGTGTTCTCCTGGTGCTCCCGATCTTGGAAACGGCGGCGGCGGCGGAACAGAGATGGGATCTCGAAAAGAAGTCCTTTTTTGAGGGTTACGGAGGACCCTTTAAATATATGCCAAAGTAGGGCACCGGGGGAGCCTCGGGGGGCCCAGGCGCCCCCCCGGCGTGGCCTAGGGGGGCGCGCCCACAGGGCGCCTGGAGCCCCTGTGCCCCCCCCCCCAGGCTGCCCTTCGGACGCAGTGTTGTTTCCGATTCGCTGATTTTTTATATAATTTTTCTGGATTTTTCTGGGCAGTTCTCGAAACGTGAAAACCTGAAATACAAAAACAGCCGAAAACAGAAACTGGCACTGGGGTGCACTGGATTAGTAAGTTAGTCCAAATTTGATCAAAAGTGTATGGAAGTGTATGAATATCATAGCAATATCACCCAAAAGTGGCATGGAGCAAGCAGAAATTATAGATACGTTTTGGACGTATCAGGGGGAAGCTGGAAAATAGCAGGTCTAGGCTAGAGGCTTAAGGGAGATTAGTGAACATGTCAGTATGAACTGAGGGGCAAGGTCACAGTGCAAAGCAAAGATCATTCCAAATTTGGCCATGCACATTAGGTGTTTGACAAAATGCTAGAGACAACTAGGCAACTCTTGGGGTGGCCAAATCTTCCAGATTGGGGTCTCTTTAGGTGATACAGAGGGTGGCAGTGTTAGTTTGCCAAAAGCAAAAACTTGCCAGCTCAAGTTTGTAAGAAAAAAGATTCTGGACAGAAAGAAAATGGCACCAATGCATGCACTTAAAATCCTCCAATGAGTCCACTCTCCTGGACTTAAGGTTCTTGCAGGATGTGCTATAAGCAGGAAAAGGAATCACAGCTAGAAGGGAAAGCTAAATGGTGGTAGCTGTACAAAACACCATGCTGGACCAGAATGAAAATGAGGTTGATTCACTCAAATTTTTCAAAGGGCAACTCTGGGTTTTTGCATAAAGTTGAATAATATACTCCTATGAACATCCCATAATTTTGGTGGAAGCTCAAAATAAATATTTAAATGGGTTGTAGTGTAAAATTGCCCACTGGACCAAATTTGAAAATCTGGTGTGGAGCTCAAAATATTAAATGAATAAACTATATACTTGCATAAAAGTGATCCAACAACATCACATGACATCTCCAAATTTTGGTGAAATTTTTTAAATAAACTTGTCGAGTGGTTGCAGTTCAAATGGGGCCTTAAAACTATGGGAAACCATTTATAGAGAGAAGAAGATTAGTGAGACAATTATATAATTAATTCCAATGATATAAGAAAAGTTTTATTAATAGAGCATGAGAGTCTAACAATAAATGGAAAGTCTTCATTTGCGATAAAAACTCCAACATAAACGGAAAAGAAAAGCCCTGAATTCAAAAGGAGAATCTAGCAAATGAAAATTTTAATTTCCTGGCAAAATTTTAATTAACGACCTGGTTAAATTTTTGGGGTGTTACACTCGTCGGTGACGAGCTCCGCGGCGGAGCGTGTAGGTGAGCTTCGTGCAGTGCATACGGTGCAAGAGAGAGCTAACGGAGAGGGGGAGGACGTAGCTGAGCTCACGGCGATTGCAGCAAGCGTCGAAGCGGGCTCGGGGAAGGATGGAGCTGAGCGGGGCGGTGATGGTGATCTCAGCGGTTGGAGTTGGGGAAGACGGGGTCGGGGGCGACTCCAGAGCGGGCGAGCGCTCGGGGCTCGACCTGCTCGACGTAGTCGACGTCGGCAGAACGAAACAGACACGGTGACGCGGCACGGGGACGACGGCGGACGCGGTTATCACGACGGTGTTGGCGCGGCAGCGTCGGCCATGGTGCGGGGGAGCGAGGGAGAGGAGCTGAGGAGGAGGAGGCGTGTCTGCGGGCTCGAGGGAGGAGTGGGTGACCGATCCAGGCCAGCAGAACGGCGAGGGCATGAGGCAGGGCGGCGGGCAGCTGCGTGGCGCGCGCTGCTGCCGGCGTCGAGCACCTGCCTGCCTGCCTGGCCGAGCCAAGCAGCTCACTAGAGCGGTGGCTGGGCTGGGCCGGCAGGTGGGCCTGCTAGGTGGGCGCCAGGTATGTCCTTCTCTCTCCTCTCTTCTATTTTTCTTTCTGTTTTGTTTTCTTTTTCAACTTTGTTGAATTAATAAAAATGCTAGAACATTTTTATAAATCATGAAACTAGTCATGCCCACTGTTTATAATATGAACAGCATGGAACATTTTAGTTTATGATTATTTGGTTACCTAAATTATTTTATAGCATGTAAATGCCCAAATGCAATTACAATATGAATTAATCCAGAGACCTTTGGATGTCCTAGAAAATTGTGCACCATTTTTTACAGAGGTTTAAGACCAAGGCAAAGATGATGAACATTTTTGAAGGGCATTTTGGGCACATTGGAAAAGATTTTATTAAACCCTAGTTGTTAGAAGAGGGGTGCTTGGGTTTCTGTCATTCCCATTTCAAGTTTCTGTAGAAAGTAAACATGATGCACACTCTAGCTAGTCCTAATGCAAGCACTGACTAGGGATGTGACAACTCACCCCCACTCAAAAGAATCTCGTCCCGAGATTCGGGTTCCTTCGGAAAAAGAGTGGGGTAGTCAAGTCGATGACGATCCTCTCTTTCCCAAGTAGCTTCACTCTCGGAATGATGTGACCATTGAACCTTGAGAAACTTGATATTATGACATCGAGTGGTACGCATGGTTCGATCAAGAATACGAACGGGGTATTCTCGATATCTGAGATTGTCCTGGAGATCAAGCGTTTCATGGTCCACTCCACGGATAGGATCCGACAAGCAACACCTGAGTTAAGAAACGTGGAAGACATCATGAACTTTGGAAAGGTGCGGAGGTAGTTCCAATTGGTAGGCAACTTCTCCTCGTTTAGCAAGAATGTGAAAAGGACCGATGTAACGAGGAGGCAATTTGCCTTTGATACCGAAGCGATGGGTTCCCTTAAGAGGAGTAACCCAAAGGTAAGCCTTATCGCCGACTTCAAAAGTCACAGCCTTATGATGACTATCATATTGGCTCTTCTCGCGAGACTGGGCTGTTTTCAATTTCTCACGAATGATGCGAACTTGCTCTTCTGCTTCCTGGATCATATCCGGACCAAAGAATTGTCTTTCCCCGGTTTCTCACCAGTTAAGAGGCATTCGACACCTTCGTCCATATAGAACTTCGAAGGGAGCCTTGCCCAAGCTGGCTTGATAACTATTGTTATAAGCGAATTCAGCGAATGGAAGACACTTCTCCCAATCCATACCGAAAGAGATGACAGAGGCTCGAAGCATATCTTACAGAATTTGATTTACTCATTCCACTTGACCACTTGACTGGGGATGAAAGGCGGTGCTAAAAGAGAGATGAGTCCCCATAGCATTTTGGAAACTTTCCCAAAATCGCGAAGTGAAAAGACTTCCACGGTCTGAGTTAATCTCCAACGGCACACCATGAAGTGATACTATCCGAGAGATATACAAGTCTGCTAGCTGGCTAGCGGTTATACTCTCTCGAATAGGCAGGAAATGGGCCACTTTGGAGAGGCGGTAGATAACGACGGAGATAGCATTATTCCCTTTCCTGGTCCTGGGAAACCCGGTAATGAAGTCCATATCGATCTTGTCCCATTTCCATTCAGGAATAGCTAAAGGTTGAAGGGTGCCAGCAGGCCGTTGATGCTCTGCTTTGACTCGACGACAAATGTCGCAGTTAGCAATGAACTGAGCGATTTCTCTCTTCATCCTAGTCCACCAGAACCTTTGGCGTAGGTCCTGATACATTTTAGTACTACCGGGATGAATCGTGAGAGGAGATTCATGAGCCTCCTTAAGGATCAACTGCCGTAGATGTTGGTTCTTGGGAACCACTAAATAGTTCTCGAAGAAGACAACACCTCGATCATCCATAGAGAAACTTCTAGCAGCTCCGCTAGCAATGCTCTCTTGGAGTCGGGATATACCCTTATCACGCTTCTAGGCAGCTATGATTTGATCCGTAAGGGTAGGTTTCGCCACCAAGGTGGAAAGGAATCCTCGAGGAACAATGTGAAGGTTAAGCTTACGAAATTCGTCGTGGAGAAGTGGTTGCCCATGTTGTAACATCAGGTTGTTACAATAAGACTTATGACTTAGTGCGTCAGCCATGACATTGGCCTTCCCAGGGGTGTAAGTGATTCCTAAGTCATAATCTATGAGCAACTCAACCCAACGTCTTTGCCTGAGATTCAAATCCGGTTGGGTGAAGATGTATTTCAGGCTTTAGTGATCAGTGGAGATTTCACAGCGATTACCAAGAAGGTAATGTCGCCAAGTCTTGAGTGCGTGGACCACAGCTGCAAGCTCTAGATCATGTGTAGGATAGTTATCCTCATGTGGACGCAACTGTCGAGATGCGTATGCGATCACTTGATGATCTTGCATGAGTATGCAACCTAGTCCTTGACGCGAGGCGTCGCAATAGATAATAAAGTCCTTGGAAAAGTTTGGCGGTACCAGTACGGGTGCAGATGTCAGGAGTCTTTTTAGTTCGTGAAAGCTGGACTCGCACTGTGGGGTCCACTCGAACTTTTAATCTTTCTTGAGGAGTTCAGTTAGAGGTTTAGCAATCTTGGAGAAATTCTCGACGAAGCGTCGTCAATAGCTCGCTAAGCCAAGGAAACTCCTAACTTGCTTGACCGATTCAGGGGGAGTCCAATCAAGGACAGTATGAACTCGCTCGGGATTGATAGCTATACCCTTACCAGAGATTACATGACCCAGATAGGTCACTTCTGGCAACCAGAATTCACACTTGGAGAATTTGGCATAAGGACAGTGCTCTCGAAGTTTCGTCAATACCAGCCTTAGATGCTCGGCATGATCTTCCTTGTTCTTGGAGTAAATGAGTATATCATCGAGGTATACCACGACGAATTTATCCAAGTACTCCATGAATATATAATTCATTAACCGGGAGAAAGTGGCTGGGGCATTGGTTAACCCGAAGGACATGACGGTGTACTCGTATTGGCCATAACAAGTAACAAAGTCCGTCTTGGTAATGTCCCTGTTCTTGACTTTGATTTGATGGTATCCCAACCTCAAATCCATTTTGGAAAAGACTGAGGATCCAGCGAGCTGATCATACAGGTCGTTGATCCTGGGGAGCAGATACTTATTCTTTATGGTGACCAGATTGATAGGTCGATAATCTACAACCATCCATTCCGTTCCATCCTTCTTCTTGACGAAGAGGACGGGACAAGCCCAAGGGGAAGAACTAGGACAGATGAAACCCATTTTCAAGGACTCATTGAGTTGTTTCTTAAGCTCAACTAATTCTAGGGGTGCCATCTTATAGGGTCTCCTAGAGATTGGGACAGTTCCTGGAACAAGATCTATCACGAACTCGACATCTCTGTTAGGTGGAACACCTGGCAGTTCTTCTGGAAAGACATCCGGAAAATCACGGACTACCGGGATATCTTCGAGTTCTGGTAGAGGACTGGCATTAAGAGAGTAGAGCTGACGCTCAGCCATTCGGGTCAAGACATTGATTGTCTTGCCGGATGGGTGCGTAAGTTGAACAGTCCTAGTGTAGCAATCAATCTTGGCGTAATGAGCTGTCATCCAGTCCATACCCAAGATGATGTTTATGTCCGAAGACTTGAGAGCTATTAGTGATGCAAGGAAAACAAGTCTATCGACAAGAATTTCATTCACATGGCTTACTCTAGAGGTTTGCCATCAAGAGCTAGGAGTTTGAATTTCCATGGAAGTGGGCATGTCACAAAAAGTCATATTGTGCATTCGAGCATAGCTCTCAAATATGAACGAATGAGATGCTCCAGTATCGAAAAGAACAGATGCCTGATGGCAGTTAACGAGAAGCGTACCAAGGACGACGTTAGGATCCTCATAAGCTTCCTCAGCAGAGACATAGCTGACGTGACCACGTGCAGTGGGGATTGGCTTGACATAGTTCACCTTGCCTGTTGTCTTACCACGGCCAACGGACCTTCCTGGCTGGTTCTGAGGACACTCACGCATGTAGTGCCCTGGTTCTCCACACTTGAAACATGTCACGGTGCCAGTGCGTGGAGCAAGGTTGGCAGGTGGTCCTCCATAAGTCTTGGCAGGTGCATACTGTTGGGTTGGGCGAGGCGCCTCATAGGATGGCCTCGGAGTGTACTTGGGTGGCAGAGCAGTGTTAGGAACCCACACACGGCGCTTGTGAGAGCCAGAACCGGATGAGGAACCAAAGTCACGAGGATGCTTGCGTGTGGCTTCAAAATCAGTCTGGCCCGTCTCAGCACTGATGGCTTTGTTCACCAACTTCTGGAAGGAGGTGCACTCGTGCAGACGCAAATCTCGGTGAAGTTCAGGGCTGAGTCCCTTACGGAACCTCGCATGCTTCTTGGCATCGGTGGACACTTCCTCGGGAGCATAGCATGCCAAGTTGCCAAACTCGCGACTATAGCCATCCACGGTTAGCCGGCCCTGGGTGAAATTGCAGAATTCCTCCTGCTTGCGATCCATGAGACCTTCCGGAATGTGATGTTCACGAAATGCCTCACTGAACTTTTCCCAAGTAGTGAGTTGGCCAGCTGGACGCATGGCTTCAAAGTTTTCCCACCAGAGGCTGGTAGGGCCCTTAAGATGGTAGGCAGCGTAGGTAACCTTGTCAGCTTCGGCCACATAGGCAGAGTGTAGCTTGTGGGTGATACTACGAAGCCAGTCATCCGCATCCAGAGGTTCAGCGGAATGATGGAACTTCGGTGGGCACATCTTGATAAAGTCATTGATTGACACCACGTCATTCATCTGGCGAAACCCATTGTTCTGCTCTATGCGTTCCAGCAGACGGTTGGTCTCTCTCTTGTTCCTTTCTGCCTCGAGCATAACTTCAGCCAAGGAGGGTGCTTGGGGCAGATTCTCATCTCTAGCCGCACTGGCCACACCCTGCTCCTGAGCAGTAGGAGTGCTGCGAGTGTTGACCATCCTAGGAAAAAAACAACGGTTTAGACAAGGATGGCAAAACTTTGACATAGGAGTGCAGAATATAATGGATGACATGGAATGCAGAGATGTTCATCCGTACGACATGGTAATATAGAAACTACCATATATACATTAGTGGTCATACACACCATACATAGTTTAGTACAAGCCAAGGCTAAAGTACAACTGCGGTGAAAGACGAAACATCTCATCAGAGGCACTCCAAGCTCCTATACATTATTTAACTACGCCTCCGGAACTCAGTACACCTACGTCATATTCCATAAGACGCGCAGGACTATGGGAATACAACTACTACGATACTACTACTGCCACGGTCTAGCTCAGACACTCCTGTAGTAATCTTCGTAAAGATTACCACCGTAGCCTGGAAGTGGAACAGGTGGATCTTGAAACTCTCGAGCACTCAAAGGCTGTGGACCATTGGGACACGGATGCGGTCTTTGTCCCGATGCTGGTGGTAACCGACGCCCATGTGGAGGTGTAATACCCCCAACGTCACGCCAATCCATACGATCAGGCAGACGAGTCCGCACGGGGTACAAATCCCGCATATCTAGATATCCGGCATGCATGGCAGGTGCAAGCCGTGTCAAAGTAGTCCAGTGGGCGACTCGAGTGTTATAAAGCTCCATCCGGGGGGCACGGACCTCATAGTCCCTATCCTCCAGCATCTGAGTAGTAGTCTAAAGCAATGGCTCCTCATGAGCAGCATCGGTATATAGACCAGTGTAGTAGCCTTCCTCTCCAGGAAGTGAGGCTGGCATGTAACAGAACTCAATGTTCAGCAGCAGGGCATGCCTAGCCCGGATGATGGTCATCATCGAGTAAGCGGCATCCTGCACTGCCATATCGATGGTAACCCCGAGTCCATAAGACCAATGGATGGGGTCGGTAGCTCCAGGATATGAGGGGTATATCCGGGCGGTGCAGAAATACTGACTCTGGTTGAAATCCCGGTACTGTTTCTCCACAGTGTACTCAGGATACCAACGGTAGCCGGTCTCGGTCAACACACGGACTAGCATGGCCGTGTGACCTGGCACATTAATGCACCGAGTCAAACGGACCACCTGGTGAGGTGTGCGACCAGACATCTGAAACATGAAATAATGCAAAGGCATTAGAATTTCTGGAAGAAATCGGGAAGCATAACAACTGTAAATGCTCAGAAAAGATTTTGAGACATCATACAAATGATAGCAAGGCCACTCAACAACATCATATCAAGGTTCCCGGTCCAACTAATCATCATACCAGAAGGGTAGAAACTGAACTGAGGCTTGAAACCAACAATCCTAAGAGTCTACGGATTAGTAACACGTGAACCTAGTAAAGATGAGAGGCCTAGTCCTAAACCCCCGTAGAAAGAATAGGCTAACTCAGATCAGAAGGGCATAAGGTAAAGAAGTAAAAAGAGCCTTACGTTCCCTTCCACAATCAATTCCCCTACATATAACTAAGAATTTTCTAGACTCAACATCGACCAGTTTGGCTTGAGAAACCTACAGGCAGTCCGGCTCGGATGCCAATGCTGTCAGGACCCCGATCCTAAGTCACACCGATCTAGCTTGTAACACGTCATATCACTTTGCGGCCTCACGCACGGTATCCCCACGGGTGCCACCTTACCTGGCCCGGGACCGTTTGCGCATTTTGGCACACGTATATGACAGTGTCGCTAGCATCCATATGATAGAGAACCTGGGCCGACATGGCTAGTTATAAACCAAAAGTGGCACTAAATTACAAAGACAGGCATCCATGACCCAGGAACGAATGTGTCGGTCATCAACGTATGAACCCAAGTCATAGCAAGCTACATGGACTTAAAGGAACAACGTGTGACATTTCCCCTAAGGGACAGACATAGGAACAAAGAAGGACACATGCCGTCCAGCCTACGTGTTCTGGAGCAGTAGCAAGCTACCAAGGCTTAGTGGAAGCACTAGGAGGCATTTCCCTGTAAGATAGGCTACCAAAGGTAAACAACTAGGTGTCGGATCCCACACATATCAAGCATTTCAATCATACACACAATATGCTCAATATGTGCAAATACAACATTGCATCACAACAGAACTCTATGACTCAAAGTACTTTATTTAAGAGGCTCCGAAGAGCCATACATATCATATCCATACAGGTAGGGGTCACATGACCCAACACTCAAGTCATACAATCATACAAGCACAAGCGGAAGCTAACATCTGAGTACAGACAACATGGAAATAAAACAGGCTTGATGTAGCCTGACTATCCACAAGGCCCTTCACAAGCTAAGGATCTCCGTCTGGGTAGCAAGCTACTCGCCGATGTCGACGTCTATGTAAAACCCATCAGAAGGGGCAGGGTTCTCCTCTGCAACAGTTATTAAGCAAACATGAGTACAAAGGTACTCAGCAAGACTTACAACAGAACCTATCATACATGCATTATTATCAACAAGGGTAGTGGAGTTCATAGCAGCAAGCCAGCTTTGACTCTTGGCTAACCTATACTACAACTCTCAGCAGATTGCAAGATAAGACTTCGTACACGATCCCTCTACTCACCACAACAATACACCACCATGGATCCTTTTCCGTCAATCTACGGAAGGGCCATCCATGGCACTCACACTTGTCTTGAGGCTTTTAGTAGTATCCATCAACTTATCTATGAACTGTATAAGTAACCGAGTGGTCCGTACCGCGAACAACGGCTATTCGAATAGATTGGTAACCCTACAGGGGTGTACTTCTTCACACATGTTTCCACCACTTAGCGTCTGCACACGACATGTGCTCGGCAGACTTCAAGCAAAAGCCGACGTGGGTGTAGACCACGACCTAACCAACCACTCAAGTCTCTCGTCCAGGTTTATCGCCTATTTGGGTTCCATACGTGGGGTGATCCGGCCGGGGTGTCGCTCACGGCCCCAAACGATGTGTACAGGGTTCCCAAGTCACCAAATGGGCGCTCGGTACACCCAGCCACGTACCTGTCGCATCACAGCCCACCCCAAGGGTCAGCGCTGTGCACGACCACCAGTATACTACACACACCAGAAACTAATTGCAACTCCTAGACAGAGAACAAGGGCAGTCAATAAGTCGAGTGGGGTCATATTTCAGGGCCCAATGTGTGTTAGTAGCTGTAACTTGAACCACACATACAGATCTCGGGTCCTAAGGACGGTTCCAATGAAACAACCCACCATGTACTCCGACATGGCCTTTCATCGATACCTTTACCAAACATGTTCCACACTTCCCTCTCTTTATCGAGCATGATGATTTCACTCTGATCCATCACCCAAATGAACTAGACCTAACACAACTCTAAGCATAGCAGGCAACATAAACAAATAGCATGGTGGAACACACATCACATGGCTCAATCAACTCCTACACATGCTAGTGGGTTTCAACTATTTACTGTGGCAATGACAGGTCATGCAAAGGAATAGGGTTCAACTACCGCAGCAAGTAGCAGTTCACACGATGTTGCCTTAATGCAGTAAAAGAGAGCAGGAGCGAGAAGATGGGTTTGTATCGGAATGATCAAAGGTTGCTTGCCTGACAGATTGGTTGTCGGGAACTGCTCTTCAGTTGGATACACAGTTGTATCCTCGGGAGCAGGACCTACCACGGAGAACACCGACGATACAATCAATAAGCAAACAAATGCAACAATATGATGCATGCTCATTGATACGTCCAAAACGTATCTATAATTTCTGCTTGCTCCATGCCACTTTTGGGTGATATTGCTATGATATTCATGCACTTCCATACACTTTTGATCATATTTGGACTAACCTACTAATCCAATGCACCCCGGTGCCAGTTTCTGTTTTCGGCTGTTTTTGTATTTCAGGTTTTCACCTTACGAGAACTGTCAGGAAAAATCCAGAAAACTTATATAAAAAATCAGCGTTCCAGAACCTACCTTGCGCCCGAAGTACAGCCGGGGGGGGCCACCAGGGCCCCAGGCGCCCTGGAGGCGTGCCCCCCTGGACCGCGCCGGGGGGGCGCCTGGGCTCCCCGAGGCCCGTCTGGTGCCCCCCTTTGGCATATATTTAGAGCGTCCCTCGAAACCCTCGGGACGGGAACTCTTTTTCGCGATCTCATCTCTGTTCCGCCACCGCTGCCGCTTCCAAGATCGGGAGCACCAGGAGAACTCTTCCCGGCACCCTGCCGGAGGGGAGGATCACCACCGGGAGCCTCTCCACCACCATGGACGCCTCCCGGATGACTTGTGAGTAGTCTCCCTTGGACCATGAGTCCATGACCAGTAGCTATGTGATGTTCTCCTCCCGTTCTTGTGCTTCACTAATTATTCCTCGTGAGCTGCCCTACATGATCGAGGCACATATGTAATCCTTATGCTATTGCTATGATGAGTTTGCTGGGATCCGATGGATTATGAGATTATGTTCAGATTGTGATTGAGTAATATATTTGATCTACCTCTTTTATATTTATGTTCATAAGTAATTCTTGCATGTTCTCCGTTGTTATTTATTGCTTTGGCCAAGTAATACGTAGTGACTCCAAGAGGGAACGTTACGCTCGATTGTAGGTTCATGCCCCTTGATGACTAGCTTGAGTGACAGAAACATGAGTCTAGGGGATGTGTTGTTGCCACAAGGGGGAAAACAACGCTGCTTGTGCCCGCGGGTGCAAGGATTGTTTACTTTACGCAAAGTTCTTTTAATGCAGTTGTCTGTTGCTTTGAGTTTACACTATGGGTGGGGCTCGCAACTTAATACCAGCGAGATGTTCTGGATAGATATCTCAAGGTGGATGATTAGTAGTAGATATTGATGGATTTCGGTCTACTTACTTTGGCGTACCGCCCATGCTTTGAACCTCAACCTTTCTTGCAATGTAGTCAGCACTGGTTTGCGTTCGTGGTCCTGTCAATTGCCCAGCTGTAATTCATTTACCTCACATAGCTGTTTTATCGTCTTTTAGGAGAGAGACATCACTAGTGAACATCATGAGACTCCGGTACATATTACCATCATTGATCACATCCGCTATTTACTTTTCGCTTTCACTTACTATTACACTATCTATCACTACTATCATTTGCATTTAATCCTTTGTGAACTACAAGGCCGGAGGGATTGACAACCTCTCTGTACTCATTGGGAGCAAAGTTATTTGTATCTGTGTGCAGGTCCACGTTGATTGCTAATATCTGGCGCCGTTAGTAGTCGACACCTACTTGTTGAACCTAGGAGTCTCTGGGGATTCGATCCTTGGCATCTTTGCTAAGGGAAAAAACTTCCACAACACTGCATCTTACACCTTCCACTTGGGGTAACCAACGAGGGGTTAGAGGCCCATCAAGGAGTATTTTCTGGCGCCGTTGCCGGGGACTCCACTCTTCAGGATAGAGGAGTTGCATGCTATCTTTTACCTTTGCTTTTTAGACTTGTTAGTTTACCTTTCAGTTCTTGCTTTAGTACCTTTTATCGAAAATCACAAAAATAGTTATCTTGCTTGCTTGCTACTATGGGTTCCACCGAGAACACCAAGTTGTGTGATTTCACTAGTCACAACAACGATGACTTTATCAGCACACCTATCACTACACCTGCCACTTCAGCACCTTCATATGAAATTAAACCTGCTTTACTGAACTTAGTCATGAAAGATCAATTCTCCGGTGCTGGAGATGATGCTGCTTTACACTTGAACAACTTTGTTGAACTTTGTGATATGCAAAAGTACCATGAAATAGATGGTAATATTGTTAAGCTTAAGCTTTTTCCTTTCTCCTTGAGAGGAGGAGCTAAAATTTGGTTTCAGTCTTTGCATAGAAATAGCATAGATTCATGGGACAAGTGCAAAGATGCTTTTATCGGAAAATACTATCCACCTACTAAAATTATCCAACTTAGAAGTAACATAATGAATTTTAAACAATTGGATAATGAACACGTTGCCCAAGCTTGGGAACGTATGAAATCTCTTATCAAGAACTGCCCTACTCATGGTTTGACTACTTGGATGGTTATCCAAACTTTTTACGCAGGCTTGAACTTTACCTCGCGGAACTTGTTAGATTCGGCCGCAGGAGGAACTTTTATGTCAACTACACTTGGTGCTGCCACAAAGCTTCTCGATGAGATGATGACCAACTATTCCCAATGGCACACCGAACGCGCTCCAACGGGTAGCAAGGTAAACTCTGTCGAGGAGATTTCCTCCTTAAATGAAAAAGTTGACTTGATCATGTCTCTACTTTCGAAGCAATCTTCTGTTGATCCTCGCGATGTTCCTTTAAATTCTTTGATTGCTCAAGAACAAGTAGATGTGAACTTTATCTCTAGAAACAATTTTAACAACAATGCTTATAGGAGTAACTTTGGTAACAATCCTAGACCGTTCCCCTCTAATTCTTATGGCAACAACAATGCTTATCCTAGTACCAAGAACTCCACTACTGAACTAGAGATTATGCTTAAAGATTTCATCACTACCCAAAAAGCCTTTAATAAGAGTGTAGAAGAAAAACTACATAAACTAGATCATCTTTCTTTTAAGGTAGACCATTTAGCCAATGAGGTAAAATTGCTAAATATTAAAACTTCTCCTCTTGAGGAGAGGGAAGTCACTCCTATAAATGCTATTCAAGTGCAAATTAATGAAAACATTAGGATGATGGCTAAACTTAAAGAGAGATGGGCTAGAGAAAGGGAGGAAGAAGATAGAATTAAGAGCCTTCCTACCCACCACACTGTTGCTACTATCCAAGTTGTTGAGGATGTTCAAACTCTTAGCACCCAATGTACTCCTGGTCCCAATGGACCTATTAATGGTGATGCTATGACTATAGAAACTACCAAACAAGTAAACCTAAAGGACACTACTACCACTTTACTTGATGCTCGTGACCTTGATTTTGATAATTGCACTCTTACCGAAGTTATTGATTTCCTTCACAAGATGTCTAGAGATCCCCGCACTAGCACGCTTAACCTTGCCTTCACGGAGCATATCACTAATGCTCTCATCAAAGCTAGGGAGGAGAAACTTAGAGTAGAAGCCTCCATACCTAGAAAGCTAGAAGATGGTTGGGATCCTATGATAAAAATTAAATTGAATGACTTCTCTTTCTATGCATTATGTGATGTTGGAGCTAGTACCTCTGTTATGCCCAAAAGACTATATGATATGCTTAAATTGAAACCTTATGATTCTTGTTCTTTTGGTGTCCGTCTCGTTGATTCTTCCATAAAGAAACCTTTGGGGAGGATCGACGATGTTCTTATCGTTGTTAATGATAATTATGTTCCCGTTGATTTCACTATTATGGATATTGAATGTGATCCTTCATGTCCAATTATTTTGGGACGTCCCTTTTTACGCACCGTTGGTGCTATCATTGACATGAAAGAGGGTAATATAAAATTTCAGTTTCCTCTCAAGAAAGGGATGGAACACTTCCCTCGAAAGAAGATCAAGATACCTTTTGAGTCCATTGTACGGGCTAGCTATTCTTTTACTCTTGATAAAACTTGATCTCTATGCATTATGCCTAGCTTAAAGGCATAAAAGAAAGCGCTTTTGGGAGGCAGCCCATATGAATAAAATTTTATATTTTTCTTTTGTTGTGTCTTGATGTTGTTTACTACAGTAGCATCATCATTGTATCTTTGCTTTTCAATTTTGTGCCAAGTATAGCCTCTGATTGCTAGAAAGTTCAAAAGTTGTGAGGTGCTGTCCAGGAAACAGATTCTGTCCTTGGATAGAAAAATTCGTATAAAATCACCAGATCATCTTTTTGGTCTGAATTTTTTCGACAGCGTTCTCTATATAATTGTCTTTCGTGCATCTGTTCTGAGTTTTTTTATTTCAGTTGCAGAAGTACCCCGAACAAATCATTTACTACCCGCTGTTCTGTTTTTCACAGATTCTGTCCTGTTTTGCCTTTCCTTCAGTTTGCAAACCAAGAGCTTGCTTTTTCTTTGCAAAAACCATTTGGAAATCTTGAGAAACAGTAGAACTTCAAGAATATCTTTATTTCCAGCAAGGAACAATTATTTTATTAAGGGTACTAACCTCGCTAATCAGATTATGATGAGTTATGTATGAAGGGAGTTTTCAAGTGTGCGAGGGAAGATGATAAAAAGATTCAGGAGTGTCAAGCGCTCAAGCTTGGGGATGCCCCCGTGCACCCCCAAGAAATATTCAAGGAGACTCAAGCGTCTAAGCTTGGGGATGCCCCCGTGCATCCCCTTCTCCATCAACATTATCAGTTCGTCTTTCGTTCCGCTATATTTTTATCGCTTCATGTGTTATGTGCTATGCTTGGAGCGTCTTGCTTTTAGTTTCCTTTTTAGTTTTTCATAACGAGTCGGAACTCCGCGTTCTTTATGTGGGAGAGAAACACGCTCCACTTCTACCTAGAACATAACATAGAATTTTCATGTCTATCTTTGCTGTGTGTGTTCTTTGTCTTTTAATAGCTACTATCATGCTCTGCTCTTAGTATTCATGCTTATCTTTTCAAAGAGCTTTTGTTTAGTTGGTTGCTTGAACTCTCTTTAATTATCATGCTCACCTTATTAAGAGAGTTTTCTTCCATTGCATTGGTTAATATGTCTATGATAAAGATGCTACGTGCATAATGGTGCTTAGTAGTTCAGGTTTTCTTATGGTTAGTCTCAAATAGCTAGGGGATTCCCAATGTGTTATTGGAGTACCAACATGATTTGTTTGCCTATGATGTGGTATGGTTTAGTAATATCTTCCTTCGAGAATTTATTTTGATTGACTTGGCGTATGCTCACGCATATTTAAGACTGTAAAGAAAGTCTGTCAAGCCTTGATGATTTTTTATTTCTGAGTAGCGATATAACTTCCATGCCTGATTCAATATTGCTTTGTCGCTCTGCATGATTATGACCGTCATTGCTCTCTTAGTTGGTCGCTCCCAGTCTTTTGCTAACCTCCACCTGTACTAAGCGGACTGACTGCTTGTGCATCCACATCCTTTTAAACCAGTTATGCCATATGAGTCCACCATATCTACCTATATGTGGTATTTCACCGCCACTCAAAGTAATTTACATGTGCTACCTTTAAAACCTTCAATTTTTGCAATACATAGCTCATGGGAAAGTAGCTTACAAACTATTGTGGTAAAGAATATGTGCCTATGTATCTTATTTCTTATAAGTTGCTTGCTGAGCGGTAACCATGTTTCTGGGGACGCCATCAACTGTTACACTTTTGTTGAATATCATGTGAGTTGTTATGCATGTTCGTCTTGTCTGAAGTAAGGGTGATTTGCCGTGGGTTGAATGAGTATGCATATTGTTAGAGAAGAACATTGGGCCGCCAACCAAAGCCTTGTATCATGGTGGAAGTTTTAGCTTGGACATTAATCCTCAATCTCTTATGAGAATATGCTTATGCATTAAAGAGGAGTCCATCATCTATTTTCTTTGTTGTCCCGGTATGGATGTCCTCAAGTTGAGATCTATCAAAAACGAGAAATCAAATGCGATTTATCTCGTTGGACCTTTGTACAGGTGGCATAGAGGTACCCCTTTGTGACACTTGGTTGAAACATATGTAATGCAATGATAACCCATGGAAATCCGAGCTAATTAGGACAAGGTGCGAGCACTATTGGTATTCGATGCATGAGGCTTGCAACTTATAGGATGTCTTATGCATGACACATATGAAGTACTACTACTGTTGACAAAATTGTTTCTATGTTTTCAAAATAAAAAGCTCTAGCACATAACCATTCTTTTACTTTTATGTTGATTCTCCACCTTCTTTCTTCAAGCACCAACTACTGAGAGCATGATTGTCATTCTGAGTGTAATGTGCATTGTCCCAAAGTAGCATTGTCTTTTGCATGATTGTGATATCGTTTATTTTGAAATCATTGTATCTAGTCATCACTTAAACCTTGAAGGTGGCCCTGCATTTATGTTTTGCTTCACTAAAGGGGGCAAGCTAGATATCACTTTATCATATTTGCACATCATGTTCATTGCAAATCTTTTTGATGTTTCAGTTGCATATTGTAAAACTTTCAGTCATTTGTGATTTTCTCATGAGGCAACTTAATTACTATAGAATCATTGTCTCAGTAAGCTTTTGTCATATGACTATAAAAAGTCCTATATGGTTAACAGCATGTCACCACAGAAATTATTCTTGTTATCATTTACCTACTCGAGGACGAGCAGGAATTAAGCTTGGGGATGTTGATACGTCCAAAACGTATCTATAATTTCTGCTTGCTCCATGCCACTTTTGGGTGATATTGCTATGATATTCATGCACTTCCATACACTTTTGATCATATTTGGACTAACCTACTAATCCAGTGCACCCCGGTGCCAGTTTCTGTTTTCGGCTGTTTTTGTATTTCAGGTTTTCACGTTGCGAGAACTGTCAGGAAAAATCCAGAAAAATTATATAAAAAATCAGCGTTCCAGAACCTACCTTGCGCCCGAAGTACAGCCGGGGGGGCACCAGGGCCCCAGGCGCCCTGGCTGCGCCCCCCCCCCCCCCCCGGGCCGCACCGGGGGGCGCCTGGGCTCCCCGAGGCCCGTCTGGTGCCCCCCTTTGGCATATATTTAGAGCGTCCCTCGAAACCCTCGGGACGGGAACTCTTTTTCGCGATCTCATCTCTGTTCTGCCGCCGCCGCCGCTTCCAAGTTCGGGAGCACCAGGAGAACTCTTCCCGGCACCCTGCCGGAGGGGAGGATCACCACCGGGAGCCTCTCCACCACCATGGACGCCTCCCGGATGACTTGTGAGTAGTCTCCCTTGGGCCATGAGTCCATGACCAGTAGCTATGAGATGTTCTCCTCCCGTTCTTGTGCTTCTCTAATTAGTCCTCGTGAGCTGCCCTACATGATCGAGGCACATATGTAATCCTTATGCTGTTGCTATGATGAGTTTGCTGGGATCCGATGGATTATGAGATTATGTTCAGAGTGTGATTGAGTAATATATTTGCTCTACCTCTTTTATATTTATGTTCATAAGTAATTCTTGCATGTTCTCCGTTGTTATTTATTGCTTTGGCCAAGTAATACGTAGTGACTCCAACAGGGAACGTTATGCTCGATTGTGGGTTCATGCCCCCCGATGACTAGCTTGAGTGACAGAAACATGAGTCTAGGGGATGTGATGTTGCCACAAGGGGGAAAACAACGGTGCTTGTGCCCGCGGGTGCAAGGATTGTTTACTTTACGCAAAGTTCTTTTAATGCAGTTGTATGTTGCTTTGAGTTTACACTATGGGTGGGGCTCGCAACATAATACCAGCGAGATGTTCTGGATAGATATCTCAGGGTGGATGATTAGTAGTAGATATTGATGGATTTCGGTCTACTTACTTTGGCGTACCGCCCATGCTTTGAACCTCAACCTTTCTTGCAATATAGTCAGCATTGGTTTGCGTTCGTGGTCCTGTCAATTGCCCAGCTGTAATTTGTTTACCTCACATAGTTGTTTTATCGTCTTTTGGGAGAGAGACATCACTAGTGAACATCATGAGACTCCGGTCCATATTACCATCATTGATCACATCCGCTATTTACTTTTCGCTTTCACTTACTATTGGAAACACTATCTATCACTACTATCATTTGCGTTTAATCCTTTGTGAACTACAAGGCCGGAGGGATTGACAACCTCTCTGTACTCGTTGGGAGCAAAGTTATTTGTATCTGTGTGCAGGTCCACGTTGATTGCTAATATCTGGCGCCGTTAGCTGTCGACACCTACTTGTTGAACCTAGGAGTCTCTGGGGATTCGATCCTTGGCATCTTTGCTAAGGGAAAAAACTTCCACAACACTGCATCTTACACCTTCCACTTGGGGTAACCAACGAGGGGTTAGAGGCCCATCAAGGAGTATTTTCTGGCGCCGTTGCCGGGGACTCCACTCTTCAGGATAGGGGAGTTGCATGCTATCTTTTACCTTTGCTTTTTAGTCTTGTTAGTTTACCTTTCAGTTTTCGCTTTAGTACCTTTTATCGAAAATCACAAAAATAGTTATCTTGCTTGCTTGCTACTATGGGTTCCACCGAGAACACCAAGTTGTGTGACTTCACTAGTCACAACAACGATGACTTTATCAGCACACCTATCACTACACCTACCACTTCAGCACCTTCATATGAAATTAAACCTGCTTTACTGAACTTAGTCATGAAAGATCAATTCTCCGGTGCTGGAGATGATGCTGCTTTACACTTGAACAACTTTGTTGAACTTTGTGATATGCAAAAGTACCATGAAATAGATGGTAATATTGTTAAGCTTAAGCTTTTTCCTTTCTCCTTGAGAGGAGGAGCTAAAATTTGGTTTCAGTCTTTGCCTAGAAATAGCATAGATTCATGGGACAAGTGCAAAGATGCTTTTATCGGAAAATACTATCCACCTGCTAAAATTATCCAACTTAGAAGTAACATAATGAATTTTAAACAATTGGATAATGAACACATTGCCCAAGCTTGGGAACGTATGAAATCTCTTATCAAGAACTGCCCTACTCATGGTTTGACTACTTGGATGGTTATCCAAACTTTTTATGCAGGCTTGAACTTTACCTCGCAGAACTTGTTAGATTCGGCCGCAGGAGGAACTTTTATGTCAACTACACTTGGTGCTGCCACAAAGCTTCTCGATGAGATGATGACCAACTATTCCCAATGGCACACCGAACGCGCTCCAACAGGTAGGAAGGTAAACTCTCTCGAGGAGATTTCCACCTTAAATGAAAAAGTTGACTTGATCATGTCTCTACTTTCAAAGCAATCTTCTGTTGATCCTCGCGATGTTCCTTTAAATTCTTTGATTGCTCAAGAACAAGTAGATGTGAACTTTATCTCTAGAAACAATTTTAACAACAATGCTTATAGGAGTAACTTTGGTAACAATCCTAGACCGTTCCCCTCTAATTCTTATGGGAACAACAATGCTTATCCTAGTACCAAGAACTCCACTACTGAACTAGAGATTATGCTTAAAGATTTCATCACTACCCAAAAAGCCTTTAATAAGAGTGTAGAAGAAAAACTACATAAACTAGATCATCTTTCTTTTAAGGTAGACCATTTAGCCAATGACGTAAAATTGCTAAATATTAAAACTTCTCCTCTTGAGGAGAGGGAAGTCACTCCTATAAATGCTATTCAAGTGCAAATTAATGAAAACATTAGGATGATGGCTAAACTTAAAGAGAGATGGGCTAGAGAAAGGGAGGAAGAAGATAGAATTAAGAGCCTTCCTACCCACCACACTGTTGCTACTATCCAAGTTGTTGAGGATGTTCAAACTCTTAGCACCCAATGTACTCCTGGTCCCAATGGACCTATTAATGGTGATGCTATGACTATAGAAACTACCAAACAAGTGAACCTAAAGGACACTACTACCACTTTACTTGATGCTCGTGACCTTGATTTTGATAATTGCACTCTTACCGAAGTTATTGATTTCCTTCACAAGATGTCTAGAGATCCCCGCACTAGCACGCTTAACCTTGCCTTCACGGAGCATATCACTAATGCTCTCATCAAAGCTAGGGAGGAGAAACTTAGAGTAGAAGCCTCCATACCTAGAAAGCTAGAAGATGGTTGGGATCCTATGATAAAAATTAAATTGAATGACTTCCCTTTCTATGCATTATGTGATGTTGGAGCTAGTACCTCTGTTATGCCCAAAAGACTATATGATATGCTTAAATTGAAACCTTATGATTCTTGTTCTTTTGGTGTTCGTCTCGTTGATTCTTCCATAATGAAACCTTTGGGGAGGATCGACGATGTTCTTATCGTTGTTAATGATAATTATGTTCCCGTTGATTTCACTATTATGGATATTGAATGTGATCCTTCATGTCCAATTATTTTGGGACGTCCCTTTTTACGCACCGTTGGTGCTATCATTGACATGAAAGAGGGTAATATAAAATTTCAGTTTCCTCTCAAGAAAGGGATGGAACACTTCCCTCGAAAGAAGATCAAGTTACCTTTTGAGTCCGTTGTACGGGCTAGCTATTCTTTTACTCTTGATAAAACTTGATTTCTATGCATTATGCCTAGCTTAAAGGCATAAAAGAAAGCGCTTTTGGGAGGCAGCCCACATGAATAAAATTTTATATTTTGCTTTTGTTGTGTCTTGATGTTGTTTAATACAGTAGCATCATCATTGTATCTTTGCTTTTCAATTTTGTACCAAGTATAGCCTCTGATTGCTAGAAAGTTCAAAAGTTGTGAGGTGCTGTCCAGGAAACAGATTCTGTCCTTGGAGAGAAAAATTCGTATAAAATCACCAGATCATCTTTTTGGTCTAAATTGTTTCGACAACGTTCTCTATATAATTGTATTTCGTGCATCTGTTCTGAATTTTTTGATTTCAGTTGCAGAAGTACCCCGAATAAATCATTTACTACCTGCTGTTCTGTTTTTCACAGATTCTGTCATGTTTTGCCTTTCCTTCAGTTTGCAAACCAAGAGCTTGCTTTTTCTTTGCAAAAACCTTTTGGCAATCTTGAGAAACAGTAGAACTTCAAGAATATCTTTATTTCCAGCAAGGAACAATTATTTTATTAAGGGTACTAACCTCGCTAATCAGATTATGATGAGTTATGTATGAAGGGAGTTTTCAAGTGTGCGAGGGAAGATGATAAAAAGATTCAGGAGTGTCAAGCGCTCAAGCTTGGGGATGCCCCCGTGCACCCCCAAGAAATATTCAAGGAGACTCAAGCATCTAAGCTTGGGGATGCCCCCGTGCATCCCCTTCTCCATCAACATTATCAGTTCGTCTTTCGTTCCGCTATATTTTTATCGCTTCATGTGTTATGTGCTATGCTTGGAGCGTCTTGCTTTTAGTTTCCTTTTTAGTTTTTCATAGCGAGTCAGAACTCCGCGTTCTTTATGTGGGAGAGAAACACGCTCCACTTCTACCTAGAACATAACATAGAATTTTCATGTCTATCTTTGCTGTGTGTGTTCTTTGTCTTTTAATAGATACTATCATGCTCTGCTCTTAGTATTCATGCTTATCTTTTCAAAGAGCTTTTGTTTAGTTGGTTGCTTGAACTCTCTTTAATTATCATGCTCACCTTATTAAGAGAGTTTGCTTCCGTTGCATTGGTTAATATGTCTATGATAAAGATGCTACGTGCATTATGGTGCTTAGTAGTTCAGGTTTTTTTATGGTTAGTCTCAAATAGCTGGGGGATTCCCAATGTGTTATTGGAGTACCAACATGATTTGTCTGCCTATGATTTGGTATGGTTTAGTAATATCTTCCTTCGAGAATTTATTTTGATTGACTTGGCGTATGCTGACGCATATTTAAGACTGTAAAGAAACTCTGTCAAGCCTTGATGATCTTTTATTTCTGAGTAGCGATATAACTTCCATGCCTGATTCAATATTGCTTTGTCGCTCTGCATGATTATGACCGTCATTGCTCTCTTAGTTGGTCGCTCCCAGTCTTTTGCTAACCTCCACCTGTACTAAGCGGACTGACTGCTTGTGCATCCACATCCTTTTAAACCAATTATGCCATATGAGTCCACCATATCTACCTATATGTGGTATTTCACCGCCACTCCAAGTAATTTACATGTGCTACCTTTAAAACCTTCAATTTTTGCAATACATAGCTCATGGGAAAGTA
This sequence comes from Secale cereale, assembly GCA_902687465.1. Lineage (NCBI taxonomy): Eukaryota > Viridiplantae > Streptophyta > Magnoliopsida > Poales > Poaceae > Secale > Secale cereale. Next base: position 644,005,778 of record LR738710.1, read on the forward strand.
GCTTAAAAACTATTGTGGTAAAGAATATGTGCCTATGTATCTTATTTCTTATAAGTTGCTTGCTGAGCGGTAACCATGTTTCTGGGGACGCCATCAACTGTTACACTTTTGTTGAATATCATGTGAGTTGCTATGCATGTTCGTCTTGTCTGAAGTAAGGGTGATTTGCCGTGGGTTGAATGAGTATGCATATTGTTAGAGAAGAACATTGGGCCGCCAACCAAAGCCATGTATCATGGTGGAAGTTTTAGCTTGGACATTAATCCTCAATCTCTTATGAGAATATGCTTATGCATTAAAGAGGAGTCCATCATCTATTTTCTATGTTGTCCCGGTATGGATGTCCTCAAGTTGAGATCTATCAAAAACGAGAAATCAAATGCGATTTATCTCCTTGGACCTTTGTACAGGTGGCATAGAGGTACCCCTTTGTGACACTTGGTTGAAACATATGTAATGCAATGATAACCCATGGAAATCCGAGCTAATTAGGACAAGGTGCGAGCACTATTGGTATTCGATGCATGAGGCTTGCAACTTATAGGATGTCTTATGCATGACACATATGAAGTACTACTACCGTTGACAAAATTGCTTCTATGTTTTCAAAATAAAAAGCTCTAGCACATAACCATTCTTTTACTTTTATGTTGAGTCTCCACCTTCTTTCTTCAAGCACCAACTACTGAGAGCATGATTGTCATTCTGAGTGTAATGTGCATTGTCCCAAAGTAGCATTGTCTTTTGCATGATTGTGATATCGTTTATTTTGAAATCATTGTATCTAGTCATCACTTAAACCTTGAAGGTGTCCCTGCATTTATGTTTTGCTTCACTAAAGGGGGCAAGCTAGATATCACTTTATCATATTTGCACATCATGTTCATTGCAAATCTTTTTGATGTTTCAGTTGCATATTGTAAAACTTTCAGTCATTTGTGAATTTCTCATGAGGCAACTTAATTACTATAGAATCATTGTCTCAGTAAGCTTTTGTCATATGACTATAAAAAGTCCTATATGGTTAACAGCATGTCACCACAGAAATTATTCTTGTTATCATTTACCTACTCGAGGACGAGCAGGAATTAAGCTTGGGGATGTTGATACGTCCAAAACGTATCTATAATTTCTGCTTGCTCCATGCCACTTTTGGGTGATATTGCTATGATATTCATGCACTTCCATACACTTTTGATCATATTTGGACTAACCTACTAATCCAGTGCACCCCGGTGCCAGTTTCTGTTTTCGGCTGTTTTTGTATTTCAGGTTTTCACGTTGCGAGAACTGTCAGGAAAAATCCAGAAAAATTATATAAAGAATCAGCGTTCCAGAACCTACCTTGCGCCCGAAGTACAGCCGGGGGGGCACCAGGGCCCCAGGCGCCCTGGCGGCGCCCCCCCCCCCCCCCCCCCCCCCCCC
>LR738710.1:644007212-644022648 GCA_902687465.1 Secale cereale
GGGCCGCACCGGGGGGCGCCTGGGCTCCCCGAGGCCCGTCTGGTGCCCCCCTTTGGCATATATTTAGAGCGTCCCTCGAAACCCTCGGGACGGGAACTCTTTTTCGCGATCTCATCTCTGTTCCGCTGCCGCCGCCGCTTCCAAGATCGGGAGCACCAGGAGAACTCTTCCTGGCACCCTGCCGGAGGGGAGGATCACCATCGGGAGCCTCTCCACCACCATGGACGCCTCCCGGATGACTTGTGAGTAGTCTCCCTTGGACCATGAGTCCATGACCAGTAGCTATGTGATGTTCTCCTCCCGTTCTTGTGCTTCACTAATTAGTCCTCGTGAGTTGCCCTACATGATCAAGGCACATATGTAATCCTTATGCTGTTGCTATGATGAGTTTCTGGGATCCGATGGATTATGAGATTATGTTCAGATTGTGATTGAGTAATATATTTGATCTACCTCTTTTATATTTATGTTCATAAGTAATTCTTGTATGTTCTCCGTTGTTATTTATTGCTTTGGCCAAGTAATACGTAGTGACTCCAAGAGGGAACGTTATGCTCGATTGTGGGTTCATGCCCCTCGATGACTAGCTTCAGTGACAGAAACATGAGTCTAGGGGATGTGCTGTTGCCACAAGGGGGAAAACAACGGTGCTTGTGCCCGCGGGTGCAAGGATTGTTTACTTTACGCAAAGTTCTTTTAATGCAATTGTCTGTTGCTTTGAGTTTACACTATGGGTGGGGCTCGCAACTTAATACCAGCGAGATGTTCTGGATAGATATGTCAAGGTGGATGATTAGTAGTAGATATTGATGGATTTCGGTCTACTTACTTTGGCGTACCGCCCATGCTTTGAACCTCAACCTTTCTTGCAATGTAGTCAGCATTGGTTTGCGTTCGTGGTCCTGTCAATTGCCCAGCTGTAATTCGTTTACCTCACATAGTTGTTTTATCATCTTTTGGGAGAGAGACATCACTAGTGAACATCATGAGACTCTGGTCCATATTACCATCATTGATCACATCCGCTATTTACTTTTCGCTTTCACTTACTATTGCAAACACTATCTATCGCTACTATCATTTGCGTTTAATCCTTTGTGAACTACAAGGCCGGAGGGATTGACAACCTCTCTGTACTCGTTGGGAGCAAAGTTATTTGTATCTGTGTGCAGGTCCACGTTGATTGCTAATATCTGGCGTCGTTAGCAGTCGACACCTACTTGTTGAACCTAGGAGTCTCTGGGGATTCGATCCTTGGCATCTTTGCTAAGGGAAAAAACTTCCACAACACTGCATCTTACACCTTCCACTTGGGGTAACCAACGAGGGGTTAGAGGCCCATCACTCATGACATGGCAAGATGGATGTGTTTTGGGCTAATGCATCTATAAACAGAATGGTTTGAGCCCATTTGAATCAAATATTCAAATTTAAACCCAAACTCATATTTATTAAAGTGCCTTATCATGCTTTAATGTGAAAAGCAAGGTTAACTTGCTCAAACATGCATGAAACCAGTGCCATTGGAAATATTGGATTTTTTTTATCAATTTTCATATATAAATCTTTTCAATCTGAGCTACTGTTGAATTTATATGATTTTTTGAAGTTTAAAGCATTTTTTGGAATTTCATGAATTGTTTTAAATCAAATAATCCTAGAAAAGCATTTACTGCGTCAGCATGACATCATGCTAACGTCAGCAGGTCAACAGACCTGGTCCAAGTCAAACCTGACTGGTGGGTCCCACTGGTCAGTGTCACAGTTAGTTAACTAACTAATTAGGATTAGATTATGCGCTAACCTAGGTTTGACTAACAGGCAGGGCCCACATGTCAGTGACCCAGGGGAGTCAAACCCCTGGTCAAACTGGGTTGACCCGCCGGCGTTTAGCCGCCGGCGAGGCCAAACGCGGCGGTGAGGTGCGGAAAACGTGCTCCGACGACCAAATCGATGGCGGAGCACGTCTACATGCTGATGGTGAGGTGCCGCAGCGAGTAGTGGTGGTGGCTAGCCTCGGGGTCGCTGGAAACGACGCCGGTGACAAGTCCAGCGGCTGCCGGAGTTTGGGCGAGGACGAACTCGTCGGTGAGGTGCTCTTGGAGGCGCGTGGATTGGTCCTACAGCATCTACGCGAGACGGTGAAGCTAGTGGGCACGATGGTCGGGCCGTTAGGTGGCCGGAGCCTCGTCGGCGATGAGCTCCGCGGCGGCGCGTGTAGGTGAGCTTCGTGCAGTGCATACGGTGCAAGAGAGAGCTAACGGAGAGGGGGGACGGAGCTAAGCTCACGGCGATTGCAGCAAGCGTCGAAGCGGGCTCAGGGAAGGATGGAGCTGAGCGGGGCCGCGATGGCGATCTCAGCAGTCGGAGTTGGGGAAGACGGGGTCGGGGCGACTCCAGAGCGGGCGAGCGCTCGAGGCTCGACCTGCTCGACGTAGTCGACGACGGCAGAGCGAACGGACACGGTGACACGGCACGGGGACGATGGCGGACGCGGTTATCACGACGACGTGGGCGCGGCAGCGTCGGCCATGGTGCGGGGAGCGAGGGAGAGGAGCTGGGGAGGAGGAGGCGTCTTTGCGGGCTCGGGGGAGGAGTGGGTGACCGATCCAGGCCAGCAGAACGGCGAGGGGGTGAGGCACGGCGGCGGGCAGCTGCGTGGTGCCCGCTGCTGCCGGCGTCGAGCACCTGCCTGCCTGCCTGGCCGAGCCAAGCAGCTCGCTGGAGCGGTGGCTGGGCTAGGCCGGCAGGTGGGCCTGCTAGGTGGGCGCCAGGTAAGTCCTTCTCTCTCCTCTCTTCTATTTTTCTTTCTGTTTTGTTTTCTTTTTCAACTTTGTTGAATTAACAAATATGCTAGAACATTTTTATAAATCATGAAACTAGTCATGCCCACTGTATATAATATGAACAGCATGGAACATTTTAGTTTATGATTATTTGGGCACCTAAATTATTTTATAGCATTTAAATGCCCTAATGCAATTACAATATGAATTAATCCAGAGACCTTTGGATGTCCTAGAAAATTGTGCACCATTTTTGATAGAGGTTTAAGACCAAGGCAAAGATTATGAACATTTTTGAAGGGAATTTTGGGTACATTGGAAAATATTTTATTAAACCCTAGTTGTTAGAAGAGGGATGTTGGGGTTTCTGTCATTCCCATTTCAAGTTTCTGTAGAAAGTAAACATGATGCACACTCTAGCTAGTCCTAATGCAAGCACTGACTAGGGATGTGACATGGTCCCTCTTCATCACACAAAATATTCATATCATGCACAACCCCGGTTTCAGCCAAGCACTTGTTTCCATACCCTATTCTTTCAAACCTTTCAACTTTCACGCAATACATGAGCGTGAGCCATCGACATAGCACTATGAATGGAATAGAATGGTGGTTGTGGAGAAGACAAAAAAGGAGGGAGATAGTCTCACATCGACTAGGCGTATCAACGGGCTATGGAGATGCCCATCAATAGATATCAATGTGAGTGAGTAGGGATTGCCATGCAACAGATGCACTAGAGCTAAAAATGTACGAAAGCTCAACAAAAGAAACTAGTGGGTGTGCATCCAACTTATTTGCTCATGAAGACCTAGGGCATTTGAGGAAGCCCATCGTTGGAATATACAAGCCAAGTTCTATAATGAAAATTCCCACTAGTATATGAAAGTGACTAAACATGAGACTCTCTATCATGAAGAACATGGTGCTAGTTTGAAGCACAAGTGTGGAAAAACATAGTAGCAACTGTCCCTTTTCCTTTTCTTTTCTTTTTCCTTTTTTTCCTTTTTTTGGGTCTTTCTTTCCCTTTTTTTTCTTTGGCCTTTCTTTTTCGTTTTGGAGGGGCTTTGTTGATTTAGCCTTTCCTCAAATGGGACAATGCTCTAATAATTATTATCATCACACTTTCATTGAATTACAACTCGATATTACAACTCGATACTAGAACAAAGTATGACCTATATGAATGCCTTTGGCGGTGTACCGGGATGTGCAATGAATCAAGAGTGACATGTATGAAAAATTATGCATGGTGGCTTTGCCAAAAATACGATGTCAACTACATGATCATGCATGTCAATATGACAATATGAAGCGTGTCATATGAACGGAACGATGGAAAGTTGCATGGCAATATATCTCGGAATGGCTATGGAAATGCCATGATAGGTAGGTATGGTGGCTGTTTTGAGGAATATATATGGTGGCTGTTTTGAGGAAGGATATATAGTGGGTGTATGGTACCGGTGAAAGTTGCGCGATACAAGAGAGGCCAGCAATGGTGGAAGGGTGAGAGTGAATATAATCCATGGACTCAACATTAGTCATAAAGAACTCATATACTTATTGCAAAAATCTATGAGTCATCAAAACAAAGCAATCAACGCATGCTCCTAGGGGGGAGGTTGGTAGGAGTTAACCATCGCGCGCCCCCGACCTCCACACAAAGGTTGGCACTTTACAAATACCTCATGCTCTAACTTCGTCACATAGCGGTTCACCATACATGCATACTACGGGAATCACTAACCTTAACACAAGTATTTCTCAATTTCATAATAACTCCACTATCATGACTCTAATATCACTATCCTCATATCTCAAAACAATTATCAAGCATCCAACTTCTCATCATATTCAATGCACTTAGTGTGAAAGTTTTTACTACATTAATTGATATTGGATGTCTATCATGTGAAGACTAGTTTTATAGCCTAAACACATTACCATGCTGTTTTAATAGACTCTAAAAAGGATATAAGTGAATCATGAGAGTTCATCTATTTCTTCAAAATAAAATCACCACTGTGCTCTAACAGATATAAGTGAAGCAGTAGAGCAAACAACAAACTACTCTGAAAGATATAAGTGAAGATCAATGAGTCGTTGAATAATTATGTAACTATGTGAAGACTCTCTAACATTTAATAACTTCATATCTTGGGATATTATTCAAATAGCAAGCAAAACAAAATAAACTAAATTTACTCTCCAAGCAAAACACATATCATGTGGTGAATAAAAATATAGCTCTGAGTATAGTTACCGATGGATGAAGACGAAAGAGGGGATGCCTTCCCGGGGCATTCCCAAGCTTAGGCTTTTGGTTTTCCTTGAATTTTACCATGGGGTGCCATGGGAATCCCCAAGATTAGGCTCTTGCCACTCTTTGTTCAATATTCCATCAAAGCAATACTCAAAACTTCACAATACAAAACTTAGACAAAAATCTCGTGAGCTCCGTTAGTATAAGAAAGCAAACCACTACTCAAAGGTACTGCAATGAATTCATTCTTTGGTTATATTGGTGTTAAACATACTGTATTCCAACTTCTCTATGGTTCATACTTCCCAATACTACTCATAGATGCATTGAAATAAGCAAACAACACACGAAAAACAGAATCTGTCAAAAACAGAACAGTCTGTAGTAATCTGCAGGTTTCGCATACTTCTGTAACTCCAAAAAATTCAACTAAATTGGTAAACGTGAGGAATTTGTATATTAATCATCTGCAAAAAGAATCAACTAAATCGCACGCTCCAGTAAAATCTTATGACCATTCTAGCGAGCGCTAACGATTTAGTTTTTCACAGCAAGATCATATAAACTTCACACAAGTCTTCCCAAAGGTTCTACTTGGCACAAACACTAATTAAAGCACAAAACCACATCTAAACAGAAGCTAGATGCAATATTTATTCCTAAACAGAAGCAAAATCAAATAAAATAAAATAAAGTTGGGTTGCCTCCCAACAAGCACTATCGTTTAACGCCCCTAGCTAGGCATGATGATTTCAATGATGCTCACATAAAAGATAAGTATTGAAACATAATGGGAGCATCATGAAGCATATGAATAGCACATTTAATTCTAACCCACTTCCTATGCATAGGGATTTTGTGAGCAAAAAACTTATGGGAACGATAATCAACTAGCATAGGAAGGGAAAACAAGCATAACTTCAAAACTTTAAGCACATAGAGAGGAAACTTGATATTGTTGCAATATGTAGAATCATATGATCCTCTCTCATAATAATATTTAGTAGCATCATGAATGAATTCAATAATATAACCAGCACATAAATCATTCCTTTCATGATCTACTTGCATAGAAATTTTACTACTCTCCTAATAAGCAAAATTCTTCTCATTCATAGTAGTGGGAGCAAACTCAACAAAATAACTATCATGTGAAGCATAATCCAATTGATAACTAAAATCATGATGACAAGTTTCATGGTTATCATTATGCTTAATAGCATACAATTCATCACAATAATCATCATAGATAGCAACTTTGTTCTCATAATCAATTGGAACCTCTTCCGAAATAGTGGATTCATCACTAAATAAAGTCATGACCTCTCCAAATCCACTTTCATCAATATAATCATCATAAATAGGAGGCATTCTTTCATCATAATAAATTTGCTCATCAAAACTTGGGGGACTAAAAATATCATATTCATCAAACATAGCTTCCCCAAGCTTGTGGCTTTGCATGTCATTAACATCATAGGTATTCAAAGAATTCATACTAACAACATTACAATCATGCTCATCATGCACATATTTTATGCCAAGCATTCTATGTAATTCTTCTTCTAGCACTTGAGCACAATTTTCCTTCCCATCATTTTCACGAAAGATATTAAAAAGATGAAGCATATGAGGTACCCTCAATTCCATTTTTTTAGTTTTATTTTATAAACTAAACTAGTGATAAAACAAGAAACTAAAAGATTCGATTGCAAGATCTAAAGATATACCTTCAGGCACTCACCTCCCCGGCAACGGCGCCAGAAAAGAGCTTGATGTCTACTACGCAACCTTCTTCTTGTAGACGTTGTTGGGCCTCCAGGTGCAGAGGTTTGTAGGACAGAAGCAATTTTCCCTCAAGTGGATGACCTAAGGTTTATCAATCCGCGGGAGGCTTAGGATGAAGATGGTCTCTCTCAAACAACCCTGTAACCAAATAACAAAGAGTCTCTTGTGTCCCCAACACACCCAATATAGTGGTAAATTGTATAGGTGCACTAGTTCGGCGAAGAGATGGTGATACAAGTGCAATATGGATGGTAGATATAGGTTTTTGTAAACTGAAAATATAAAAACAGCAAGGTAACTAAAGGTAAACGTGAGCATAAATGATGTTGCAATGATAGTAGGCAAGGCCTAGGGTTCATACTTTCACTAGTGCAAGTTCTCTCAACAAGGATAACATAATTGGATCATATTACTAGCCCTCAACGTGCAACAAAGAGTCACTCCAAAGTAACTAATAGCGGAGAACAAACGAAGAGATTGTGGTAGGGTACGAAACCACCTCAAAGTAATTCTTTCTGATCGATCTATTCAAGAGTCCGTAGTAACATTCAATATATCATAAAGTTCGTACTCGAATAACACCTTAAGACACAAATCAACCAAAACCTTAATGTCACCTAGATACTCCATTGCCACCTCAAGTATCTGTGGGCATGATTATACGATATGCATCACACAATCTCAGAAACATCTATTCAACCAACACATAGAACTTCAAAGAGTGCCCCAAAGTTTCTACCGGAAAGTCAAGACGAAAACGTGTGCCAACCCATATGCATAGATTCCCAAGGTCACGGAACACGCAAGTTGATCACCAAAACATACATCAAGTGGATCACATGATATCCCATTGTCACCATAGATAAACACGTGCAAGACATACATCAAGTGTTCTCAAATCCTTAAAGACTCAATCCGACAAGATAACTTCAAAGGGAAAACTCAATCATTAGAAGAGAGTAGAGGGGGAGAAGCATTATAAGATCCAACTAGAATAGCAAAGCTCGCGATACATCAAGATCGTGCCATCTCAAGAACACGAGAGAGAGAGAGAGAGAGAGAGAGAGAGAGAGAGAGAGAGAGAGAGAGATCAAACACATAGCTACTGATACATACCCTCAGCCCCGAGGGTGGACTACTCCCTCCTCGTCATGGAGAGCGCCGGGATGATGAAGATGGACACCGGTGAGGGTTCCCCCCCCCCTCCGGCAGGGTGCCAGAATGGGGTCTAGATTGGTTTCTGGTGGCACCAGAGGCTTTCGGCGGCGGAACTCTCGTTCTAGGTTAATTTCCAAAGGTTTTAGTATTTATAGGATTTTTTGGCGTAGGGAAAAAGTCAGGGGGCCCTCCGGGCCATCCACGAGATAGGACGGCGCCACCACCTGCCCAGGGCGCGTCCCCCACCCTCGTGGGCAGCCCGTTGCTCTCCTGGCCCAACTCTTTTACTTCGGGGGCTTCTTTTGGTCCAGAAAAAATCATCAAAAATTGGCACGTCAATTGGACTCTGTTTGATATTCCTTTTCTATAAAACTCAAAAACAAGGAAACAACAGAAACTGGCACTGGGCTCTATGTTAATAGGTTAGTCCCAAAAATCATATAAAAGTGTATATAAAAGCTCATAAGATATCCTAGAAGGATTATATAATAGCATGGAACAATCAAAAATTATAGATACGTTGGAGACGTATCAAAGATCTAAAGATATACCTTGAAGCACTCACCTCCACGGCAACGGCGCCAGAAAAGAGCTTGATGTCTACTACACAACCTTCTTCTTGTAGACGTTGTTGGGCCTCCAACTGCAGAGGTTTGTAGGACAGTAGAAAATTTCCCTCAAGTGGATGACCTAAGGTTTATCAATCCATGGGAGGCATAGGATGAAGATGGTCTTTCTCAAGCAGCCCTGCAACCAAATAACAAAGAGTCTCTTGTGTCCCCAACACACCCAATACAATGGTAAACTGTATAGGTGTACTAGTTCGGCAAAGAGATGGTGATACAAGTGCAATATGGATGGTAGATATAGGTTTTTGTAATAATAAAATATAAAAACAGAATGGTAGCAAGTGGTAAAAGTGATCATAAACGGTGTTGCAATGATAGGAAACAAGGCCTAGGGTTCATACTTTCACTAGTGGAAGTTCTCTCAACAATAATAACATAACTGGATCATATAACTATCCGTCAACATGCAACAAAGAGTCACTCCAAAGTCACTAATAGCGGAGAACAAACGAAGAGATTATTGTAGGGTACGAAACCACCTCAAAGTTATCCTTTTTGATCGATCTATTCAAGAGTCCATAGTAAAATAACACGAAGCTATTCTTTCCGTTCGATCTATCATAGAGTTCGTACTAGAATAACACCTTAAGACACAAATCAACCAAAACCCTAATGTCACCTAGATACTCCATTGTCACCTCAAGTATCCGTGGGCATGATTATACGATATGCATCACACAATCTCAGATTCATCTATTCAATAAACACAAAGAACATCAAAGAGTGCCCCAAAGTTTCTACCGGAGAGTCAAGACAAAAACATGTGCCAACCCCTATGCATAGATTCCCAAGGTCACGGAACCCGCAAGTTGATCACCAAAACATACATCAAGTAGATCACGTGATATCCCATTGTCACCACAGATAAGCACATGCAAGACATACATCAAGTGTTCTCAAATCCTTAAAGACTCAATCCGATAAGAAAACTTCAAAGGGAAAACTCAATTCATCACAAGAGAGTAGAGGGGAAGAAACATCATAAGATCCAACTATAATAGCAAAGCTCGCGATACATCAAGATCATGCAATCTCAAGAACACGAGAGATGGAGAGAGAGAGAGAGAGAGAGAGAGAGAGAGAGAGAGAGAGAGAGAGAGAGAGAGAGAGAGAGAGAGGTCAAACACATAGCTACTGGTACATACCCTCAGCTCCGAGGGTGAACTACTCCCTCCTCGTCATGGAGAGCGCCGGGATGATGAAGATAGCCACCGGAGAGGGATTCCCCCTCCGGCAGGGTGCCGGAACGGGGTCTAGATTGGTTTTTGGTGGCAACAGAGGCTTTCGGCGGCGGAACTCCCGACCTATGTTACTTTCCAGAGGTTTCAGTATTTATAGGAATTTTTGGCGTAGGTCTCACGTCAGGGGGGTCTCCGGACTGTCCACGAGATAGGGGGCGCCACCACTTGGGGTGGGTGCGCCCCCCACCCTCGTGGGAAGCCCGTGACTCTCTTGGCCCAACTCTTTTGCTTCCGGGGCTTCTTTTGGTCCAGAAAAAATCATCAAAAATTGGCACGTCAATTGGACTCCATTTCATATTCCTTTTCTGTAAAACTCAAAAAACAAGGAAAAAACAGAAACTGGCACTGGGCTCTAGGTTAATAGGTTAGTCCCAAATATCATATAAAAGTGTATATAAAAGCCCATGAAACATCCTAGAAGGATAATATAATAGCATGGGACAATCAAAAATTATAGATACGTTGGAGATGTATCAGTGTTGTGATGCAGTGCTCGTCAGTGATGCCGGTGCTGCGATGCGACACTCGTTGGTGGACGTCGACACTGTAATGTCGAGCTCGTTGGTGTTGGCGGCGCTGCGATGCGATGCTTGTCGGTGACTAATGCTGCATTGCAGCAGCGCTCGTCGGTGATTACGGAGCTGCTATGTAGCACTTGCAACATTGTAAAGGGGAAGATAATACATGTCATGAAGCCAGGTGACCGAAAAATCGGTTGAAAACAACGCACGAGGTGCAACGACCTTCACACACTCTGTCGTCTATTTGTACTAGCAATATGCCCGTGCGTTGCACGGAACATCAAGATGCATTTATATGACTAGTTTATCTTGTGAGAGATAAGGATGAACGAGGAAAGGTCTTATCTGCAAATGTGGAGAGGAGTGCGGGTATCTTTTTGCAAAATTATCATAGTTTCCTTCCTATCCGTCAGATATAGATCGGACGGCCAATATTGCAGGATGACAGACACACTATCATCACCAACTTTGTTTTTATAAGAGTAGACAAATGTGTATGAAAGCGACACGTGAGATAAAACATCATGCACTCAAGCAACGGAAAAATCGGACGGCACCACATCGTAGGGCACGTGCGGCGGATGAAAAAAGCTTATTATCATCCGGCTGATCCCTAGTACTCGCCTACTTATTTTCGACCGCACAGCTCGTCCACAACCCCAACTTCTCAGATCCATGACCTCGTCACCACCCCGCTCAGTGTCACCATCATCTTCGTAGTTCAACAAACTAAATGAGATGTCTGACCACCGTGGGCAAGGTGCAGAAGGCAGTCGATGATCTGGGACAGAAGCTATCTGCGTTGTCTCAAGTCCCAAGTTCTTCTTGCTACAAGATCCCCCACTGCCACCGTCACCTCCCATGCCACCGCCGTCATCGTCACGCCTACAAGCAAGTTTCCCATTGCAGCAACCGGCACCACCTCAGCATTGGATCTGCACACTCACCGGAGATAGGGGGCCTGGAAGAGAAGCTTCACAAACTATACGAGCGGGAGGAAATTATGTACAAGAAACGGTCCCGGGTAGACTGGCTGCAAGCTGCCGATCAAAACACGCAGTACTTCCAGAATCGGTGTTCGCACAGGAAAAGGAAAAATACTATCAAGGCGACGGATCCCAGTGTACCATGGATGCAGGCATGAGAGGGTTGGCCGCAACATTTTATGATAAGTTGTTTTTGTCCGAGGGGTCGACCGATCTCATTTCTTACTCGATAGTATTGTACCTGCTGTCACAGAGGGAATGAATGCAGGCCTTTGTGCTGCTATCACTGATGAGGATATTGAATTGGCGTTATTCCAAATGGGTCCAACGAAAGCGCTAGGGTCGGACGGACTACCCGCTATGTTTTATCAGCGACACTTGTCGTTGGTGAAGGACGATGTGTGCCGCACAGTACGGGATTTTTTGGAGGGTCTGGCTCCACCGGATAATTTTAATGCAACGGTAAATGTAATGACCCCCAAAGTAAACTCATCGGATTTACTATCGCAATTCCGTCCCATCAGTCTATGTAACGTTCTACAAAATTGCTTCCAAGGTTTTAGCTAATAGGCTGAAATCTTCCAATTTTAATTTCTGAAGATCAGAGTGCTTTCGTACCGGGGCGTCTCATCATAGATAATGTCATTATGGCCTATGAATGCGTGCATGCAATTAGGAAGAGAAGAGGAAAAAACCTTTATGTGCGGTGAAACTGGATATGATGAAGGCGTATGACCGTGTTGAGTGGGTTTTTCAGGAGCAAATGTTAGCATGGTTTGGCTTTGTGACAGAGTGGATCACCATGGTTATGAGATGTGTAACGTCAACAAGCTTTTTAGTAAAGTTGAACGGTGGATTTTCTAGGAGCTTTGTGCCATCTAGAGGACTTCAACAGGGTGATCCTCTATCACCTTATTTATTTCTATTTTGTGCGGAGGGGTTTTCAGCATTATTGAGGAAGGCACAAGAGGACAATAGTATCAGGGGTGTTATGTTTGGGAGCACTGGCCCCCATGTGACACACCTCCTATTTACAAATGACAACATCGTCTTCCTGGAGGGATCTCAGGATAGCTTGGGTGCACTTAAGGAAATTCTGAGGAAATGTGAGGTGGCTTCATGTCAAAAAGTAAACCTTCAGAAATCATCAATCTTTTTTGGGAAGGGGTGCCCCCAAGGGAGAAAACAAGTACTAAAGGAAGCTATTGGTATTGAATCTGAAGCTCTTAGTGAGAGGTACTTGTGGCTCCCAACACTCGTTGGACGCTCAAAGGATGGAACTTCCAAACATGTAACTAGATCGTCCAAGGGCAAAGTTTCTGGATGGAAATGACATGGACTTTCAAAGGCTGCGCGCGAGGTGTTAGTGAAATTTGTGCTACAAGCAACACTAACTTACACTATGAGATGTTTTCAACTCACAAAGAAAATGTGCCGGAAACTAACTTCGATCTCATCAAAATTCTGGTGGGGGCGGTTAATGGTGAAAGGAAGGTACACTGGATAGCATGGGATAAAATGTGTACAGCTAAGCGAGATGGTGGCCTTGGATTCAGAGATCCTGTAGCTTTTAACCAAGCTCTGTTGGCAAAATAGGCATGGAGGATTTTACAGGTACCATCGTCGTTATGCGCCAGGGTGCTCAAGGCAAAATATTTTAAAGACAAAAGCATCATGACCACTACGTGCCCGGCAGGAGCATCATATACGTTCAGGAGCATATTTTACGGTCGTGACCTGCTGCAAGAGGGTACAATTTGGTGTATAGGTGATGGTCAGAAGGTCCATATACATCATGCTAATTGGATACCTAGGGAGGGGTGTATGAGGCCGCTGGGTCAGGAGTATGTACATGGAATAACACGGGTGTGTGACCTGCTAACTCCATGTGGCAGGGAGTGGGATAATGGGAAGTTAGAGTGCATGTTTACCCAAAGTGATGTAGAGGACATTAAGAAAATCAAGATTGGTGGACCTGGAATGGATGATTACCTTTCTTGGAACTACACCAAAATAGGAGTGTTTTCTGTAAGGTTAGCTTTTTCCAATCAAACTTGAGAGCCTTTATTCAACGAAAGAGCTCCTAACATCATCAGCTAAGAGGCCAGTGAGTAGGAAGGTAGGTCTAGAATCAGTCCAACTTTCGGTGACCATCAGCGAGAAAGCATGCTTCGTGCAGAGATGGGCTGGTACATTGGCTGTTCTATTTACATGTTGAATAACAAAAGAAGAAAAAGAGGAAGCTAGCTCTCGAATTCCTAACAGTATAGGTGCCACTATAGACAGACTATCGTGGCGAGTGTTCTAGAGGTCGACGACCTCCAGGCAGTCTGTCTCCATTATCACATGTGAGAAACCCCGCGGACTTGCAAAGATGACACCATCACGAATTGCCAGTGTCTCACCGATGAATGGATTCATCACCCCAATGTGGGGTTTACTCCAAGCTCCAAACAAGGCAGAATCAGTACGTGCCACGCCTCCTGCCCCTACCCTGTCTGAATCCATGTTGAGAGCAGCATCGGTATTAATTTTCACGAAGCCCACATCTGGCGGCCGCCAACCATGTCCAGGGAGGACCGAAGCATGTGCAGAAGGAATATCGAGCACCGCCAAGTCTTCTCTGATGCGTCTCACTGTTATAAGAGGGTCAAGCTGTTCTCCATCATGAGTAATTCTGTTCCTGGAGTGCAATATTGCCCATATAATGGAGATCACTTGTGCTCTCTCAACTTCTGTGAACTGAGTGTCACAAATGATATCTCTGGACCATGTATTTGGGTGCAAACGGGGTCTGTGAACACCAAGTAAAGCATGTGCTTGTTCCCAGAACAATTTGGCATGAGAGCAATGCACTAGTGCGTGCATCAAGTCCTCATCCATCGCAAAACAGACAATACATCTACTAATCTGACGTATATGCTGGTACTTAAGCGTACATTCATTAGGAAGGATGCCCCGACCACCCTCTACCAGAAGACGCGTACCTTTGGTAGCACTTTGAGCTTCCACAACAGCTTCCACATATGTTCATCAGCCTTTGAAGTATCGGTAACCGTCCCTTCATCTAGAGCGA
The DNA here is from genome assembly GCA_902687465.1 of Secale cereale. Lineage (NCBI taxonomy): Eukaryota > Viridiplantae > Streptophyta > Magnoliopsida > Poales > Poaceae > Secale > Secale cereale. Next base: position 644,021,664 of record LR738710.1, read on the forward strand.
CACGCTCGTTACGATTCACTAGAGCATGGTACGCAGATTTTACAGAGTAGATACCATTGCCTCCATGAGCCCACGCAAGAAAATCCTCACCCCCACCGTTATGGAGAGGAATATTCAGTATTGCATCCGCATCGGGTCAGATAAACACAAATCGAACCAGTTGAACCCGCCAAGTCCAGTTTTCTATATCAATTAACTCACTGACGTGTTCCGGAGTGGTTCCCCCCGGCATAATCCTAGGGGATAACGTGGGTGTACCCGGATGTGACACCCCGAGACCGATGCGTCAGGTGTCAGCCAGTTATTCGTTGCCGTTGCCATGTCATCTGCTTGCGTGTTGCATCTTGCCATGTCATCTTGTGTGTTGCATCATCATGTTTTCAAAACTTGCATTCGTCTGAGTTCCCGCGGCACCTCCAAATATTTATTTTATGAGTGGCCGGAAAATGTTCTCGGAATGGGATGAAACTTGGCGTGTGGTCTTATTATAGTGTAGACAGACCGCCTGTCAAGTTTCATCGCATTCGAAGTCCGTTTGATAGCCCAACGGATAACTATAGCGGCACTATAGCCGGTTAAAAACGTCGGACGTTTTTTGTCCCCGAAAACCTCCGCGGGCCTCTCTCTCTCTCTCTTCTCTCCACATAGCCTAGCCCATCTACACCGCCCACTAGGCCTTCCCTAGCACCCCTCCGCTCCGGTGCTGTTGGATCGCGATCGGAGGGCTCCGTTTTGCCCCAAAACCCCCCAAAACCTAGCTCTTTCCCTATATATAGACCCTCCTTGTCCATTTTTGGGCACCTATACCTCTTCCCCGACCTCTAGCCTCCCCATGCCTCAAATTCCGCACAGCCAACCCCCTCCTCCTCCAAATCCCGCGCCCCTCCACCTCATTTTCGCCACTTGGCGCCTTCCCACTGGCCAGCGCCGCCACCTGGCGCCCCATGGCCAACCCCCATGCGCCATGTGGAAAAAGCCACGTCGC
>LR738710.1:644035575-644101115 GCA_902687465.1 Secale cereale
AAATTCCTTGAACTTTTCAAAGGTCTCAGACTTGTGTTTTATCAAGTAGACATACCCATATCTACTCAAGTCATCTGTGAGGGTGAGAACATAACGATAGCCTCCGCGAGCTTCAACACTCATTGGACCGCACACATCGGTATGTATGATTTCCAATAAGTTGGTTGCTCGCTCCATCGTTCCGGAGAACGGAGTCTTGGTCATCTTGCCCAAAAGGCATGGTTCGCACGTGTCAAATGATTCATAATCAAGAGACTCTAGAAGTCCATCTGCATGGAGCTTCTTCATACGTTTGACACCAATATGACCAAGGCGGCAATGCCACAAATATGTGGGACTATCATTGTCAACTTTACATCTTTTGGCATTCACACTATGAATATGTGTATCATCACATTCGAGATTCATCAAAAATAAACCATTGCCACCGGGGCATGACCATAAAACATATCTCTCATATAAATAGAACAACCATTATTCTCGGATTTAAATGAGTAGCCATCTCGCATCAAACGAGATCCAGATACAATGTTCATGCTCAAAGTTGGTACTAAATAACAATTATTAAGGTTTAAAACTAATCCCGAGGGTAGATGTAGAGGCAGCGTGCCGACGGCGATCACATCGACCTTGGAACCATTCCCGACGCGCATCGTCACCTCGTCCTTCGCCAGTCTCCGCTTATTCCGCAGCTCCTGCTTTGAGTTACAAATGTGAGAAACTGCACCGGTATCAAATACCCAGGAGCTACTACGAGCCCTGGTAAGGTACACATCAACAACATGTATATCACATATACCTTTGACGTTGCCGGCCTTCTTGTCTGCTAAGTATTTGGGGCAGTTCCGCTTCCAGTGACCCGTTCCCTTGCAATAAAAGCACTCTATCTCAGGCTTGGGTCCATTCTTTGGCTTCTTCCCGGCAACTGGCTTACCGGGCGCGGCAACTCCTTTGCCGTCCTTCTTGAAGTTCTTCTTACCCTTGCCCTTCTTGAACTTAGTGGTTTTATTCACCATCAACACTTGATGCTCTTTCTTGATCTCCACCTCCGCTGATTTCAGCATTGAATACACTTCGGGAATGGACTTCTCCATCCCTTGCATATTGAAGTTCAACACGAAGCTCTTGTAGCTAGGTGGGAGCGACTGAAGGATTATGTCAACAACCGCTTCGTCTGGGAGATTCATTCCCAACTGAGACAAGTGGTTGTGCAACCCAGACAACTTGAGTATGTGCTCGCTGACAGAACTATTCTCCTCCATCTTACAGCTGTAGAATGCGTTGGAGACGTCATATCTCTCAACTCGGGCATGAGCTTGGAAAACCATTTTCAGCTCTTGGAACATCTCATATGCTCCGTGGTGCTCAAAACGCTTTTGGAGCCCCGATTCTAAGCTGTAGAGCATGCCACACTGAACCAGGGAGTAATCATCACAACGCGACTGCCAAGCGTTCATAACATCTTGGTTTGCCGGGGCGGGAGCGTCACCTAGCGGTGCTTCTAGGACATAAGTTTTCTTGGAAGCTATGAGGATGATCCTCAGGTTACGGACCCAATCCGTATAGTTGCTACCATCGTCTTTCAGCTTGGATTTCTCTAGGAACGCATTGAAGTTGAGGGTGACATGAGCGTGGGCCATTTGATCTACAAGACATATTGTAAAGAATTTAGACTAAGTTCATGACAATTAAGTTCATCTAATCAAATTTAATGAACTCCCACTTAGATTGACATCTCTCTAGTCATCTAAGTGATACATGATCCGAATCAACTAGCCCGTGTCCGATCATCACGTGAGACGGACTAGTCATCAACGGTGAACATCTTCATGTTGATCGTATCTTCTATATGACTCATGTTCGACCTTTCGGTCTTCCGTGTTCTGAGGCCATGTCTGTACATGCTAGGCTCGTCAAGTGAACCCTAAGTGTATTGCGTGTGTAAATCTGGCTTACACCCGTTGTATGCGAACGTTAGAGCCTATCACACCCGATCATCACGTGGTGCTTCGGAACAACGATCCTTAGCAACGGTGCACAGTTAGGGGAAACACAATTCTTGAGATTTTTAGTGAGAGATCATCTTATTTACTACCGTCGTTCTAAGTAAACAAGATGCATAAACATGATAAACATCACATGCAATCAAATAAAGTGACATGATATGGCCAATATCATCTTGCTCCTTTGATCTCCATCTTCGGGGCACCATGATCATCTTTGTCACCGACATGACACCATGATCTCCATCATCATGATCTCCATCATCGTGTCTTCATGAAGTCGTCTCGCCAAATATTACTTCTACTACTACGGCTAACGTTTAGCAATAAAGTAAAGTAATTACATGGCGTTATTCAGTGACACGCAGGTCATGCAATAAATAAGACAACTCCTATGGCTCCCGCCGGTTGTCATTCTCATCAACATGCAAGTCGTGATTCCCTATTACAAGAACATGATCAATCTCATACATCACATATATCGTTCATCACATCTTCTTGGCCATATCACATCACATAGCACATGCTGCAAGAACAAGTTAGACGTCCTCTAATTGTTGTTGCATGTTTTTACGTGGCTTCTATGGGTTTCTAGCAAGAACGTTTCTTACCTACGCCAAAACCACAACGTGATATATCAATTTATATTTACCCTTCATAAGGACCCTTTTCATCGAATCTGATCCGACTAAAGTGGGAGAGACAAACACCCGCCAGCCACCTTATGCAACTAGTGCATGTTAGTAGGTGGAACCACTCTCACGTAAGCATACGTGTAAGGTTGGTCCGGGCCGCTTCATCCACGATGCCGCCGAATCAAGATTGGACTAGTAACGGCAAGAGAATTGAACAAAATCAATGCCCACAACTTGTTTGTGTTCTACTCGTGCAAGATGCTACGCAAAGACCTAGCTCAAATGCCACTGTTGGGGAACGTAGCAGAATTCAAAAAAATTCCTACGCTTCACCAAGATCAATCTAAGGAGTCATCTAGCAACGAGCATAAAGGAGTGCATCTACATACCCTTTGTAGATCGCGAGCGGAAGCGTTCGAAGGAACGTGGGTGATGGAGTCGTACTCGCCGTGATCCCTGTCACCGATGATCCCAGCGCCGAACGGACTGCACCTCCTCATTCAACACACGTACGGTACAGCGACGTCTCCTCCTTCTTGATCCAGCAAGGGGGGAGGAGAGGTTGATGGAGATCCAGCAGCACAACGGCGTGGTGGTGGATGCAACGAGAAAAGCTGCAGGGCTTTGCCAAGACCCTGCGGGAGGAGGGAGAGGTGTAACGGGGGGGAGAAGCGCCAGGGGCTGAGGTGCGGCTGCCCTCTCTCCCCCCCCCCCACTATATATAGGGGCCACGGGGGCGCCGGCCCTAGGAGATTGGATCTCCTAGGGGGCGGCGGCCAAGGGGGTGGCTTGCCCCCCAAGCCTAGGGGGGCGCCCCCACCCCTAGGGTTTCAACCCTAGGCGCATGGGGGAGGCCCAAGGGGGGTGCGCCAGCCCACTAGGTGCTGGTCCCCTCCCCCTACGGCCCATGGGGCCCTCCGGGATGGGTGGCCCCATCCGGTGGACCCCCGGGACCCTTCCGGTGGTCCCGGTACACTACCGGTGACCCCCGGAACTCTCCCGGTGGCCGAAAATGGACTTCCTATATATCATTCTTTACCTCCGGACCATTCCGGAACTCCTCTTGACGTCCGGGATCTCATCCAGGACTCCGAACAACATTCGTGTTACCGTGTGCATATATCTCTACAACCCTAGCGTCACTGAACCTTAAGTGTGTAGACCCTACGGGTTCGGGAGACACATAGACATGACCGAGACGACTCTCTGGTCAATAACCAACAGCGGGATATGGATACCCATGTTGGTTCCTACGTGTTCCTTGATGATCTCATCGGATGAACCACGATGTCAAGGATTCACTCAATCCCGTATGCTATTCCCTTTGTCTATCGGTACGGTACTTGCCCGAGATTCGATCGTCGGTATACCAATACCTTGTTCAATCTCGTCATGGCAAGTCTCTTTACTCGTTCCGTAATCCATCATCCCGTGACTAACTCCTTAGTCACATTGAGCTCATTATGATGATGTCTTACCGAGTGGGCCCAGAGATACCTCTCCGTCATACGGAGTGACAAATCCCAGTCTCGGTTCGTGCCAACTCAACAAACACTTTCGGAGATACCCGTTGCATACCTTTATAGACACCCAGTTACGTTGTGACGTTTGGCACACCCAAAATATTCCTGCAGTATCCGGGAGTTGCACAACCTCATGGTCTAAGGAAAAGATAATTGACATTGGAAAAGCTTATGCATTACGAACTACACGATCTTGTGCTGGGCTTAGGATTGGGTCTTGTCCATCACATCATTCTCCTAATGATGTGATCCCGTTATCAATGACATCCAATGTCCATGGCCAGGAAATCGTGACCATCTGTTGATCAACGAGCTAGTAACTAGAGGCTTACCAGGGACACGTTGTGGTCTATGTATTCACACATGTATCGCTGTTTCCGTACAATACAATTCAAGCATGAATAACAAACAATTATCATGAACAAGGAAATATATAATAATAACCATTTTATTATAGCCTCTAGGGCATATTTCCAACAGTCTCCCACTTGCACTAGAGTCAATAATCTAGTTACATTGTGATGAATCGAACACCCATAGAGTTCTGGTTTTGATCATGTTTTGCTCGTGGAAGAGGTTTAGTCAACGGATCTGCGACATTTAGATCCGTATGCACTTTACAAATATCTATGTCTCCATCTTGAACATAATTCCGGATGGAGTTGAAACGGTGCTTGATGTGCTTGGTCTTCTTGTGAAACCTGGGCTCCTTGGCAATGGCAATAGCTCCAGTGTTGTCACAGAAGAGAGTCATCGGGCTTGACGCGCTTGGAATGACTCCTAGGTCGGTGATGAACTCCTTCATCCAGACTCCTTCCTGCGCTGCTTCGCAAGCAGCTATGTACTCCGCTTCACATGTAGAATGCGCCACGACGCTCTGCTTGCAACTACACCAGCTAACTGCTCCACCATTCAAAATATAAATGTATCCGGTTTGTGACTTGGAGTCATCCAGATCTATGTCGAAGCTAGCATTGACGTAACCCTTTACGACGAGCTCTTCGTCGCCTCCATAAACGAGAAACATATCCTTAGTCCTTTTCAGGTACTTCAGGATGTTCTTGACCGTTGTCAAGTGTTCCATACCGGGATCACTTTGGTACCTCCCTACCAAACTTATGGCAAGGTTCAAATCAGGTCTGGTACATAGCATGGCATACATAATAGAACCTATGGCTGAGGCATAGGGGATGACACTCATCTTTTCTCTATCTTTTGTCGTGGTCGGGGACTGAGCCGTGCTCAATCTCATACCTTGCAATACAGGTAAGAACCCTTTCTTGGACTGATCCATATTGAACTTCTTCAATATCTTGTCAAGGTATGTGCTTTGTGAAAGACCAATGAGGCGTCTCGATCTATCTCTATAGATCTTGATGCCTAATTTATAAGCAGCTTCTCCAAGGTCCTTCATTGAAAAATTCTTATTCAAGTAGGCCTTTATGCTCTCCAAGAATTCTATATCATTTCCCATCAGCAGTATGTAATCCACATATAATATGAGAAATGCTACAGAGCTCCCACTCACTTTCTTGTAGATACAGGCTTCTCCCCAAGTCTGTATAAAACCAAACGCTTTGATCACATCATTAAAGCGAATATTCCAACTCCAAGATGCTTGCACCAGCCCGTAGATTGAGCGCTGGAGCTTGCATACCTTGTTAGCATTTTCAGGATCGACAAAACCTTCCGGCTGCATCATATACAGTTCTTCCTTGAGGAAGCCATTAAGGAATGTCGTTTTGACGTCCATTTGCCATATCTCATAATCATAGAATGCGGCAATTGCTAACATGATTCGGACGGACTTCAACATCGCTACGGGAGAGAAAGTCTCGTCATAGTCAATCCCTTGAACTTGTCGATAACCTTTAGCGACAAGCCGAGCCTTATAGATGGTCACATTACCATCCGCGTCTGTCTTCTTCTTAAATATCCATTTATTTTCTATGGCGTGCCGATCATCGAGCAAGTCTACCAAATTCCATACTTTGTTTTCATACATGGATCCTATCTCGGATTTCATGGCTTCAAGCCATTTGTTGGAATCCGGGCCCGCCATCACTTCTTCATAGTTCGAAGGTTCACCGTTGTCTAACAACATGATTTCCATGACAGGGTTGTTGTACCACTCTGGTGCGGAACGTGTCCTTGTGGACCTTCGAAGTTCAGTAGTAACTTGATCTGTATCTTCATGATCATCATCATCAACTTCCTCCCTTGTCGGTGCAGGCACCTCAGGAACAATTTCCCGTGCTGACCTACTTTCCGGTTCGGGAGGGGTGCTGTCACCTCATCAAGTTCTACTTTCCTCCCAGTCACTTCTTTCGAGAGAAACTCTTTCTCCAGAAAGGATCCATTCTTGGCAACGAAAACCTTGCCTTTGAATCTGAGGTAGAAGGTGTACCCAATCGTTTCCTTTGGGTATCCTCTGAAGACGCATTTTTCCGATTTGTGTTCGAGCTTTTCAGGTTGAAGTTTCTTGACATAAGCATCGCAACCCCAAACTTTCAGAAATGACAGCTTAGGTTTCTTGCCAAACCAAAGCTCATATGGTGTCGTCTCAACGGATTTTGACGGAGCTCTATTTAAAGTGAATGCGGCAGTCTCTAAAGCATAACCCCAAAAAGATAGCGGTAAGTCGGTGAGAGACATCATAGATTGCACCATGTCCAACAGAGTACGATTTCGACGTTCGGACACACCATTACGCTGAGGTGTTCCGGGCGGTGTCAATTGTGAAACAATTCCACAGTTCCTTAGGTGTGTGCCAAATTCATGACTTAAATATTCACCCCCACGATCCGATCGTAAGAACTTTATTTTTCTATCACGTTGATTATCAACCTCATTCTGAAATTCCTTGAACTTTTCAAAGGTCTCAGACTTGTGTTTTATCAAGTAGACATACCCATATCTACTCAAGTCATCTGTGAGGGTGAGAACATAACGATAGCCTCCGCGAGCTTCAACACTCATTGGACCGCACACATCGGTATGTATGATTTCCAATAAGTTGGTTGCTCGCTCCATCGTTCCGGAGAACGGAGTCTTGGTCATCTTGCCCAAAAGGCATGGTTCGCACGTGTCAAATGATTCATAATCAAGAGACTCTAGAAGTCCATCTGCATGGAGCTTCTTCATACGTTTGACACCAATATGACCAAGGCGGCAATGCCACAAATATGTGGGACTATCATTGTCAACTTTACATCTTTTGGCATTCACACTATGAATATGTGTATCATCACATTCGAGATTCATCAAAAATAAACCATTGCCACCGGGGCATGACCATAAAACATATCTCTCATATAAATAGAACAACCATTATTCTCGGATTTAAATGAGTAGCCATCTCGCATCAAACGAGATCCAGATACAATGTTCATGCTCAAAGTTGGTACTAAATAACAATTATTAAGGTTTAAAACTAATCCCGAGGGTAGATGTAGAGGCAGCGTGCCGACGGCGATCACATCGACCTTGGAACCATTCCCGACGCGCATCGTCACCTCGTCCTTCGCCAGTCTCCGCTTATTCCGCAGCTCCTGCTTTGAGTTACAAATGTGAGAAACTGCACCGGTATCAAATACCCAGGAGCTACTACGAGCCCTGGTAAGGTACACATCAATAACATGTATATCACATATACCTTTGACGTTGCCGGCCTTCTTGTCTGCTAAGTATTTGGGGCAGTTCCGCTTCCAGTGACCCGTTCCCTTGCAATAAAAGCACTCTATCTCAGGCTTGGGTCCATTCTTTGGCTTCTTCCCGGCAACTGGCTTACCGGGCGCGGCAACTCCTTTGCCGTCCTTCTTGAAGTTCTTCTTACCCTTGCCCTTCTTGAACTTAGTGGTTTTATTCACCATCAACACTTGATGCTCTTTCTTGATCTCCACCTCCGCTGATTTCAGCATTGAATACACTTCGGGAATGGACTTCTCCATCCCTTGCATATTGAAGTTCAACACGAAGCTCTTGTAGCTAGGTGGGAGCGACTGAAGGATTATGTCAACAACCGCTTCGTCTGGGAGATTCATTCCCAACTGAGACAAGTGGTTGTGCAACCCAGACAACTTGAGTATGTGCTCGCTGACAGAACTATTCTCCTCCATCTTACAGCTGTAGAATGCGTTGGAGACGTCATATCTCTCAACTCGGGCATGAGCTTGGAAAACCATTTTCAGCTCTTGGAACATCTCATATGCTCCGTGGTGCTCAAAACGCTTTTGGAGCCCCGATTCTAAGCTGTAGAGCATGCCACACTGAACCAGGGAGTAATCATCACAACGCGACTGCCAAGCGTTCATAACATCTTGGTTTGCCGGGGCGGGAGCGTCACCTAGCGGTGCTTCTAGGACATAAGTTTTCTTGGAAGCTATGAGGATGATCCTCAGGTTACGGACCCAATCCGTATAGTTGCTACCATCGTCTTTCAGCTTGGATTTCTCTAGGAACGCATTGAAGTTGAGGGTGACATGAGCGTGGGCCATTTGATCTACAAGACATATTGTAAAGAATTTAGACTAAGTTCATGACAATTAAGTTCATCTAATCAAATTTAATGAACTCCCACTTAGATTGACATCTCTCTAGTCATCTAAGTGATACATGATCCGAATCAACTAGCCCGTGTCCGATCATCACGTGAGACGGACTAGTCATCAACGGTGAACATCTTCATGTTGATCGTATCTTCTATATGACTCATGTTCGACCTTTCGGTCTTCCGTGTTCTGAGGCCATGTCTGTACATGCTAGGCTCGTCAAGTGAACCCTAAGTGTATTGCGTGTGTAAATCTGGCTTACACCTGTTGTATGCGAACGTTAGAGCCTATCACACCCGATCATCACGTGGTGCTTCGGAACAACGATCCTTAGCAACGGTGCACAGTTAGGGGAAACACAATTCTTGAGATATTTAGTGAGAGATCATCTTATTTACTACTGTCGTTCTAAGTAAACAAGATGCATAAACATGATAAACATCACATGCAATCAAATAAAGTGACATGATATGGCCAATATCATCTTGCTCCTTTGATCTCCATCTTCGGGGCACCATGATCATCTTTGTCACCGACATGACACCATGATCTCCATCATCATGATCTCCATCATCGTGTCTTCATGAAGTCGTCTCGCCAAATATTACTTCTACTACTACGGCTAACGTTTAGCAATAAAGTAAAGTAATTACATGGCGTTATTCAGTGACACGCAGGTCATGCAATAAATAAGACAACTCCTATGGCTCCCGCCGGTTGTCATTCTCATCAACATGCAAGTCGTGATTCCCTATTACAAGAACATGATCAATCTCATACATCACATATATCGTTCATCACATCTTCTTGGCCATATCACATCACATAGCACATGCTGCAAGAACAAGTTAGACGTCCTCTAATTGTTGTTGCATGTTTTTACGTGGCTTCTATGGGTTTCTAGCAAGAACGTTTCTTACCTACGCCAAAACCACAACGTGATATATCAATTTCTATTTACCCTTCATAAGGACCCTTTTCATCGAATCTGATCCGACTAAAGTGGGAGAGACAAACACCCGCCAGCCACCTTATGCAACTAGTGCATGTTAGTAGGTGGAACCACTCTCACGTAAGCATACGTGTAAGGTTGGTCCGGGCCGCTTCATCCACGATGCCGCCGAATCAAGATTGGACTAGTAACGGCAAGAGAATTGAACAAAATCAATGCCCGCAACTTGTTTGTGTTCTACTCGTGCAAGATGCTACGCAAAGACCTAGCTCAAATGCCACTGTTGGGGAACGTAGCAGAATTCAAAAAAATTCCTACGCTTCACCAAGATCAATCTAAGGAGTCATCTAGCAACGAGCATAAAGGAGTGCATCTACATACCCTTTGTAGATCGCGAGCGGAAGCGTTCGAAGGAACGTGGGTGATGGAGTCGTACTCGCCGTGATCCCTGTCACTGATGATCCCAGCGCCGAACGGACGGCACCTCCTCATTCAACACACGTACGGTACAGCGACGTCTCCTCCTTCTTGATCCAGCAAGGGGGGAGGAGAGGTTGATGGAGATCCAGCAGCACAACGACGTGGTGGTGGATGCAACGAGAAAAGATGCAGGGCTTTGCCAAGACCCTGCGGGAGGAGGGAGAGGTGTAACGGGGGGGAGAAGCGCCAGGGGCTGAGGTGCGGCTGCCCTCTCTCCCCCCCCCCCCACTATATATAGGGGCCACGGGGGCGCCGGCCCTAGGAGATTGGATCTCCTAGGGGGCGGCGGCCAAGGGGGTGGCTTGCCCCCCAAGCCTAGGGGGGCGCCCCCACCCCTAGGGTTTCAACCCTAGGCGCATGGGGGAGGCCCAAGGGCGGTGCGCCAGCCCACTAGGTGCTGGTCCCCTCCCCCTACGGCCCATGGGGCCCTCCGGGATGGGTGGCCCCATCCGGTGGACCCCCGGGACCCTTCCGGTGGTCCCGGTACACTACCGGTGACCCCCGGAACTCTCCCGATGGCCGAAAATGGACTTCCTATATATCATTCTTTACCTCCGGACCATTCCGGAACTCCTCTTGACGTCCGGGATCTCATCCGGGACTCCGAACAACATTCGTGTTACCGTGTGCATATATCTCTACAACCCTAGCGTCACCGAACCTTAAGTGTGTAGACCCTACGGGTTCGGGAGACACGTAGACATGACCGAGACGACTCTCTGGTCAATAACCAACAGCGGGATATGGATACCCATGTTGGTTCCTACGTGTTCCTTGATGATCTCATCGGATGAACCACGATGTCAAGGATTCACTCAATCCCGTATGCTATTCCCTTTGTCTATCGGTACGGTACTTGCCCGAGATTCGATCGTCGGTATACCAATACCTTGTTCAATCTCGTCATGGCAAGTCTCTTTACTCGTTCCGTAATCCATCATCCCGTGACTAACTCCTTAGTCACATTGAGCTCATTATGATGATGTCTTACCGAGTGGGCCCAGAGATACCTCTCCGTCATACGGAGTGACAAATCCCAGTCTCGGTTCGTGCCAACTCAACAAACACTTTCGGAGATACCCGTTGCATACCTTTATAGACACCCAGTTACGTTGTGACGTTTGGCACACCCAAAATATTCCTGCAGTATCCGGGAGTTGCACAACCTCATGGTCTAAGGAAAAGATAATTGACATTGGAAAAGCTTATGCATTACGAACTACACGATCTTGTGCTGGGCTTAGGATTGGGTCTTGTCCATCACATCATTCTCCTAATGATGTGATCCCGTTATCAATGACATCCAATGTCCATGGCCAGGAAACCGTGACCATCTGTTGATCAACGAGCTAGTAACTAGAGGCTTACCAGGGACACGTTGTGGTCTATGTATTCACACATGTATCGCTGTTTCCGTACAATACAATTCAAGCATGAACAACAAACAATTATCATGAACAAGGAAATATATAATAATAACCATTTTATTATAGCCTCTAGGGCATATTTCCAACAGTCTCCCACTTGCACTAGAGTCAATAATCTAGTTACATTGTGATGAATCGAACACCCATAGAGTTCTGGTTTTGATCATGTTTTGCTCGTGGAAGAGGTTTAGTCAACGGATCTGCGACATTTAGATCCGTATGCACTTTACAAATATCTATGTCTCCATCTTGAACATAATTCCGGATGGAGTTGAAACGGTGCTTGATGTGCTTGGTCTTCTTGTGAAACCTGGGCTCCTTGGCAATGGCAATAGCTCCAGTGTTGTCACAGAAGAGAGTCATCGGGCTTGACGCGCTTGGAATGACTCCTAGGTCGGTGATGAACTCCTTCATCCAGACTCCTTCCTGCGCTGCTTCGCAAGCAGCTATGTACTCCGCTTCACATGTAGAATGCGCCACGACGCTCTGCTTGCAACTGCACCAGCTGACTGCTCCACCATTCAAAATATACATGTATCCGGTTTGTGACTTGGAGTCATCCAGATCTATGTCGAAGCTAGCATTGACGTAACCCTTTACGACGAGCTCTTCGTCACCTCCATAAACGAGAAACATATCCTTAGTCCTTTTCAGGTACTTCAGGATGTTCTTGACCGTTGTCAAGTGTTCCATACCGGGATCACTTTGGTACCTCCCTACCAAACTTATGGCAAGGTTCAAATCAGGTCTGGTACACAGCATGGCATACATAATAGAACCTATGGCTGAGGCATAGGGGATGACACTCATCTTTTCTCTATCTTCTGTCGTGGACGGGGACTGAGCCGTGCTCAATCTCATACCTTGCAATACAGGTAAGAACCCTTTCTTGGACTGATCCATATTGAACCAACAGCGGGATCTGGATACCCATGTTGGTTCCTACGTGTTCCTCGATGATCTCATCAGATGAACCACGATGTCAAGGATTCACTCAATCCCGTATGCTATTCCCTTTGTCTATTGGTACGGTACTTGCCCGAGATTCGATCGTCGGTATACCAATACCTTGTTCAATCTCGTCATGGAAAGTCTCTTTACTCATTCCGTAATCCATCATCCCGTGACTAACTCCTTAGTCACATTGAGCTCATTATGATGATGTCTTACCGAGTGGGCCCAGAGATACCTCTCCGTCATACGGAGTGACAAATCCCAGTCTCGGTTCGTGCCAACTCAACAGACACTTTCGGAGATACCCGTTGCGTACCTTTATAGCCACACAGTTACGTTGTGATGTTTGGCACACCCAAAGTATTCCTACGGTATCAGGGAGTTGCACAACCTCATGGTCTAAGGAAAAGATACTAGACATTGGAAAAGCTTAAGCATTACGAACTACACGATCTTGTGCTAGGCTTAGGATTGGGTCTTGTCCGTCACATCATTCTCCTAATGATGTGATCCCGTTATCAATGACATCCAATGTCCATGGCCAGGAAACCGTGACCATCTGTTGATCAACGAGCTAGTAACTAGAGGCTTACCAAGGACACGTTGTGGTCTATGTATTCACACATGTATCGCTGTTTCCGTACAATACAATTCAAGCATGAATAACAGGCAATTATCATGAACAAGGAAATATATAATAATAACCATTTTATTATTGCCTCTAGGGCATATTTCCAACAGAAAGCACTATGTTCTTCTCTCACAACTATATCCATCTACTCCTTGAATCAGTTAGTGATCACCTTTGAAGCAATTTTGTAGGGCACTGAACACAAAGATATAGGTCTATATTGCGATATAGATTGGGGGTGTCATACCTTTGGTATGAGTGTAATAGACGTATCATTAAAGCCCAAAGGTAATTCTCCGCGATTAACGAAACCAAGAATCACCGGCACCAGATCATCTTTGATAAGATCCCAGTGCCTTTGAAAAAAACCCGTTGTGAACCCGTCAACGCCTGGGGCTTTTGACGAAGCCATTTGGAATAAAGTTGTTTTGACCTCCTCGGGCTCAAAAGGTTTGTCCAAAGCATAATTCATCTCTTCTGTTACACGGGTTGGTACAAACTATAGCAGCTCGTTCATGTCATTTTGCCCTTGAGAGGTATATAATGACTGGTAGAACGACTGCACCTCCGCTCGATCCTCCTCCTCATTCACGCAGATGGAACCATCAACACGACACAGGTTTGTAATGCGATTCAACCTCTTCTGTTGCGCCACTTGAGCATGATAGTACACGGTGTTACGATCGCCTTTTCGGAGCCACGGCACACGGGAACGTTGCTGAATCCAAATTTCTTCCTGTCTCAAACCCTCACGCAGTTTCAGAACCGTAGCTTTCTCTTCATCCGAAGGGCCTTTGTCAATGGATCGAGCTCTGAGCTTCTCAAGTTTCTGTTGCAGTTTCCGAACTGTTTTGGCTAGACAGCCAAATTCTCGAACACCCCACACCCCAAGCTTGCCTTCGAGTTTCTGTAAGGTGTCTGTAATAGTTGCAAGTCCATGTCCACTATGGTTTCTCTTCCAAGCATCAATAATAAATTTATCATAGTCTGCATGAGACTGCCACACATCCTCGTATCGAAATTGTCTAGGTCCCCTTGTATATTGAGATTCCCTGGTCTCGACCAAGAAGAAACAGTGGTCCGACTCCACTGAGCTTATGTGTCGTACCTTAGTGAGATCAAACATTAGAGTCACCCATCTATTTGTTGTCCCATGTATATGTCACCCCTGCCCATCCAAGATCCTGCAGGGAGCAATCATCTAATGCTTCTCGAAAAGCACGCATTTTCCATTCGGGACTCTCTGCTCTGCTAAAGTGCTCGTTAGCAAATAATGTTTCATTGAAATCTCCCATGCAGAGCCAAGCTTGACGTTGTATTGCATGTAATGTGCGCAAACACCTCCAGCTATGATGTCTGTCCTCAACTCTCGGAGCTCCATAGAACCCCGTAAACCTCCACACTTGGGAGAGTTGATCAGCTTTCTGAACCAACACATCAATGTGGCCAGAACTGAAGTTTTTCAACTCAACTATGAAATCCCTTGACCAAAACAGCCCAATTCCACCGCTGAGTCCAATACTATCCACCACGAAACAACCAGCAAAACCCAAACTGTGATGTAAAACCTCCACTCTCTTTGCCCTAATTTTTGTCTCCATAACAAAAAGTAAGGTGGGCCCTTCCTGCTTCACAATTTTGCGAAGCTCACGAACTACCTCGGGGTTCCCAAGCCCCCGGCAGTTCCAACTTAAGCATCTCATTGGGTTGGGCAGGGCTGTTCCATAGCCGCTGCCGAATTTTCAGATGAAGGGGGAGTCGGTTTCTTTTTCTTTGAAATCGGTTCAAGCCGTTCGTTATCTGCTGCCAAACTGCCCACATCTGCACCACTTGAGCTATGCATTGAACACAACCATATCAGTAGGAGCAGCACCGGGATTGATACCAGTTTCATTGCTTGGAAGCGCCGGTAGCTCTACCCTACGATACACCATATTTGCCTGAGGTCCTCCTTTACGCTTGTTCAGCTTCTATTTGCCTTTAACAGGAGAGTTTACCTCAGCTGTACCATCAGTTTTACTGCTTGAAGTAGTAGCGTTTTTCTTGCTTGTTGTAGAGAATTGAGGCTCTTTAGATGAGCTACCACTTGAGGCAGGACCATTCCTATCCTCGGATGCACGCAAACTGGTTTTGAAGGGCTTGTCTCCTTTTTCATCACGTGTACCCGGAGTAGGATAGACGAGATCCAAGTGGCCAAGACGACCACAGGAAAAACTGAAGTTAGGGACGTGTTCATACTGAATATCATACCAATCCCTACACTTCCTTCTTATTGATTCAATGAGGATCCACCTCCTCAACGGTTTCTCAACATCAATTGTCACCCTTGCTCTTAAAAAAACGGGATCAAACTGTACTGAGGTCACACTTTCATCTATCTGCTTAGCAATTGCTAGACCCCACTTCTCATTATGCAGATTGAAGGGAAGGTTAGGAACTCTAGCCCACAACTGTAGTTTGTCAAATTTCAGTTCGGACGGCAGCCTCATGCAGTCATTGAATTCCGCGAGAATCACTGCATGCCGGTTACCGTGCCATGGAGATCCTTCCCACACACAATCACGATCGTGGGGGGTCGCAAACTCCACCATGAAGGCGTTTTCCCCAACTGGCCGGAAGGACAAACCCTTGGGATTACCCCAAGCCGGCCTGAGAGCATTCGCAATTGTCTGGATATGGTAGATCTTACTACGCAAGACCTTACTAGCAATTGCCCACTTCTGCTGGATCCCCGCCTCCAAATCATCAATCACAAGGGGGGTAGCTTCTTCTTCGGTGAGATCTAGTATGCCCATGGCTTCCTCCATCTGTGCCCTCGCTACCCTAGGCGAGGAGGGCATCTGCTTGCCCGCACTCGATTCTGAGAACGTTGCCATCCTTCGAGCGAAGATCAACGAGCCCCGTCAATGGAGATCGACATGCGCCGCTTTTTCCACCAGAAACCCTAATCGCCTCTAACGAGGTCTCCTAGTTTTTCGGGAACTCTTTCGATCCTGTAAGGTCAGCTTACCACCTAAGAATGATGATGAACAAGGTGAGGACCGGACGGCCGGAGTCCTCATCTTCGGTTCAAAAGCACAAGGGATGGATGGCTTTATGGAATACAAATGCCCCAAATAAAGCAAAGGTACATATGTGGCGGGTCATGCGGAACGGACTAGCAGTGGGTGCCGAGTTATACCGAAAGAAAATCAAGAACAGTGTTTTCTGTGTGGCGTGCGGAAGAGAAGAAACACTTCATCACCGTTTCTGGTCATATGCCCACACTCGGCGCGATTCTGGAACATAATGCGGTCGGACAAAGGAGTTGCGATGGCGATCCCACTGTGTTCAGCTGACTCCTCGAGCGCACTATCATTATGGCTGCTAGGGTGGTCCGCGGAGGCCTCAGACGGCGAGAGAGAAGCAATGGTGCAGGCCACGTATAGGCTATGGCTAGCTAGAAATGAAACGAAGGAAGGAAAGAAAATAGCAGAGCCCCAGGTGGTAGCTGCATCTGTTCTGGCCTACATGATCGAATGGTCAGTAGTACTACTCCCTCCGTTTCTAAATATAAGTCTTTTTAGACATTTTAAATGGACTACAACATACGGATGTATGTAGACATATTTTAAAGTGTAGATTTACTCATTTTACTTCGTATGTAGTCACTTGTTAAAATCTCTAGAAAGACTTACATTTGGGAACGGAGGGAGTACATGTGAGGAAAGCTTCAGCTATGAACACTAGAGAAATGCATCGTCGGGCTGCTCCGGAGCCGGGATGGGTCAAAGCCAACGCCGACGGCGCCGTCTCCAGAAACGGGGGCAACGGTGGTGGAGGCGTCGTACTCCGGGGCGACCAAGGCGATTTTCGTGCGGCTGCATGCAACTTTTTCACCGATGTTGCGGACGCTGAGACAACATAACTTATGGCGTGCCGACGGGCAGTCGAGCTAGCTATAGAGATCAACGTTGAGAAGCTACATCTTGAGACGGACATCAAAGTGGTCGCGAGCATGCTGGGAGACACGAACAAGAACCTATCTGCATCGGGGCCGCTAGTAGAGGAGATCAAGCAGATGCTTAGTTGGTTCAACCATGTGAAAGTGTCATGGGTACGATGGACTGCTTATAACGCTGCACACAAGTTAGCTAAGGTAGGGTAGGGGAAGAGTTATTTTCGACAAAGGGTGTTTTTTTATTGACTCATAATGTAGCATCAAGCGATACAAGCACAATGTGCACACACCCAGCCTCTGCATAATTAGGATGCACACAGCCAACACTATGCACGCACACAAGGATCACAATGGCAAAAAGCAAAGTCATGAAGATCGAAGCTATGCCAAGGTGAAGAAAAAGCAGAAATGACCCGAAGCGACCAAAACAACGATCGATGATGTACAACAACGACTATAGACACCAATCATATTTTGACAATATAATGACTACGATAAAGATTCTTCAGAAGCAACACCTTCAAGAAGAAAAACGACACATATACGTCGTCGTCGTCCGGTCCACCATCGAAGGCCAGATCGTGAGTTTTCATCCTGAAGATCCAGTCCGAGCAAACTCCAAGCAATGCCTTTAAGAGGGTAAC
Source organism: Secale cereale (assembly GCA_902687465.1). Lineage (NCBI taxonomy): Eukaryota > Viridiplantae > Streptophyta > Magnoliopsida > Poales > Poaceae > Secale > Secale cereale. Next base: position 644,053,315 of record LR738710.1, read on the forward strand.
GACGCAAAAACGCTGCCATTGCCAGGTATAACCAAGTAAGGTCAGACCTAGGATCTTCATCCCGGAGCTCGAGACTGGGTACTTGGGAAGCGCCACCTAATCAAAGTCATCATATGTTATCTTCCTCACTTTCCACGATCCCAACAGCTTGACGAGGGAGGAAGGTCACACGTACATCCAAATACCGAGTTTTGGACACTCGCCATACCATGCCGTCCTCACAAGTGTGGCAGTAGATGACCAATCTGCATGAGACATCGTCGTAGCATGTAGCAGCAGATTACGCCGGGAGTGGACATGGTTGCTGTCATGCATCGCCATTAGCGATGCAGGTGGCAAGCCCGGCTGGATCTGAAGGTCCAAACCTCATCGGCGACCGTAATCCAGCGGATGGGAGCCGTATCCATGTAAGCAGCCAAGCACGACCGATAGTGCCCACCAGCGTGTAGGCTAGATCGGGACGCGATGGCCTTGACAACTGCGGCCGCTATACCGCCGGCAGCGTGGGCGTCGGCCGCGACATCTCGTACATAGCCTCTTGCCTTCCCTCGTCATCGAAGAGGCGCCTTGGGAGCGGCGCTAGCCCCGGCTTAGAGAGCAGGCTCTCCAGATCGAGGGAACGGCAGCGGTTCCGGCTCCCTTCACTTTTCTCCATGGCATGGGCGCCTGCTGCAAGCCGATGCCGCCAGGGATTGAAAAGGCGCTCTGCTGCATATGCCCTGCCACGAACCGCTGCCATCCCTGCATCATTCCCGTAATTGGTTCAAGCCGTCTCCTGTACATCGCCAATGGCCGCCGAACAGCTTCGGGAACGGAGCCCCGCCGCCGCCGTCGACCACGCGGGCAAGCCCGGCGGCGGCAAGGGACGGAGGCTCGAAAGGAGGGCTGCCGGAAAAATAGGATCTGCTCGCCGCCCGTGTCGCGCCCAGGCGGACGACGCGGGGGCATTTCCTTTGACACTTCATTCCATATTGTTCGTAAACTATGTTCAGCGGTAGGGGAAGAGTTATAGCTTTGGCTAATGGTGCCTCCAGACTTTGTGTTAGATGTGGTCCCAGACTTTATATTTAAATAAAGCGGCTTGTGTTACCCTAAAAAACACTGAGCGGAACGCCTGCTGCAGCCGCCACCATCGCCGCCATCTCCACCGCCTCTGTTGCCTGCGTCATCACCGCGCCTCCAAGCGGACCCCCTGCTGCACCTGCACTCACTACCGCCATTTCTTACCGGCCCCGAGTGACCTTCCGTGTGGTGAACCACATCCCCAGTGAAGTGTCTCTTTCATATACACAAGCTTCGAAACTGCTGCCCGCCAACTGTTCGACTGAATGCCCGAGCGACATTATGCGTCTGAAGGAGGCAAGGTTGACAACCAAAACCACTCACCTATCTCCGTCAGTGACGTTGGTCATGCATGTCATCTCTGCGCGTGCATCAACCAACATCAACACCACCCGAACCGTTGGCGTGGATGCCCAGGACTCCATCTGTATTCCCAGGTCAGCCGCGCTCAAAGCCACTGTCACTGTCGTTCCAATACAGTCCATGGTGACAAGTGCCTTTGTAGAAGAATGCCTCGACAAGGACCGCCCAGAGAGGGACATGTCTTTTGTGGCGCCGCTATCATGGTTCTGTATCAGCCCTGTGTGCCAGGTGCTTGTCGTTGGGTTCCTTCCTACAGAGATACGACCACCATGGCCACAACCTCTGGATTGCAGCAGCACAGTGATCACTCAAATGGATCGGTGTAGCACATAGAAGGAGATACCGCAGCCGGATGTCTCAGTCTCACCACCGCCTTCGGCTGTCAGTTGTTTGTACCCAAGGGTCAACACCTGTACAAGATCTGTGAGCAGACATTTGAGAGCTAACTCTCTAGTTCAGAAAGTATTCAATGCAATAGTCAACACTGACATGAGGGTGCAGAGTAAAGGAGTCAATGCAAATCTTATATTGCCATGGAACCCCGGCATACAGTCCGTAGCTGAGCCACATCATGTACGAGTAATGGAAGATGCTGTTATATTGGCTTATGCATATTCTGTTGAGTAGCCCTACCACAAAGTGGTTCATTTCACTGAAATATCACTGCCATGTTACTGCTCATTCCCTACCCTATTACTACTTGTATGGAACATGGTCGACCCTGATTACCATTGGCGTGTGTTCCAACAGGATTGTACTACACACAGTGGAATATCCGGAGTTGGAGGTACAAAATGGACCGAATAATGTTACAGCAGCAACCACTGATGAGTGTGTTCTTCCCTTAAAACAGTCCCAGTTTTGTGCCTTTGAATTTTGGGAAGAGCAGCCTGAAAGTGCAGCTATTACAGAAAGTCATGCAAGCAACCCAACAAGGGTCGGCGATCTATATATTGATGGTGCTTTCACTCTCTAGGGCAAAATGTTGTCCAGCAACTCTTTGATGCAGAAAGGAATATTGGAAACTGGAACATCAACCCTTAATTGGTCCCGAGAAGGAATCATTTTCTGCTGGTAAAGTGTCTTGGTGCCATTTCAATTTTACAAAATGGCGTAACCAACTCAGCAAGGAAAAAAAGATGGTAACCAGAGGTATTGTTGATCTTTGTCTGTCGGGTGCTAATGCTATAGTTGATCATGAGAATCAGATATATAGCAAAGAGAAAAGTAAAATTTCACACTGGAAATTCAGAGAAACACCTCTTGAGTTTGATTTCTATGAACAAAGTGAAATCAATAATGAGTTCTTGTTACTGTCATATACTGCATCTCAAGTCAAGCGGCTTTTGCCATGGGATCCAGGAGAACATGACCAATTAGTGCAAATTACTTCGTTTTTATCTTGTTGGAACTGTGGGACAGGTTATTTCTGAACTTATCAGCAACAGTGGTCATGCTATAAATTGCTCTAGCCATGTCCAGTTAACAAAATTTCCTTGGAACCCTGACATTGTAGTATGGTATGATAATACTGAAGAGATGGTTTCCATATCTCTTATAGACCTGTTGGGCATCACTTTCTCATACCAAGATCGTCTAGCTCATGAAGATCTCTTTCATCTGAAGTAACGAGTGTTTCCTGAATGTCCTTCTGATCAAATCTCAATGGAGACACTTACTGTGATGCTAACAATGGTTGCTTCTACAAGGCATGGCACCAGTGATAGTAAGTCTACTACAAGTATGGTTTTCAGTTTGCAACCACTATGGCCTCCACCCTTGCTTGTGAGCATTTACAGAGTGCAGACTATGCCACTTACAATTATTCTGAGCATGTGCAAATCTATCATAATCATCAGTCAAGCATTGCAGAAATCAAACTTTTCAGCTCAGAAAATTCTTGTATTTGAATGGCCTCTTGAGATGTCACACATTTGTCACGTATGCAGGAGACCTCGTATCACAAAACACCTTCCAGTTGCAAAGTTACATGTCAATTAGTGCGGTAACATTTCATTATTCACTCAAGCTTTTAATAGTGGAATTGCGGGGTCGGGATTTCAAATCAGATCAAGTTGTCAAGCCAATACTATTGCCTCTCTTGTTTAACCACCAGAAAAGCAATCCGAGCTTACGGTGGTCAGGACACGTTACACTACAGTGACTATTGTTGCAGCACGTATACATACTCTACTCGCATCCTTTACACTGTTGGGAATTACCAAGTTTTCTCATTGAAACCAACGTGTGATCGTCATGTACTGAAACTGCATTGCACGCATAACCAGAGATAGTTTAAGCTACAGCTACTTGACATTATGTGTTGGATACCTACAGTTTGGCTGTTATCCTATATGCCTCCTTGAAGCTGAACATTCTGATATGAATCTGCCTTGCATACCGCAAGCCAACACCACACTTGAGGGCAAGTGTGATTTTAAGAGGGGTGGAGTGTCAGGTATTAGAAGTAGAGGATAAGTGAGAGGATTGGAGGGCTAAGATGAGATAAGATCTACGGCTATCAGTGTTTCACCTTTTGCTACTATTATTTTTCCTTAGTCTAAATAACAACCTGTGACCGAATGGATTGTATCAATCAATCGTTCTGCCAAATATTGGTTTACATCAATATATCAGTATACAGCTATGCATACACCATATACACGAGTTACTTTGTGTTCTTCCAGTCCCTGCTCTCTTTTTCTGAACTTGTGCTTGATTTCCACTTGGAATCCATGTCTGATCTATCAGGGATCTTCTTCTCTGTCAGTAGAACTACTAATAGTAATTAGCTGATGAGAGGGATCAAGAAGTGTTCATGCTTAAAGGCTGATAAAGAATTCATGCTTATACATCATACCTGTAATTAGGCATAGCAAAAGAGAAGCAGAAGCACAAAAATAATTATCGAGAACGTGTAGATGTGGCCGTGTCTTGTCCCAGATGATGTTGTGATGTTGACCGGATAGGAGCCTGATAAGAAACTTATAATTATGAATTGATCTCAAGGATACAAAAACAAACAACTTGCTATCAAATTGGTAATAATGAAATAAAAAGAACTCACAATCATAATCCACCCAGCCAAGGCGCGTGTTTTCGATGTCGTGAACAATGATTTTATCCATTAAAACAATGTCTACGAAAAAGCAAAAAAGTCGAGCCTTAGGGCCATTCACCAACTAAATTTGGATATTTGACATTCAAGATGGAACAACATCATGATCTTATAGTTCGAGGTAATTTGTTTGACTAACCTCCAAGTATAGTGAGTTGTTTACCCCTTTGCCAGGCAATGCAGTATGCTAATTGGTCATCCTGTATTGTCGTATGATTTCAAACAAGTTAACTAGGTATACAGCTACTACTTCTAAGAAGATAGCACAGCACAGAAATTCCTTAAGACTTACAGATAAAACCAGATAGTTGTGTGGCTTCAATTGCATCACCGCAGCACCCGCAAAAAACAGTGTCACCGATGGGAATGAAACGTCCACACTAGTAGTGGAGAAGAAAAAAATACGTGTGAGTAAGTCAGCTTGCTCCATGACATGTCAGAGTTGTTAAATTCATTCTTATAAAGAAAGAGAAAGACCTGCCAGAAGTAATGAAACACTGGACGCCCTTCCTGATGACCGGGCGTACGGACTGAGAGACCGCCGAAGTAATCTGCAATCAGAAAACACTCTAGTCGTGCCCGGTCTTTTATGCTCATTGTATGAAGGAAATGATGAAATGAAGTTCAAAAAGGAAAAAGGAAATGATGAAATGTATACTGACCGCAGTAACAAATGGATCAAAAGCTTTATCCGCGAGGAATGCTAAGGTAGTCCCAGAATCCGCAATAGTATGGTATCCGTGTGATTGCTCAAACACTGTGGGTTCAATTAGCAATTCTTTTCCGTCTACAGCAATACCCTCCAGATTTAATCCGTAGTAACTCCTGGAAAATGAATTACATTTACATTATTCTTCTGTTGCCACATAAGACTCATAAAAGAATACACATATACCGAGATAAAATGGACACTTCATGTTGGACAAACATGACAATTCATAAGAAAAAAGGGCATGGTCTCTAATCCTCTGAAATTCTTGCATGCTGAAGTGCATAACTGAAATTCTTGTCTGGATCCATCCCTTCCTATTTCAGCAGTTGCCCGTAATACAAAGAAAAAAACTGAATCATAGTACTAAAGTTTACTTGCTATGTAACTTGCCGCAGCCCAACCAGCTAGCTCTAAGGTCACAACCCCACGTCTAACTAACAAATACTATAGCTAACAGAAGGCTTTACTAGAGATATCATGCGATGAGCAAAATAACTGCTTTACTAAAAGTCCCCTGAAGAGTCAAATTAAGCATCTTCACTCATCTGACATGTTTCTAGCTTTCTGTTACTTGACTGTTCAAATGTTTTGGACAACTAAATATTGTCAGATGGCTGAAGATGCTAAATTTGAAGTACTATTATGCTCTCCAGCTGCTTTGCTAATTCGGTGGCCAGTTTTTTATTACCCTTTCTTTCACTGATTTATATATATATATATATATATATATATATATATATATATATATATATATATATATATATATATATATATATATATATATATAGACACACATACGGTGGCGCTGTTCTAAGCCCGACGCGCACGCAATGGACCAGTGTGCAGCACGACGCAAGCCTAATCAAACCGCCACTCGTCCCACCTGCTAGTAAAAGTCTGTGATAGATGCAGTAATCAGGTACGGCTAGTTACTACGTACTACAAATGACCGGGAAGGATGGTAAACGAGATGGGACTTCCTAGTAAAAATGAGGCATTGGATTGGATGTGCTTGCATGGCCGTAACAAGTGCATATCGAATAAGTAAATTTACGGGAACCGGGATGTACCGGTAAAGCATCTACCGTCCATGTCAACATCAAGATGCACACTGTTCTTTGACTAATAAACTAAAAAAATATTATGTGAGGTGAAATACATCTTTATACTAGTCTAACACAACCTGATCAATACGTGAACATGCCCCACAACTTTTCCATTTAATCATGCATGTGTACTCGCAGACCACTCAACCTATAGTACTCCCTCCATTCCCTTATACAAGGCCACTATGAAAAATACAATTTTCTTCTATACAAGGCCACTAACTGTAATCGAGGAAAAAATTAATGATGTTTTCTTGTACTATCAACTGTTTTAATACTTGCATGCATGTAATCATAATGACACTGTAGTACTTTCTTTTAATTCCTTCCTTGCATGCATGTGGGCGTATTAATATCCCAGTTTACGAAAACAAAAGTGGACTTGCAAAGCAGTCATTAAATTTTACCTTGGTACCTGTAATTTTAGTTTGTGGCCTTGTATAAGGCTGGTCACAATGGGCAGGAACATAAGGTAGTAACATACACACTTATCTAGACTATGTTACTACCTCCACAGTGGGTAGGAACATGTAGGTAGTGTCATGCAATGATGCATTTATTAGCTTATAGACTCATTGTTTCTTGAAGTGTGTGATGTTCCGGTAACTTAGCTAGTTACCACAAGCACCTCACTTTTCATTAAATATGTGCCACATAAGCAACATTGTATTGAAATATGTGGTGTTACTCATAAGTTCCACCCCATTGGGACCAGCCTAAGAGAATGGAGGGAGTACCAACATTTTACTTTCTTGTTAGCTATTAAATGATTGATATCTTTTTAATAAATATTTTCTTTCAAAATCTTTTTATATATTTGAATTCTAAAGACAAGATCTTTAAAACAAGACCAATATTCAATATATTTAGCGAAGTTTGAGTTTTACCGTTTCATTTGCTTTGGCATTTCAAGAAAATGGATGTAACTCATTTCAAAAGACATGTTTCACTTTACTTGAAAAACTGATTTCATAATTAAGAAAATACAGATTTAACTCATTTTAGAAAACTAATTGTATTCATTTAAAAAGTTGATTTCACTCGTATCAAAACACATATTTAAGTCATTTCAAAGAATTAGCTTTGCTCATTTTGAAAAGGTGATATTACTCATTTCAAAAAACTAAATCACTCATTTTGAAACACTGATCTCAGTTATTCCGAAACACATATTTCACTCATTTACATAAACAATTTTACTCATTTCAGAAAATGTATTACAGTCGTGTAAAAAACAAATTCAACTAAATTTAAACACTGATTTCACATATTTGAAACACATATTTCATTCGTTTCAAAGAACTGGATACACTAATTTTGTAAAATTGACTTGACTCATTTCACTATGTCAAAAAATGATTTCACTCATATGAAAAAACTGATGTCACTCATTTCAGAAGAAAAAAAATGACTTAGTTGAGAAAACAGATTTTACTCATTTTCATATTTCAGTTCGAAATGGATTTCAGTCAGTGCGAAAAACTGATTTCACGCATTTAGAAATTCTGAAATAACAAGTTTCACGTATTTCACACCCAAAAATGTGTCATGTGTGTGAAAAACATATTTCACTCATTTTACAAAATTGTTCTCACCCAATTCAAAGATCATATTTCACTATTTTTAGAAAGTTGATTTCACTCAAAGCAAATAATTGATTTCAAATATTTTAAAAAACTTAGTTGATTCAATTCAGAAAACAATTCACTTGTTTCGTAAAACATATTTCACTCATTTAAATTTTTTTGAAATAATTAGTTTGACATGTTTTACATGACTAGTTTTAAAATTCTGAAATAACAAGTTTCATGTATTGCACACCCAGAAATGTGTGATGTGTATGAAAAAGATATTTCACTCATTTAAAAAAAATGGTCTCACCCAATTCAAAGATCATATTTCACTATTTTTAGATAGCTGATTTCACTCATTTCAAATGTTGAAATTTAAACTAGTTTGATTACATTCAATATTGATCTTGTTCTAAAGCTCTTCCCTCTAGGAGTTCAAATACATACAAAGTTTGGAAAACAAGATTTCTGTTTTGAAGATATGAACAATCTAAATAGTGAAAAGGGAATTAAAAGTGATGGATTTAGAAATGGAGAGATAATGTCAGAGACATGCATGTTATAGTATGTACCATGAGCAGTAAAAGAGAAAAGCAAACTATTCAGAAGGGTTTGGGAGCAGAATGAAACACAGGAGATATTCAGAAACTTACGTTGATGAAAAGAGGGGGGTGTAAACCAATCCGGGCTCCACAACTTCGCCCAGAACAAGGATGCCGCCACCATAACTCTTCATGCAAAGAGAGAACACCTTTCGGGATAATCCATGAGAATGCAATTGTGAATTGATGGACATCGGAGACGGTCCAAACCCAAATATGCCATCGAATTTATACTGATCTGTGAGACCACCCGATTGTAAATGGCTACATCTGTTCCAAAGGAATTGAAAATGCATGAGCCGTTGAAAACCCGACTAAATTGTGCACACCAGCAGTTGTTGATGGTACTCAGGTATCAGTTTATGTCATCTAACGTGGTGTAGGAACTTACCCAAAAATAATAGGAACAGAAATGGATGACGTTTCATTTCCTGTGAAAATGCCCAGCTTCACCGTGTCGGAAACAAAGAACCCAGTGGTACTGGCATAACCGTCGCCATAGTTCTGGTGATAAGAACAGGAGTTGTTCATGCATAACACACCGCCTTTTTTTGCTATGTCGTGGCACTTTTTATCTGAGCATGTCAATAAAGATACCGTTGAGGATGACCCGGGATCAAAAAACGCTGACTGGGCCTGATAAACAAAATAGTTGATTAGCAAATGGATGTATTATGCACTCCCACATTTGCCCTTAAAAATGTGTTCGTAAATCTACAAAATCTCACTCAATAGGATTTGAAAAAAGTCAAAAGTAATTGGCAACATAGTTACAACATATTTTGAACATCAGATTGATGTCTAATTCATCATCAGTCACTTTCTGATCCTGCTCATTCTCGAAAATCTGACTGACAATGATTCGAAATGCAGACATATTTTGCTAGTCTTTTTCGGTGGGTCTAGTTTAAAAAGAAAATCCAACTGTAATGCGACTGACGACGAATTGAAAATCAGGCAGATAACTATATCAAGCATGTCAAGAATCCACACGTACTTACTTAGAAATAAAAGAGATAAATCTAACTATTCCCTCAAAAAATAAAGACAAATCTAAGTACAATAGCAGCATGTCAAATTTGGGCCTTAAATAATGCCCATTAACAATATTAACATTGGATTTGTCATTTTTGCTTCTAGAGATATAATCACGTTTGAATTATAATTTTCTTAAAGTCAGTTTGGATTATTATTTTTGTGATTTAGCAGATCTATATGGTACAAGTGTAATGATTTTGTTTTTCATCAATTTCATGAACTATTAAACGAGTCAGATCAGCGGAGTACCAGGGGAAGACATATGACTCACATTTGGTCCATTTACTTTCGGGCAGTCAATACAATCGCTGCAAGCAACCCATGGTAGGCCACTCCCAGTGTCGATGAGTACGTCGAAACTTCTTGGTGGATTGCCAAGTTGCACACGAGTCAAATAGCCTCTGAAAATTTAGACATTCAGAGGAAATAGGCGTCAACAAGCTAAGATAAATACATACTACATACAGTACAAACGAAGCAAACAGAACTTGTAGGAAAGCAGAGCATGACTCACCCCTCGTTCATTCGTAGGAACTGGTAGCCTGTGCCCGTGACTGGGAGTTGGACAACTCCCGGGTCCAGTAAACCTTGCCTCACGTGTCTCCTATGGTCCATCGCGACCAGATGCTCCATCGAAGCATTCTTTGACCACGCTCGCTCGATCCTGAGAACGGGGTGCTCAGCTCCCACGAGTGCCGCTAATATAAGCGACAGCATCGGTGGTAGCCACGCTTCCATCCTCATCTGAAATGCCCTGTGGAAGCAAAAAATTCATCATGTTAGCCCCTTTTAAAAAAAGAACACTCGCCTGTATTTATGTTCTTTCAGCATGCATTTTCATTCGTGACAAACTAGTTCTGTTCAATAGTATAATGAACAGTTTTTAAAATAACATAAAAATTATTAAAACTTGAACACTTTTATACGCTGCATGATAATTTTTATTTTATTAAAACCGTGAACATTTTTTTCATTATATGAGAATTTATTAAATATATAGAATTAACAATAATATTTTTAAATATGCAAATTTTTATGTGCATACTGTTATAATTCGTAATTTAATTATATGGATATATCTAAATTTATAATTGAATATTTTTATAATATAATTTTCATTTATATTTATATAACACACAATTATTATTTACCTGCCAGTAGTGAATATTCTAGAAGAAAAAAACAAACAGGGCAAGATGGGCCGCACTGTTAGCAAAACATTTAAATTTTATCGTACTACCTGTTCAGCACATGAATTGCTGTCGGATGTACTGGCTAGCCTTGCGCGTGTGTTAGGAGCTGGTCGCTGGTTCGATCTCACTTTACTGTGCACCATTTTTTTGTAATATACAAGTAAGTTTAAATGTTATTTGTATTGTTTTGCTGACAGGTGGGACCCACTGATGTAGGCAGAGTTGACGGAAATACGATGCCACATCAGAATGCACTGTATTTACACATCAAAGCCAAGTTTCTGCAGCACCACAAGTAAAATGACCGTTTGCGCCAAACACCACCAGCCTCTTTCAAAAACGATGCTGGAATTGCGCTATAAGAAAAATCACCAAATTTATGAAATTTACCAAATTAGCTAATGAATTCTTATGGAATAAAACAGAGTTAAGAATACAATTATTATGTAACGTTCGCCAGATAGTTAATGCGAAATTTAATACAGTCGGACATATACCAAGTCTTATGCAGCGGATGCCAGGACAATGAGGTGACGATCTACTCACGTGGTGGATCAAAATCATCAACTGCATGAGATGGGAATACCAAGAGAAATGGATGAGTTGGAACTTAGAAAAGAAGAAGTGAAAGTTATATGGGCTGCAGTAGGTTGCACTCTGCAAGTTGTAGTTTTTGCATAGCATATTGGAGAAGAACGTAGACAAATTTGTTTATTCGCGATGCTTAAGATTGGAGGCCTGTTATCTTCGGACCATTTGTTCTGTTTTAATCAAATAGTTTATTTTCCTTACTAACAACTATGTACATATTATTGTTTTGTATGTAATTGTGGAATTCTGCAACGAAATTCTACTATGACAACTTTAGACCAAAAAACTAATCCTTCCATCCCAAAATAAGTGTTCTTAATCTAGTACAAAATTTATATTAATTTAGTATTCCCTCAGTCCCAAATTAAGTGACTCAACTTTGTACTAACTTTAGTGCAAAGTGTGTTTTGTAACGTGAACTTTAGGGCAAAGTTAGTACAAAGCTGAGTCACTTAATTTGAGACGGAGGGAGTAGAAAACATGGATCAAACTATAGAATTGAATAAAATTCTATTTCAGAAAGATTAAGACTCGAGATCTTTTGCAAGTATGCAAAAACTTCTCATCATTCAGAAGTGTTTGTGCCATTTTCATTTTTAGTAACTACTTCATTTATTGTTTCCAACGCTTGGTGCCAACTACTCCCTCCGTTACATAATACTTGTCGTGGTTTTAGTGGGAGTATTTCACTAAATAGATCGTGATTTATGTTGTGCTAGCATATTGTATATAAACTTTTATAGAGTAAAAAGACAGCGATTGAGCTCACCTGCCGTATAGTCCCGTGCAGCCTATGTCCAGCCTGGTTCGTTAGCTCTTCAGAAAAATCAACCTGCAAGTATATAAGAAAGTTGAACAAACTAAAACAGCAAACTCTAACTTCATATATATATATCGATTCGAGGGAGTCTTTTTCTGATAATATAATATATTTTTACGTGATTCATCATTTTAATTCACTTCAACTGGGTGGAGTCACTGATAAAACAAAACATAGATTTGACTAGCAAACAAGCTTGTGAAAATATGTAAATAATTTAGTGAACCAAATACATAGATTTTAACAGGACGAACCACCAAGAGCAATAATTTGAGTGGGCCAATTTTCATGCTTATTTCTCTGTCCTTTATTCTTTCAATGCATTGTAATGTGCAAACACAGAATAGAAAAATCGGTATTCATAAGCAAACGAGCTTTTTCGGAGACATAAATATGAGCAATGGAAATCATGTCTGGACACTACAGCTTTCATACCATCGATCCCAACAGTAAAGAAGAAAACCGCAATCATGGAGTCCAGTCATTTATGTAACAGTATATATATATATAGTTTATAATAATTATGTGATAGTGCTGTAGTAGAATTTGAGGATTGAGGTACTATTAGGACACTTTTAGGAACTTCACCAGAGTAAGAGAAATGACTGTAGGATATAATGATATATACAAAAAAAAATTGCTTGGACGCTACTAGTACTTCACGAACTTCACCAGAGTAAGAGAAATGACTGTAAGAGAAATATAGGATTCCCTACTTAATTTCTTTCTTTTTCCAGGGGAATAAACCAGAGAGCTTTATATATTATCAACGTACTAGTACGGACATGCTGCGTTGAGGCCTTGAGGGGCCAGAACAGATTGAGTACAAAAATAAGAAAATCACAAAAAATATACTCCTATATAGCATGACTGGCAAGTTGATCCTCCCTATCGATCTTCCTAATTTGACAGGCCTGGAACTCTCTCATCAAGTTAGCTTATTTTCTTATAATTCACCATCACAATATCCGCATAGAGCATACACGGTTGTTTTCTCCTTAGTGAGTTGTTCTTATTAACATATGGGTATGTCATTTTTTTGACCAACTCTTCTGGTATCTTGCTGCTGGTTCATGTCAAAATGTGGCACAAAATGATAACCCCGACCATACACATCAGAAATTCATCCCACTATTTTCGCCACAGACTCCATATTTACGGCTTTGACAAGTAAAATCACCAATTGTCTGTCCAAGCTGTATTGACAGAAAACTGTTGGTGTATCATGCATGCCTACAGGGAAGGGACACCATAAATAAATTGTTGGAACTCCGATATTGATATATATGAAAAAGGACCATGGGGGCCACAAAGCCTGGTTCAAGGATAATTAAAACTAGTAATGTAAGACAAGATTGAAGGACTACATAGGGTAGACATGCAAGTTTAGTTTCCTTTTTTTTTATAATGGAAGAACAAACTCTTGAGTCATGTGCCAACACTCGCAGACAAAATTATATTTAGCGTTCACTTACAAGAGAATAAAATTAGAACAGAAATGTGCCCCAAAAGATGTATATGAACTCAATAAGATTACGTTAGAGTTTTTTTTTTGTGTGTGTGTGTGATGGAACATTGTGCTGAGTAGATAATGTGTTTCCTAAAGCACAATTTAACACTTAATAGAAAAAATTACCAAATAAAAGTACATTTCATTATCCATAGACATTTTATTATTTTAGTTAATATTTGTAAATATTGAATTATCGTGTTCTGTTCAATTTCAAGAAAAATATCGTATATACAAAGTTAACATTACACTACACCGCGAAATTTAATTTGGCAGTACATATTCAATTTCGCATACTACTTACGTAAATAACTACAAGCACAAGTTCTCACAAACCTTTAAATTTGCTCGCCACATGATATCCCTTATATTTTATGTAAGTGTCTTCTGAACTAAATACATAGTTTTGAAATAATACTTTTGGTACTCTTGTCATGTGTTACAATAATTAATATTCGGCACTTTACTATAACTATCTACTGCTAATTAGACTCGCGATCAAACGGTATCTACTTCGGCCTAAATGTGGGCAATCGCTATATGAAGCCCAATGAGTTGTATAATTCACTCGACCAATTTCCCTCGTTGTGGCAGGCCAACACCACACGACACTAGGAGTATATAGTTGAAGAGTATCCCCCGCGTGGGGGGCACTTCTCCTAGTGCGGGAGCGCCACAACACACCATGTGATGCGTCCGAGTGCCGCCATGGGTGGCGCACTGGGAGCTTCCGAATTGAGATTTTTTTTCAGTTTTCCCTAGGTTTCTTTTGACTTTTCATTTTTCATGGTTTTGTTTCTACATGTTTTTTTGTCTGTGAGGAGCATAGAGCACAGTTGTGCTTCCCCATATCTGCCCCAAACGCACGCGCGGGCTGTCGGGTCACTGCCAGGACGCAAATTTGCCACCCAACCGCACCTGGCAAATCCGGCCCGAAAGCCCGAAATGGTCGGCAACCTCCATACCCAGACGATATTTGGGGCGGATATGGGGACGCCTGAACGAGCCCCCACGTCGGATTTGGCCCACTGTGGCCCGCCCGACCCACGCATATTCAACCCTATCCGCACTCCGAATGAAATCCTAACCGCATTCCACTACACCCACCCACCCCCCTCCACCCCCTTCCACCCCAAGCTCCCTTCCAGCGATCTTTGACCTTCTCCGGCATGGCAGTCAATGGATATAAGTCCTACACCTCCCAATCTGTTGACTGGAACTCATCCCACACGGCTCCGAGGAGGAGATGATTGTCCGCATTGCGCTCCGCCTCCTGGGAGGAGTCTACCCGGCAGCGGTCGAACTCCATCCAACGGTTATCTATTGTGTCTGCCCAAATGGCGCATGGATACGATGCAAGGCATGTCACCGGAGCGGTGCGGCCCGTCTGGCGCCCGAACACTGTGGCGGATGCGCAAGCACTTCATTGGCGCGCCGAGGCGGAGGTGCAGAGCCGCTTCACGTCCGACGCAAATATGGCATGGCATGCCCCTCGTGCATGGCAACGAACGCAGGAGGCCACAGCAGACAGCACGCACGGGATCGATATTTTTTCTTTTCTAGAACTAATAATAGTAGCGCGGACGGAGTAGCGCGAGGGCACCAACGCTACTACTACAAGTTAGATGTAGCGCCGTAGTAGTAGCGCGAGCACCCGCGCTACTACTAGCTATTTAACCCACGCTACTAGTACACTTTTCCCTAGTAGTGTTTGCAGGGCTTAGGTCTTTACGGTCATGTTAATCGTGCTTCAGTGTGGTCAATGACCTCTTGAAGTTGATTTAGCCGTTGCTAAAGCGCAACGTCTTCATATGTTTGTAGTTACCTCGTTGAAAGATCAGGATACCATTTGCCGCTATCAAGGAAGAAACGGTGCAGTTATTTATATTTATTGAAAGAAAGCAAGCATTAACACCAATACTCCCATCACGAGGCACTCGTGGTAAGCAATCCAAACTTGATGAAAGAAAAACAATACTCCCGTCACACTTCTTGCCATGGCCTAGGGTCGGCGCTGCTTCGTTAGGACAACAACACTGCCGTTGCCATGGCCTAGGGTTGGCCCTGCTCCGGCTAACTTCATTCAGCTTTCCTTCACGTGCAGCATCTCTACTTTATTTGTTAAAGGTAGCGAGGGCTGTTGGGAACATGACAGAATTATGCACCAAAGATGATCACATCACATACACATAGGATACCTCTAAATGGAGTTTAAATAAGAGTGTGCAGACATCATCAGCAAGCACGAACGAATTAGGCATCAAAATATAATAATTACTCCCTCTGTACCATAATATTTGTCTTTCTAGCAGCTCAATTTGAACTGCTAGAAAGACAAATATTATGATACAGAGGGAGTACATCACACAGCATAATAGGCTCCTCTACCTCTGTTGGAGTATAAATAGTTACTCCAACATCTCTTGTTCTTTTTGCCAACAATGGATGGATGGACTCAGCATTTGGTGTAGTGGCAAACCTCTGGGAAGAGTTTAATGCTCATGTTTTCCAGGTCAGGGATGAGTGCAAAGTGCATGCACACCCATCTCGAACACCTTTGCTCTGAATAGTACTCCACGTGAGAAGAGGTCCCTGACAAGTTGCAGTGATTCATCCCTGGCATGGGCTAGGCCATGGCAAGAGGTGCGATGGCCTAGGGCCCATCCATAATATTGAGTGCAGGCCGCAGTGGTCGCCCCCTCAACAATCTTCATCAAGCTCCTCAACAATCTTCATCAAGCTCCGCCACTGCTTGACAGCAGTGGTCGCCCCCTCAACAATCTTCATCAAGCTCCTCAACAATCTTCATCAAGCTCCGCCACTGCTTGACAGGTCTGATCGTGCCAATGGTGGTAGCAGCATGAGCGGACCTAGCCAACATGATGAGTGGAGGCACCACCTTTCCATGTAGATATGATATATTGACTTGCCTGCAATTTAGGAAGGCAAAGTTTATGAAGTATAACAAATAGAGATAGACCTAAAACTTGAGGTCCTTGTATGCACCTTGCAGGTGATGGTGAAGTTCAACCCATCAGCCCTTGGGAACAGTGGCGTAGCTGTAGGGTGGCCAGGGTGGTCCATGGACCACCCTGGAATTTGGCCCATTAGTTTAGTACTTCTCTGAAAAGAGGGAAACACACCCCGGCCCAAATCAAGTCTTAGCCCATGTACGCGTGTATGTACGCTGATTGTTCCCAACTCACCGTTGTCTCCTTTTGCTCTGGCGATCTGGACTCTAGAAGTCTAAAAGACTGAAACCTAGCGCCATCGCCCAGCACAAGGCCGACACTCCGGCAGCGCATAGGCTGATGGCGACGGACAGGCGGCCGGCGAAGGACGCGCGTCCCGCGGCCGACGAAAGAAGCGCACACGCACACATAGGTACAGCCCCGTGCAGTGCGCACTAGTTGTTTTCAATTCAGAGTAAGGTTTTTGTTCAGCACAATTTCCTTTTGCTATGAAGATTTGAACGATTTGTTGAGAGTGCAAGCTTTACAGTTTCTTTCAATTGATAATTTGTCAATTGAACTGATTGAATCATTAGGGCTTTGTTCCAACTGAGTTAATGTAATAACTTTTTTGTACAACTGTTGCAAAAATGAAGAGGACAGGAGACATTGCATCCCTTTTTTTATATGGATCCGACAAATAAGGTGTGTTATATTTTAAGCGAATGTAAGGCTTAAACATGAATTTTAATATGCTTTGATAGACCTTATTGATATGTGCTTTGGATCTATTCTGTGTGCATATGTTGGTTCGATAAATTTGTGGTGTAATTATTTTTTATGCCAATTGGACCACCCTGACATAAAATCCTGGGTACGCCACTGCTTGGGAACCCAGTAAGGAAGGGCCGACCCTAGGCCATGGCAAGAAGTGTGACGGCCTAGGGCCCAGCTAAAATAGGGGGCCATGATATCTGTGTACGACATATAGCTAGCTACACGGTCTCAAATCTCAATTCCAAGGTTGTATTGACCAACATGGTGGGCAAGATCGCCATACGGTCAAGATCGCCATAAGGTCTTTTTTTTTAAGGTCACCGGGGGAGGGCAAAGCCCTCGACCTGACGGCTAGAAGAAGAACCCCCCCCCCCCCCCACGCGCACCGCACACGCCATGGGAGGGGGGAGGTCAAGTCCTCCCGGAGCACACAACCGGACTAGCCTGAGCGCGAAAACGCACACAGCCACCTATCTATGCTCGGCCGATCGGCTATCTTCAGACGGCCTCACCACAAGACCGCGTCCTCCCTACAGCAGCTGAGCAAATGGGTGAGGGAGGGCTCCGCACTCCGGAAAACCACCGCATTCCTGTGCTTCCACAGCTGCCAACAGCACAACAGAACGAAGGAGGCGTTTGCAGCTTCGCCGGCCAACCCCCGGACGTCAAGATCTTGAAGCGCCCCCACATGATAGCCGCGCCCGACCACGTCATATATGACATGATGTTTCAAATTAGTCCCCTCAACTATGTTCTAGACCTCTTTGGCCCTTCCTAAGATTGCATTCAAGCTCCACCACTGCATTCCTAAGGAGAACCCTATACAGCACACTAAGGTGTGAGGGCCGAGACGCAGCAGCCAGCCTGCCGCCATGTCGCCGTGTCTGTTGTCGCTGCCGGGGATGGGGAATGACGCACCCACACAGGTTCTGATACGTTGCCAAACCTCGTGCGAGAAGCTGTAGTGGAGGAATGGGTGGCAGCAAGATTCATTGGCTTGGCTGCATGGAGTGCAAGTGCCTTGGTTGGGCCAATCCCTGCGCTCAAGGTTATATGTAGTGTGGCATCGCTGATGCACAACCAGCCACATGAAGAACCTGAGCTTGGGAGGGGCCTTCCACTTTCCAGATGGCCGACGTGCAGGTGAAGTCCATGTTGCCCCTGAAGACAAGCCTGTAGGACGATCTGGTAGAGAACTCTCAGCTGGCTTCGAAGCGCCAAACCACCCTGTCCCTCGCTCCGGCCATCAGCGCCGTGGCGGCAACCACGTCCCAGAGTTTGAGATACTGGGCCAGCGCAGCGGCGGAGAGGCCACCACGAATGCCGCGGACCCAGCGGTGGTTGATCAGAGCTTGCTCGACAGTGATACCGGACCTGCGGAAGAAGGAAGCGAGGGCCGGCACCAGGTCACCTGTCCTGCTAGAAGAGGACACGGTCTCCGCTGCCATGGATAATGCGTGCCCCGGTTTGGAAGAGAATGACCGCATCTCTATCCTCCTGGTCCGGGACAAAGCTCGCCGATTCAGACCAGCGTTGCCAGGGCCATCGGTAGCGCAGAGCTACACCAAAGTGCTGGAGGTTGTTGAGGACGCCCAGGCCTCCCTTGTTGGTAGGCATGCAGACCCAGGACAAGGTAGGAGGCAGTTTTTTTTAGAAGAGGAGGATTACCACCGGCCTCTCCATCAAAGTGATGCATGGATTGCATGCGGCCCCAAGGTAGGAGGCAGTGCTCTCCATTAATCTCTTCCTCGCCTCTCCACAAGAATCCCCAGGTAGGGAGCAGCATCACCGAAAGGAAGGGAATGGGCAGGGCCATCAGGACTGAACGGGTGAGAATCAGCCGGCCACTAGGAGCCAGCAGACGCGGCTGCCATCCCGCCATTTTCTTGGAGAACTTGTCGATGATGGGCCAGAGGTCCCCCCGCCGCAGCCTACTACCAGGGGTGAGCAGCAGCCGAGGTAGACAATTGGTAACGGCTTCAGATTGCACCGCAAGATGCCGGTTGCCGTGTGAGATTGATCCTCATCGCAGCAAATCCCTGATATAGTGCTGTTCTCCAGGTTGATGGTCAGGCCCGAGGCGTCGCCAATCAGCTTGAGCAGGGCAGCAATCACGTGGCAGTCTGTGGTGCGGGGCTTGAGCAGCACCACAACATCGTCTGCGAAAATTGACGTGCGTGGAAACCTGCCATGAACGCCAGGTCAGAGAGGAGACCCTGCTCAGTGGCCCACTGGATGGCAGCATGCAGCACGTCCATGGCGAGGACGAAAAGGGCCGGGGACAGAGGGTATGCTTCCGATCTAGCGCTGCCGCCACCCTACACCGCCGCCAAATCCCTCCTCATATGCCACCTCCCCCGCCACGCCTTCCTCCCCTCGTCGCCGCCTGAGGCGCCCTCCGGCAAAGTGCAGATGGCTTCGGGGAAGGCGGCGGCGGGGCCCTTCTCTGGTTGCTCGGCCGCGATCCATGGATTCGGGGGCCGCCGCCCCCCGGCGAGGCTTCGCAGTCCGGAGGGGCGGCGCGGCTGCCAGGCTGCCGGAGGTCGGCTTGGGCGGCCGGCAGACCACCGGCGGGTTCGGGTCGTGGCAGCGATGCCCCCGTGGCGGACAGCGCCATTTTGTCCGCTGCCTATTGTCCCGTCTAGGTGTGCTGAGCCTCCAATCTCGCCGGACTTGGCCGTGTTGGCTAGCTAGCCGGTCACTAGTTTTGTGGGAGAAGCGGGAGGTGGGGATCCAAATCAGGATAATTCCCTAGTCGATTCCGGCCGGCCATGACGACAACGACTTCCGTGGGTGCTGATTTTTTTCTTGAGACGTCATTCAGGTCGCCCTACCGAATAAATAAATTTATCGGTGCTGAGAGCTACCGGTGAAGTCTTAACCAGTGAAATGCTTCCAGCTAACTTTGTGCGGGCCTACTATCCAATGGTAGTGTTGTATTTGGTTAGTATCTGGTTCATTAAGTCAAATCAATGTCAGACTCAACCCTGCTACTAGGTGCATCTTTTATGTCAAGTCATGCATGCATGCTGTCAGACCACTCCACACAGAAAAAGCAAACATTTTATTTATCTTGGAAGGTATTAATTCATTGATATCTTTTGAGTAAACAATTCATTTTGAAATATTTTTACATATTTGAATTCTTGACGACGTGATCTTTAAAATAAGATCAAACTTGAATACATTTCAATTCAAAATTCTTGTAACATATTTCACTCATTTGTAATAAACATATTTCAGTCATTTCTTAAAAACAGATTTAACTTGTTTATTTCACTCATTTCGAAACACATATTTCAATCATTTGAAAAAAGTTGGTTTCACTCATTTCAAAAAACTGATTTCACTCGTTTCAATTCAAAGACAGTGTTCACTTCATTGAGATGTGAAACTTGTTATTTGAATACATTTTGAACGAGTTTAAAATTCTTGCAACATATTTCACTCATTTCTAATAAACATATTTCACTCATTTCTTAAAAATGATTTAACTTGTTTATTTCACTCATTTCAAAATACTTATTTCAGTCATTTCTAAACACATATTTCAATCATTTGAAAAAATTGGTTTCGCTCATTTCAAAAAACGGATTTCACTACTTTTAATTCAAAGATAGTGCTCACTCAATTGAGATGTGAAACTTGTTAGTTGAATACATTTTGAATGAGTTTAAAATTCTTGCAACAAATTTCACTCATTTCAAATAAACATATTTCACTCATTTCTTAAAAAATGTTCACTCATTTTAAAATACTTATTTCAGTCATTTCAAAACACATATTTCAATCATTTGAAATAATTGGTTTCACTCATTTCAAAAAACGGATTTCATTCATTTCAATTCAAAGACAGTGTTCAAAAACTTGTTATTTCGAACATGTGAAACTGGAAACAAAAATGTGAGATCAACTTCCACTCATTTTCAAAAACTTATTACACTCCTTTGAAAAAACACATTTTACTCATTTTCAAAAACTCATTTCACTCATTTTCAAAAACTTATTTGACTGCTTTGAAAAAAATAACTAGAATTGAAATACAATTGAAAATTCAAACTAGTCAAAATATATCCAAGATTTGTCTGGATTTAAAGATCTTGTCGGCCTAAATACAAATATATAAAAAGTTTCCAAAACAAAAATCCAGTTTATAAGTTATGAGCAATTCAAAATGCTAGATTGAAAATAAAAGGCAAGTTTTTTGTTTGGAGAGAGAAGGAGAGGAGGACGACATGTCCATGCAGCAAGTGCTGTACTATTCTAAGTGAAAGCACCATCCATTAGTACTTTGCCTGACAAAAGTCTGTGCATGTCAATTGTATTAGTTGTGTATTCTATCTGTATCTTCAAATGTGAAAAGAATTTTATTTTCTTAGCACGAATCTTAAAGTCTGAGGTGTAAGATGGATCCTTTGCCGGTACATACTGGTTCCGGTAAAAGGGACATTGCGGTCGCCCTACCTCTTTCCATCTCACTGCTTCTCGGGCGAAAACCCTAACTACGGTGGAGGGCAACAACGCTCAAGGCGTCATGTTCTTCCTGAAGGCATCGCCGTGATAGCTTTGTGATGGTGGGCACCGTTTGGGTTCGTTGGCAGGTGCAGATGGTGTGCCCCTCTTCCTCCACGGGCATCTGTTCTGGACTTCTGGGGAAACCCAAGATCTGGGTCTCCCAGATCGGATGATGACGGAGATTGTGGTGTTGCTTTCCCTCACGAGGGCATTGTTTTGGAGCAGAGGTTCACTGGAGCGGCCAACAGGTGGAGCAGTGTTGCATCTACCGCATTGAAGACGACAGTTCTCGGCAACGTGGAGCAGTGCAGTCTCGGTGTTTGACGCGGTTTGATGGACGTGCGCAGGCCGGTGGCGTTGTCTGGCATCGTGGTGATGTCGACGGCGGATGGGCCCGGCAAGGTCTATGAAATGATGCCTCCTGAAGATGGCGGCGGTAGATCCTAGAGCGTGCGCATGCGGTTCACGTTTGCAGGACACCTAAACCGGTTGGTACTCTCAGTTTGCCAGGCGGGCGGCTTCTTGATGCCACTAGATTAGATGGTGTCCGTTGATGCGGTCAGGACACATCTTTATACTTGTAGGTGTAGCGACTTTGTTAGCTTCGAAGGTGGCTTTGGATTGATCTTTGTATTTATTTTGTCAGACTGAATAACTTGAAGATGACTGTACGCATCATTTTGATGCAGAGGCCGAGGGTAATCCTCCTTTAAAAAAAACGCATATCCATTCCAAGGGTCGAGAATTATGTCACAGGATTTGCACCATGGGCTGCATTTAATTATTTAATCCTCGCTACTTTTCCTAGATGCTTCCTATCATCTTACTTGTTGTGAATTATCCAGCAATACCATATTATTGTCCTGACCATGCCAAGAGTACATGCTCTGTTTTACAACCCCTAGTTGGTCCATGTGTTGCTTGGTTTAGTTCTCTGAAATTATTCTTGATGTGATGTATAACTCAAAAAATGGTTACTTTAGTGCACAGCTAGCTGATGGATCACATGTCATCCCTTGAAATTCTATTACTGCTCCCCTACAAAATTTGCACTGTTCTTGATTAGAGCCTTGTTCCTACCAGATGCAAGAACATGAGCACAAGTATGCTTGTCTTGCCTATAATAATGGTGTAGCATAAACATATCAGTTATTGGAATTTAATTCCGTTGATGAAAGTAGCATTACCTTCTGTTCAGTTTAACTTTGACCATCGACAAAGTCTAAAATTGATCTCATTCAAGTTCTTCCCTTTTGTACCAAGCTATTGAACCAAGGTTTGGGCATATGTAATCTTGATAATTGGACGTAGGTTTCTTGCTTTGCAGGTTTCCTAAAGCTAGCCAACAAAAATATTCAAGGAAGTTGATGGTGAAATTTCAGTAGAGTAACTATTTCGATAATAAACATTTTCCTATGGATCAGTCCCATATGGGCATTTTTTAATTAAACTAGATGCTTATTCTTGCTGGATTTCTAACTGTAGTTAGTACTTCTAATGTTAAAACCATGATTAGCCCACTAAATTTATCCTCAGTAGTATTGTGTTATTTGTGCGAATCGACATGTATAACTTATTGTTAGCTTCTGTGATTGGGTTAAAGTGTTATTTTGCTGATTATGTGTGTATTTTCCATTTTTTGCTTCAAAGTCCTGAATTATTCTCTATCTTCTTGAGTACTTTGTGTCATTCCTGTATTTCCTGGACTTTTCAAGGAAACATACAGAAATTTTAATTACTTCTGCACTGATATGATGTTTCTGTAAAGAAACCAGAGTTAATTTTCATGATTTTTTAATATTACAATTTTTCTAAGAAACTTGGCTCTTTCCTAGCATTTTTCTATGCGTGATATCCTCCCCACTCGTCAAAACTGACATGGCGATCTCCTCATGGTGGGAGAGGATCCCACATGGCCATTGAAATCCCCCGAGGAGGATTAGAGCCCTGGGATACTTTCCTCCTAAGTTGCACGGATACGGATACGGACACCGTGATATGGGGACATGTCAAAAAAAAAACCCGCAGATACGGGGATACGTTTGTATATATATAATAAAGAAATAAAAATATAGGAAATAATGATTACATGAAAATATGACAGTTTAAGAATACTAATAAGGTGATAGAAACATGGGAAATGCAACTTCAATTTGAAGCTACCAAAGGGTAAGATCAGTGACATTTGGGCACTCGAGGTGGGAATAATGAGGCAAGAAAAGGAAGGTGGTTGTCGTGGGTATGGATAGATAGGCTTTTCCCGTGTCCATGAGGTATCCCACAGGTATCTCCAAAGTATCCGAATTTATTTATTGATTTGAAAAACAGAAAATAGGGGGATACGTGTCCGATACGTTTTGAGAAGTATCCAAACGTATCCAAGTATCCGATACGCCTGATACGGCAGTTTCCAGAAGTATCCGGATAACTTAGCTTTCCCCTTGCAACCAAATGAGTAGTCCATATTAGTGAATCTTAGGTGATGCCGAGTAAATCCGCATGTAACTTATGTAACGGTGGATTTGGGGTGGCTTTCCCCTTTCTTTTTCAATGAATGATACGCACACTTGTGCGTATTCAAGGAAAAAAAATTAGGCCTCGGTGTACCACAACATGAATTTGTTCTGTTTTGCTAAGGGAACATGCAAAGAAGGCCTACTTAAGGAATCAAATCCTTACTCACCACGGTTCGGGGCAGAGGCTGCTGGGTGGAGGAAGTACGGGCAGCGAATCAGCGGTCGTCGGGGCGGGGAGCAAGCAGAGGCGCCCCACTAGAGGATGAGCTCCAGGTGTTGTGTGTCGGGGTTGGCGGAGGTCTTGGCATGAACAGATCCAAGAACCTATAAGTCACTTGAGCTCATAAATTTTAAGCAAATAAGGTAAATGGCACACACTTCACGGATATGCATCAACATAACCAGGAAATAATGCATTTTTAGGACTCACAAAGCTATGTATCAACATAACCAGGAAATAATGCATGTTCAGGACACACCCAAATTATGCATCATATGAACATCCACACATTTTTTTCATGCCTGGAATAATTCATAAGAACATACGTACAAACATGAAAAAACTACGCAAGTTTGCTGCTTTACCTCAAGTTACAGGTGATTGCACGGCGGTGGAGTTGTAGTCCGGGACAGGAGAACAACAGAGACGGAGAGCTCCTTCCCCGCAAAGAAAAAAAAACTGTGGCGACCTGTGACCGGGTACAGCTCCTGTGGCGGCAGTCGTCGTCGTCGAGCTCAAGCGGCCGCCGGTCACCTTGGTCGAGGTGGATGGGGGTGGCGGTGGAGCGGGGAAGAGGAAGCTGAGGCGATGGATGTGGAGGCGGCCGGCGGCGCGCCGGCAGCGAGAGTGGTGTCGTGGTCGAGGCCCTGCTGTGGGAGAGGACGACCGGTCGCCGTGTGCGAGGTCCTCCGGCGGCCGGTCGTCCCAGCTGCGGGAGAGGGCAGCCCAGGAGAAAGGGAGCGGCGAAGGCTCTCCTGCGAAAAGCTGGTCGTGTGGTCGACACGGGGAAAAGGCATCAGCCAAAGATGAACGAGACTGGAGAGGGGAAAAGGCATTCCTTCTCTTGTAAGTTATTATCCCCAACCCCATGTGGCTCAAGCCTGCGTGTGAATACTCCACCGAAATCTTACTACAGTCCTCATAGAAAAATACCAGGTGCTACCAACACTTAGGTGATACCGTGATACGGGCTTCTGGACCGTCGGCTCCTAGACGTCTATTATACCTACGTGAAATTTTGAGACTCCTGAATGACTTTTTTTGCAAAATGTTCAAGAACTTACGGGAGCCGTCAGATCTGAGATCCAACGGCTCCCGGAAGCCCGTATCTTGGTATGACCTAACACGTGGTATCACCTGACATCTTCCCTCAGTCGTCATGATCCCAAAGGTGGTACGTAGGTGACCGTAAAAAGACCTACTTTGGTGATCCTAAAAAACATTTCTATCCCTTATGTATAATATAATATATATATAATAATCTTTACCTACTAATAAAGCACGGAACGAGTCTGTTGGGTTCACCGTCGTGGCGTTTTTACAAAAATGTCCCTGTGTTTTTTAGTATTCAACCCGCAGTCCTTTTTTAATCTAAGAAAACGTTTCAATCTTTCAATCTAAATCTAAATAAACGTCGTGGAAGGCAGGCAGGGGAGGTTCCAGGCCGCGATGTCGTGGAAGAAGACTACCGACGCGACATCGTTCATTCTCTGGTCGCATCACGCTGGGCGGGAATGGTTCGAGGGCGACCGAATCCACGCACGGGGATGTTGTGTTGGCAAACACGGGAGGAGATGGAGCAAGGCAGGGACCGGAGATTCTAGGTAGGTGGCGACCAGGAGGTTGATGGCTGGCGGCTGCTAGCCGTCGATGTCGCCTGCCCTGTCAGGCGGTGGGAACAAAGCCACGGCGGCGGCGCAAGAGCTAAGAGGAGGGAAGCCAGAGCAGAGGACGAGCGAAGGCGGTTGTTCATGGCTGCGAAGCTGCAAGAGGGCGCGAGGAGAGGCGCGGGGCAGCGGCGCGAGGAACGACGCGTGAAAGAGGAAAGAGTATGGTGCGGCCTGGCTCGATGCTGTTGGAGCGGGGCAAAGACAGCGGTGCTGGCGGGGCGCGTTTTCTCTCCTGGTGGCGGCGCTCGAGAGGAACGAACGAGGAAAAGGGGATCGAGGAGGAGGACGAGGGGATCGGGCTAGGGTTAATTAAGGAAGGGGTTTAGTTGGGCCGCCGGGCCCAATTAGCGGACCCAATAAAATTGATTGTCGACATGATTTGGACATAGGTCTAGGTTTTAAAAATGTCGCATAACCCATCTCATGGTTATTGGGTTAGGGCCGGGCGGTATTTGCTTCTCCCGTTGCAACGCACGGGCTCTTTTGCTAGTCTAAAAAAAGAGGTGATCATGAAAATATGTGAAGGCTAAAACAGACTTTGACAAAGTCCGTTCAAATATAAATCATTCGTTACGGCTCGATTCATTAAAAAAAGGTCGAAGAGAATTGACAGGTTAATAAACGAAAAACCGGGCGAGAACCGTTACAACAGCCCGCAAAAGCAAGGCACATCGGGCGACCTAGCAACCCACACAAGAACGCACACACGCCATCGAGGAGAGAAGCGTTGTCGAGGTTGCAGCCCGGCATCATCGTCATCGCGCCCTCCGCGAGGGCGACTCCGACTACACCATCAACGACCACCAAAGAAGTCCTCATCGCAAACAAGCGTCGAGGCTTGCGCCAGTCGATGCCAAACAGTCAGCAACATGCGCCGGCGACCAGGCAACGCCGACTATCGACCAACATTGCAGGAGAAATCAGGTGGGGAACTCCTCCCATGGTGATTCTCAAAAAAACATTGCAGGAGAAAGCGTTGGACTTGCGCCGAGCCAGCGCCAGAGCCGACCACCCCTCTCGTGTCATCATCACTGCAAGGGCCCCTCCTCAGCAGCTTCGACTTCAGGAAGACAAAACGAGGCATGACAACTCCTCAAACACACCAGAAGAGACCCACTACCAAGAACCATCAGCAAACCTGACTCCACCCGAAGCCGACATCGTTGCCACATACAAGAAGTCGCACAACCATCCGCATTGCCATATGGTCACCTACCAACCACAATGCCACAATCGTCCAACCCATGAAGCATGCAAACGGTATCCAAAGCTCTTCAAGGCGACGCCCCGAGGAGGGAAGCGAAGATGACGACGTCGTCGTCTGACCCAACTGGGCCTTAGGCTTTCACCCAAAGAATAAGATCTAAGGGTGTAGGAGGATGCATAACTCCACAACGACGCCTCCAAGGAGGTTAAACGACGTCCACAGACGCCGACGCCGCCGGACGGCAAGACCGGACAAGCTTTCGCCCGGAGCATACCCAACACCACTAGCACCCTCACGCAACGCACCTTCGCTGACCCGCCCACCTCTCGCAGAACCACCGCGCCAGCAGCACCAGAGAGCAACCAAGCACCACACCTCCCCGTCGGTCAGAAGACGCAGATGGGCCAGTTCCGGCCGATCTGGCATCCCACAACCGCTGCACCAAATAGGAGCCACCATAGGCCAGCACGCCACCGGCCCAACCATGGACGTGCCCACAAGGCAGGCGGGGGCGGCGCACTCGCCCTGACCATCGGAGAGAAGCAGCTGGTCGTAGACCAGTCGCCCGTCGACGACGCTGTCACGACTGCCACCCCGCGAGAGCTGCTTCGAGGGGTTGTCCCGCCGGAGAAGAAGCGTAGTGGCCCGCCGACGATGCACCTGAAGCCCTCAATTGGATCCATCTTGACGCAGAAAAGGGGATCAAACCTTCCCACCCCGAGCTCCCGTGGCCTGGCACGAGGAAGTCGACCCCGCCGCCACCGTCCGCCACCCGGGCTTAGCCCGGCGGCCACCTCCGGCGACGACGTAGGGAGGAAGGAGGGGCGGCCCGTCGGCGCGGGTTGGGGGTCCTCCCGTGTCGCCTGAGACAAGACTATGTAGGGGCAGTTTTTTGTTTGCTTACTCTATATTCTTCCACTATAATTGGATCCAAAAACATACATTTCATTCAGAAGCATCGATTTCATTCATATAAACAGGGACTGAACATTAGTCGCACTGCGACTTACATTCGTAGAACAAGTAATCAATTACTACTAACTCCTTACGGCTACCACGAGACTTGTCGGCAGTGGTGCTGAACGTGGCGTTGGATGTTGCAATCTCACAGAAATGGGCCTAGTTGCCCTTGTCCCACGCTGGTCATGCGTGGTGGTAACATTGCCGGCCATCATGGACTGGAAATGGGCATCCGCGCCCTCGCCCGGGCGCGCGGCCACAAATCTATCGTCCCGTTCCGCGTCCATGGCACTGTCGTATAAGGCTCAAAAGGGGCTAGTTTGTCCAGCCCATCCTACTCCTCAAACATGAAGAGCAGTGGGTGTTCCTTTCGCTGCACCACTGAAGTGGTGCAACATGCAAAAATGTTTCCATGACATCAAATGGAAATGCTGACATGGTAGCCAAATGGGTTGCCAGTGGTGCAACTTCATGAAATGCTGCTATGGCAGCCAAAAATTACGCCACGGCAGACAAGCATGCCACGGGGACCAACCTATGAAATGTTAGGGTTTGGGAAACTGCTCGACACCCAATATGGGTGTCTCTATCTCATATATATAAAGGGTACACGAAGTGTACAAATATAATATACACGGTATACACAGAAGCTACGTATAAAACATTATCTAACACCCTCCCTCAATCTTAACTGTGGCCTGAAGTACAAAGCAAGTTAAGATTGCACCTACAACCTTCAAACTGAGGTTGTGGAAGTGGCTTCGTGAAGATGTCATCAAATTTATCTTTGGAGGAGATGAACTTGATATGAAGAAGATTTTGTGCAACACGTTCCCTCACAAAATGATAGTCAACTTCGATGTGCTTGGTACGAGCATGGAAAACTGGATTAGATGAAAGATAGGTCGCACCAATACTATCACACCAAAGAACCTGTGGTTGCTCTTGAGAGACTCCCAACTCTCTCAACAAAGACTATGCCCAAATGAGCTCAGCCGTGGCATTGGCAACCGCCTTGTACTCCGCTTCAGTGCTACTCCAAGATACTTTAGCCTACTTGCGCGCACTCCAGGTGATCAACTTGCGACCAAAGAAGATAACATAGCTCCCCGTTGATCGCCGGTCATCCAGGCTCCCAGCCCAATCTGCATCAGAGAACGCCGAGAGATCACTCGAGGAGGTAGATCGAAGATGCAAGCAATAAGAGACAATACGAGGGAGATAACGAAGTATACGCTTCACAACTGACCAGTGTGAAGTCCGAGGAGCATGAAGATACCGGCACACATAGTTTACCGCATAGGAGATATCCGGTTGTGTGATAGTCAAGTGCTACCTCTTGAGCTTGCGTTGTATTCCCTCGAAGAGGAAAGGGAGATGCAGCACAGTAGCGTAAGTATTTCCCTCAGTTTTTGAGAACCAAGGTATCAATCCAGTAGGAGACCACGCGCGAGTCCCTCGCACCTGGACAAACAAATAAGAACTTCGCAGCCAACGCAATAAGGGGTTGCCAATCCCTTTACGGTCACTTACAAAAGTGAGATCTGATAGAGATGATAATTTATATTTTTGGTATTTTTAGTTTATAAGAACAGCAAATAAAAACGGTAAAAGTAAAGTAGATGTAGATTGATATGTTGAGAATAGACCCGGGGGCCATAGTTTTCTTTAGTGGCTTCTCTCATGATAGCGATATTCTACGGCGGGTAAACAAATTACTGTCGAGCAATTGAAAGAAAAGCGAATAATTATGAGACTATCTAGGCATAATCATTGTATATAGGCATCATGTCCGAGACAAGTAGACCAACTCATGCCTGCATCTACTACTATTACTCCACACATCGACCACTATCCAGTATGCATCTAGTGTATTGAGTTCAAAAGAATAGAGTAACGCCTTAAGCATGATGACATGATGTAGAGGGATAAACTCAAGCAATATGATATAAACCCCATCTTTTTATCCTCGATGGCAACAATACAATACGTGCCTTGCTGCCCCTACTGTCACTGGGAAAGGACACCGCAAGATTGAACCCAAAGCCAAGCACTTCTCCCATTGCAAGAACTATAGATCTAGTAGGCCAAACCAAACCAATAATTTGAAGAGACTTGCAAGGATATTATGAGCACACATAAAAAGTTCAGAGAAGAACCAAATACCTTTCATAGATAATCTTGATCATAAACTCACAATTCATCGGATCTCGACAAACACACCGCAAAAAGAGATTACATCGAATAAATCTCCTCGAAGACCGAGGAGAACTTTGTATTGAGATCCAGAGAGAGAGAATAAGCCATCTAGATACTAGCTATGGACCCGAAGGTTTGAGGTAAACTACTCACAACTCATGGTGAGAGCGATGATGATGTTGATGAAGGCCTCCGTGATGGATCCCCCTCTGATGGAGCTCCAGAACAGGCTCCAAGATGGGATCTCCACGGGAACAGAATGTACGGTGGTGGAATTAGGGTTTACTCTCTATTCACGGAGTTTCTGGGGTACGTGGACTTATATAGGAAGAAGGAGGGCACCGGGGGCCACTTGAGGAGGCCTCGAGGCAGGGGCGCGCCCTGGGAAGGGGGGCATGCCCCCCACCCTTGAGGGCAGCTCCTCGATCCTCTGACGTGGTTCTCAAGCTTCCTGTGCGTGATTTTCTCCAAAAATATCTCGCGCGAAGGTTTCATTCCGTTTGGACTCCGTTTCATATTCTTTTTCCGCAAAACCCTGAAATAGGCAAAAAACAGCAATCTGGACTGGGCCTTTGGGTTAGTAGGTTAGTCCCAAAAATGATATAAAAGTGAATGATAAAGTCCATTAAACATCCAAGACTTCATAGATAATAGCATGGAACAATAAAAAATTATAGATACGTTGGAGATGTATCAAGCATCCCCAAGCTTAATTCCTGCTCGTCCTCGAGTAGGTAAATGATAAAGAAAGAATTTTTGATGTGGAATGCTAACCAATATAGTTTTTCAATGTAATTCTCTTAATTGTGGCACGAATGTTCCGATCTGAAAGATTCAAGATAAAAGTCTATATTGACATAAGAAATAACAATACTTCAAGCATACTAACAAAGCAATCATGTCTTCTCAAAATACTATGGCTAAAGAAAGTTATCCCTACAAAATCATATAGTGTTGGCTATGCTCCCTCGTTATCACACAAAAATATTCATATCATGCACAACCCCGATTTCAGCCAAGCATTTGTTTTCATACTCTATCTTTTCAAACCATTCAACTTTCACGCAATACATGAGCGTGAGCCATGACATAGCACTATGGGTGGAATAGAGGTGGTTCTGGAGAAGACAAAAAGGAGGGAGATAGTCTCACATTGACTAGGCGTATCAACGGGCTATGGAGATGCTCATCAATATATATCAATGTGAGTGAGTAGGTATTGCCATGCAACGGATGCACTAGAGATAAATATGAATGAAAGCTCAACGAAAGAAACTAGTGGGTGTGCATCCAACTTGCTTGATCACGAAGACCTAGGGCATTTGAGGAAGCCCATCATTGGAATATACAAGCCAAGTTCTATAATGAAAATTCCCACTAGTATATGAAAGTGACTAAGCATGAGACTCTCTACAATGAAGAACATGGTGTTACTTTGAAGCACAAGTGTGGAAAAAAGATAGTAGCAATTGTCCCTTTTTTCTGTTCTCTTTTTCCCCTTTTTTTGGGCCTTTCTTTTTTCTTTGGCCTTTCTCTTTTTTTCCTTTTTTTTGCGGAGGGGGATTTAGCCTTTCCTCCCATGGGACAATGCTCTAATAATGATGATCATCAGACTTTCATTACAACTCGATACTACAACAACAAAGTATGACTCTATATGAATGCCTCCGACGGTGTACCGGTATGTGCAATGAAACAAGAGTGACATGTATAGAAAAATTATGCATGGTGGCCTTGCCACAAATACGATGTCAACTACATGATCATGCAATGGCAATATGACAATATGATGCGTGTCATATGAACGGAACAGTGGAAAGTTGCATGGCAATATAGCTCGGAATGGCTATGGAAATTCCATGATAGGTAGGTATGGTGGTTGTTTTGAGGAACAATATGGTTGCTGTTTTGAGGAAGGATATATAGTGGGTTTATGGCACCGGCGAAGTTGCGCGGTACAAGAGAGGCTAGCAATGGTGGAAGGGTGAGAGTGCGTATAATCCATGGACTCAACATTAGTCATAAGAACTCATATACTTATTGCAAAAATCTACGAGTCATCAAAACAAAGCAATCAACGCATGCTCCTAGGGGGGAGGTTGGTAGGAGTTAACCATCGCGCGCCCTCGACCTCCACACAAAGGTTGGCACTCTACAAACACCTCATGCTCTAACTTTGTCACATAGCGGTTCACATACGTGCATGATACGGGAATCACTAAACTTTAACACAACTATTTCTCAATTTCATAATAACTCCACTAGCATGACTCTAATATCACTATCCTCATATCTCAAAACAATTATCAAGCATCCAACATCTCATTCTATTCAATGCACTTGGTGTGAATTTTTTACTACATTGACATTGGATGTCTATCATGTGAAGACTTGTTATTTTAGCCTAAACACATTACCATGCTGTTTTAATAGACTCTCAAATAGATATAAGTGAAGCATGAGAGTTCATCAATTTCTACAAAATATTACCACCACCGTGCTCTAAAAGATATAAGTGAAGCACTAGAGCAAAAACTATTCAACTCAAAAGATATAAGTGGAGCACATAGAGTGCTCTAAAAATTTATAGGCCATATTTAACTCTCTCAAATAGGTGTGTCCAGCAAGGATGATTGTGGCAGACTAACAAGCAAAGACTCAAATTATAGAAGACGCTCCTAGCAAAGCACATAACATGTTGCGAATAAAAGTATAGCTCCAAGTATAGTTACCGATGGATGAAGACGAAAGAGGGGATGCCTTTCCGGGGCATCCCCAAGATTAGGCTTTTGATTATCTTGAATTTACTTGGGGTGCCATGGGCATCCCCAAGCATAGTCCTTTGCTACTCCTTGTTCCATAGTCCATCAAAGCAATACTCAAAACTTGAAAACTTCACAACACAAAACTTAGACATAAATTCTCGTGAGCCCCGTTAGTATAAGAAAGCAAACCAGTACTCAAAGGTACATCAATGAGTTCATTATTTGTTTATATTGGTGTTAAACCTACTGCACTCCAACTTCTCTATGGCTCATATCCTCCAATACTACTCATAGATGCATCGGAATAAGCAAACAACACACGAAAAACAGAATCTGTCAAAGGCACAACAGTCTGTAGTAATCTACAGGTTTCGCCTACTTCTGGAACTCCAAAAAATTCAAACTAAATAGGTAAATTTGAGGAATTTGTCTACCAATCATCTTCAAAAAGAATCAACTAAAAATCACGCTCCAGTAAAATCTCACGACTACTTTAGCGAGCGCTAACAATTCTGTTTTTCATAGCAAGATCACATAAACTTCACACAAGTCTTCCCAAAGGTTCTACTTGGCACAGACACTAAAAAAACATGAAAACACATATAATCAGAGGTTAGATGCAATATTTATTCCCTAACAGCAACAAAAACAAAAAAACAAAAAATTGGGTTGCCTCCCAACAAGCGCTATCTAGGTATTGCCATCCTTGGAAGGCAATCCATAAGTGGCTCTCATGATAGATTCATATGGTAATTTGATTTTCTTTCTAGGAAAGTGTTCCATGCCTTTCCTTAACGGAAATTGGAATCTAATGTTTCCTTCCTTCATATCAATAATTGCACCAATCGTTCTAAGGAAAGGTCTACCAAGAATAATATGACATGAAGGATTGCAATCTATATCAAGAACAATGAAATCTACGGGCACATAATTCCTATTGGCAACAATAAGAACATCATTAATTCTTCCCATAGGTTTCTTAATAGTGGAATCCGCAAGATGCATATTTAAAGAACAATCATCAAGCTCATGGAACCCTAGCAAATCGCACAAAGTTTTTGGGATAGTGGAGACACTAGCACCCAAATCACACAAAGCATAGCATTCATGATCTTTTATTTTTATTTTGATAGTAGGTTCCCATTCATCATAATGCTTTCTAGGTATAGAAACTTCCAACTCAAGTTTTTCTTCATAAGATTGCATCAAAGCATCAACTATGTGTTTAGTGAAAGCTTTATTTTGACTATAAGCACGCGGAGAATTTAGCACGGACTGCAACAAGGAAATACAATCAATCAAAGAGCAATTATCATAATTGAATCCCTTGAAATCCAAAGTAGTGGGTTCGTCACTATGCAAAGTTTTAATCTCTTCACTCCCACTTTTAGCAATTTTAGCATCAAGATCTAAAAACTCCGAATCATTGGGACACCTTAAAGCAGAATCATCTCCAATCCTATATTTATCAAGATTAATACTAGAAAACAAGGATCTAATAGGAGACACATCAATAACTTTCAGATCTTCATCTTTATTTTCATGATAACTAGAAGAACACACTTTAATATAATTTTCTCTTTTAGCACGCATTCTAGCGGTTCTTTCTTTGCATTCATCAATGGAAATTCTCATGGCTTTGAGAGACTCATTGATATCATGTTTAGGTGGGATAGATCTAAGTTTCAAAGAATCAACATCAATAGTAATTCTATCCACACTTCTAGCCAATTCATCATCCTTAAGCAATTTCTCTTCAAGCATAGCATTGAAATTCTTTTGCGAGATCATAAACTCTTTAACACTAGTTTCAAATTCAGAAGGCATTTTTCCATAAGAGTTGTTGTAGGAATTACCATAATTATTAGAGGAATTACTAGAGAAAGGCCTAGGATTAAAATTACCTCTATAAGCATTGTTACCAAATTTATTCCTACCAACAAAATTCACATCCAAAGATTCATTGTTATTCTCAATCAAAGTGGACAAAGGCATATCATTAGCATCAGAAGAAGCACTCTTAGCAGCAAACAATTTCATAAGTTCATCCATCTTTCCACTCAAAACACTAATTTCGTCGATAGCATGCACTTTTTTACTAGTAGATCTTTTGGTGTGCCATTGAGAATAATTAACCATAATATTATCTAGGAGTTTGGTAGCTTATCCTAAGGTAGTTTCCATGAAAGTGCCTCCGGCAGCCGAATCTAAAAGATTTCTAGAAGCAAAATTCAAGCCAGCATAAAAGTTCTGAATAATCATCCATAGATTCAAACCATGTGTAGGGCAATAACGTATCATCAATTTCATTCTCTCCCAAGCTTGTGCAACATGCTCATGATCTAGTTGCTTAAAATTCATAATATCGTTTCTAAGAGAGATGATCTTAGCAGGAGGGAAATACTTAGAGATAAAAGCATCTTTGCACTTATTCCATGAATCAATACTATTTCTAGGCAAAGAGGAAAACCAGGTTTTAGCACGATATCTAAGTGAAAATGGAAATAACTTCAATTCAACAATATCGTTATCTGTATCCCTTTTCTTTTGCATATCACACAAATCAACAAAGTTGTTTAGATGGGTAGCCACATCTTCACTAGGAAGGCCGAAGAATTGATCTTTCATGACAAGATTCAACAAAGCAGCATTGATCTCACAAGATTCAGCATCGGTAATAGGAGCAATCAGAGTGCTAATAAAGTCATTGTTGTTGGTATTGGAGAAGTCACACAATTTGGTATTGTTCTAAGCCATAGTGACAAGCAAGCAATCCAACACACACAAGCAAACAAGAAGCAAGCGAACGACAAACACACGGCGGAAGAAGGGCAAATAAAACGGCAAGGGTGAAGTGGGGGAGAGGAAAATGAGAGGCAAATAAATGTAATGCAAAGGATCAGGGTTTGTGATAGGTACTTGGTATATGACTTTTGCGTAAGCCTCCCGGCAACGGCGCCAGAAATTCTTCTTGCTACCTCTTGATCTTGCGTTGTATTCCCTCGAAGAGGAAAGGGAGATGCAGCACGGTAGCGTAAGTATTTCCCTCAGGTTTTGAGGACCAAGGTATCAATCCAGTAGAAGACCATGCGCGAGTCCCTCACACCTGCACAAACAAATAAGAACTTCGCAGCCAACGCGACAAGGGGTTGTCAATCCCTTTACGGTCACTTACGAAAGTGAGATTTGATAGAGATGATAACTTATATTGTTGGTATTTTTAGTTTATAAGAACATCAAATAAAAACGGTAAAAGTAAAGTAGATGTAGATTGATATGTTGAGAATAGACCTGGGGGCCATAGTTTTCTCTAGTGGCTTCTCTCATGATAGCGATATTCTACGGCGGGTAAACAAAGTAATGTCGAGCAATTGATAGAAAAGCGAATAATTATGAGACTATATAGGCATGATCATTGTATATAGGCATCACTCCCGAGACAAGTAGACCGACTCCTGCCTGCATCTACTACTATTACTCCACACATCGACCGCTATCCAGCATGCATCTAGTGTATTGAGTTCAAAAGAACAGAGTAACGCCTTAAGCAAGATGACTTGATGTAGAGGGATAAACTCAAGCAATATGATATAAACCCCATCTTTTTATCCTCGATGGCAACAATACAATATGTGCCTTGCTGCCCCTACTGTCACTAGGAAAGGACATCGCAAGATTGAACCCAAAGCCAAGCACTTCTCCCATTGCAAGAACTATAGATCTAGTAGGCCAAACCAAACCAATAATTCGAAGAGACTTGCAAGGATATTATGAGCACACATAAAAAGTTCAGAGAAGAACCAAATATCTTTCATAGATAATCTTGATCATGAACTCAAAATTCATCGGATCTCGACAAACACACCACAAAAAGAGATTACATCGAATAGATCTCCTCGAAGACCGAGGAGAACGTTGTATTGAGATCCAGAGAGAGAGAAGAAGCCATCTAGATACTAGCTATGGACCCGAAGGTCTAAGGTAAACTACTCACAACTCATGGTGAGGGCGATGATGATGATGATGAAGGCCTCCGTGATGGATCCCCCTCCGGTGGAGCTCCAGAACAGGCTCCAAGATGGGATCTCCATGGGAACAGAAGGTACGGCAGTGGAATTAGGGTTTTCTCTTTGTTCACGGAGTTTCTGGGGTACATGGACTTATATAGGAAGAAGGAGGGCACCAGGGGCCACTTGAGGAGGCCTCGAGGTAGGAGGGCGCGCCCTGGAAAGGGGGGGCACGCCCCCACCCTCGAGGGCAGCTCCTCGATCCTCTGACGTGGTTCTCAAGCTTCCTGTGCGTGATTTTCTCCAAAAATATCTCTCGCAAAGGTTTCATTCCGTTTGGACTCCGTTTGATATTCTTTTTCTGCAAAACCCTGAAATAGGCAAAAAACAACAATCTGGACTGGGCCTTTCGGTTAGTAGGTTAGTCCCAAAAATGATATAAAAGTGAATGATAAAGCCCATTGAACATCCAAGGCTTCATAAATAATAGCATTGAACAATAAAAAATTATAGATACGTTGGAGACGTATCATCAAGTACTGCAAACCACCAATAATATTGCAATATTCTGTTGCATCATCTGAAGGAAGCAAGGCACCATCCAACACTAGTAGAAAAAGGGCCTAATGTGAAGCACATTAGTCCCGGTTTGGAACTGAACCGACACTAATGTGACCATTATTCCCGGATCCAACGGCTAGGTGGGCGCATCTCATTAGTACCGGTTTGTGGTGAACCTTTAGTATCGGTTCGTGCCACGAACCGGTACTAAAGAGGGTGTGGCAGGCTGTGGTCAGGCTGGGGCCCCATCAACACCTTTAGAACCCGTTCATGCCACAACCCGGTACTAGAGGTATCTAGTTGATTCATTCTGCAGCGCTTTTTTAGTCCGAGCTCGCTCCTCTAACAGAGTTTTTACCACCTTAAATATGTTACTTCTCAAACTATCACAACCACTTGGTCTTCATTGAACTCTATGTGTAGAATTTGTGGCCACAGTATGAGTCTTCTCCGGTTTCTAAACCGGTGAGGACTCATATTGACAATTCAGATTGTACACAAAAAGATCGTTGATGATCAATTTGTTTTTGATGTATTTCTCTGGACAATCTCTTTCAAAGTATCAGGGTTTCAGACGTAAAAACTCATCTGTTACACCAGCACTTAATTTTTTAAACTTGTAACAACCCCGGACTTTTTTGCGTTCAGTATGCACTATTGAAAGCCACGTCATCAACTTTCAACCCTTTCTGACATCATTTGCTATTTTTCATTCATTTATTGATTTGTTTTGAGAGCTAAATGACCGTGAAATCGAAAAGCACTACAAAATGAACTCTAAAAAGGTTGAAACTTGGAATGGTATCATCATTTAACCCACATAGCATGTGCAAAAAAGTAGAGAGGGTCACGACAAAACCTTGATGCACTTCGTGTACAAACTGGACAATCTCTTTCGAAGTATCAGGGTTTCAGACGTAAAAACTCATCTGTTACATCGGCACTTCATTTTTTTAAACTTGTAACAACCCCGTACTTTTTTTGCGTTCAGTATGTGTAAAAAAGTAGAGAGGGTCACGGCAAAAACTTGATGCACTTCATGTAGAAACTGGACAATCTCTTTTGAAGTATCACGGTTTCAGACGTAAAAACTCATCTGTTACACCGGCACTTCATTTTTTTTTAAACTTGTAACAATCCCGGACTTTTTTGCGTTCGGTATGCACGATTCAAAGCCATGTCATCAACTTTCAACCATTTCTGACATCATTTGCTATTTTTCATTCATTTACTGATTTGTTTTGAGAGCTAAATGATCATGAAATTGAAAAGCACTAGAAAATGAACTCTAAAAAGGTTGAAACTTGGCATGGTATCATCATTTCACCCACATAACATGTGCAAAAAAGTAGAGAATGTCACGGCAAAAACTTGACGCACTTCGTGTACAAACTGGATAAACTCTTTCGAAATATCAGGGTTTCGGACGTAAAAACTCATTTGTTACACCGGCACTTCATTTTTTGAACTTGTAACAACCCCGGACTTTTTTTTGCGTTCAGTATGCATGATTCAAAGCCACGTCATCAACTTTCAACCCTTTCTGACATCATTTGCTATTTTTCATTCATTTACTGATTTGTTTTGAGAGCTAAATGACCGTGAAATTCAAAAGCACTACAAAATGAACTCTGAAAAGGTTGAAACTTGGCATGGTATCATAATTTCACCCACATAGCATGTGCAAAAATGTAGAGAGGGTCACGGCAAAAACTTGATGCACTTCGTGTACAAACTGGACTATCTCTTTGTAGTATCAGGCTTTCGGACGTAAAAACTCATCTGTTACATTGGCACTTCATTTTTTTAAAACTTGTAACAACCCCGGACTTTTTTTGCGTTCAGTATGCACGATTCAAAGCCACGTCAACAACTTTCAACCCTTTCTGACATCATTTGCTATTTTTCATTCATTTACTGATTTGTTTTGAGAGCTAAATGACCGTGCAATTGGAAAGCACTACAAAATGAACTCTGAAAAGGTTGAAACTTGGCATGGTATCATCATTTCACCCACATAGCATGTGCAAAAATGTAGAGAGGGTCACGGCAAAAACTTGATGCACTTCGTGTACAAACTGGACAATCTCTTTCGAAGTATCAGGGTTTCGGACGTAAAAACCCATCTGTTACATCGGCACTTCATTTTTTTAAACTTGTATCAACCCCAGACTTTTTTTGCGTTCAGTATGCACGATTCAAAGCCACGTCATCAACTTTCAACCCTTTGTGACATCATTTGCTATTTTATATTCATTTACTGATTTGTTTTGAGAGATAAATGACCGTGAAGTTGAAAAGCACTACAAAATGAACTCTGAAAAGGTTGAAACTTGGCAAGGTATCGTCATTTCACCCACATAGCATGTGCAAAAAAGTAGAGAGGGTCACGGCAAAAACTGGATGCATTTCGTGTAGAAACTCGACAATCTCTTTCGAAGTATCAAGGTTTTGGACGTAAAAACTCATCTATTACACCGACACTTCATTTTTTAAACTTGTACCAACCCCAAACTTTTTTTGCGTTCAGTATGCATGATTCAAAGCCACGTCAACAACTTTCAACCCTTTCTGACATCATATGCTATTTTTCATTCATCTACTGATTTGTTTTGAGAGCTAAATGACCGTGAAATTGAAAAGCACTACAAAATGAACTCTAAAAAGGTTGAAACTTGGCATGGTATCATCATTTCACCCACATAGCATGTGCAAAAATGTAGAGAGGGTCACGGGAAAAACTTGATGCACTTCGTGTACAAACTGGACAATCTTTTTCGAAGTATCAGGGTTTCAGACGTAAAAACTCATCTGTTACACCGGCACTTCATTTTTTTAAACTTGTAACAACCCCAGATTTTTTTTTGCGTTCAGTATGCTCGATTCAAAGCCATGTCATCAACTTTTAACCCTTTCTGACATCATTTGCTATTATTCATTCATTTACTGATTTGTTTTGAGAGCTAAATGACCGTGAAATTGAAAAGCACTATAAAATGAACTCTGAAAATGTTGAAACTTGGCATGGTATCATCATTTCACCCACATAGCATGTGCAAAAAGTAGAGAGGGTCACAGCAAAAACTGGATGCACTTCGTGTAGAAACTGGACAATCTCTTTCGAAGTATCAGGGTTTCGGACGTAAAAACTCATCTGTTACACCCGCACTTCATTTTTTAAAACTTGTAACAACCCCGAACTTTTCTTGCGTTCAATATGCATGATTCAAATCCACGTCATCAACTTTCATCCCTTTCTGAAATCATTTGCTATTTTTCATCCATTTACTGATTTGTTTTGAGAGCTAAATGACCGTGAAATTTAAAAGCACTACAAAATGAACTCTGAAAAGGTTGAAACTTGGCATGGTATCATCATTTCACCCACATAGCATGTGCAAAAAAGTGGAGAGGGTTACGGCAAAAACTGGATGCACTTCGTGTAGAAACTGCACACTCTCTTTCGAAGTATCACGGTTTCGTACGTAAAAACTCATCTATTACACCGACACTTCATTTTTTAAAACATGTTACAAACCCGGATTTTTTGCGTTAAGTATGCATGATTCAAAGCCACGTAATCAACTTTCAACCGTTTCTGACATCATTTGCTATTTTTCATTTATTAACTGATTTGTTTTGAGAGCTAAATGACCGTGAAATTGAAGAGCACTACCAAATGAACTCTAAAAAGGTTGAAACTTGGCATGGTATCATCATTTCACCCACATAGAATGTGCAAAAAAGTAGAGAGGGTAACAACAAAAACTTGATGCACTTCGTGTACAAACTGGAGAATCTCTTTCGAAGTATTAGGGTTTCGGACGTAAAAACTCATCTGTTACACCGGCACTTCATTTTTTTAAACTTGTAACAACCCCGGACTTTTTTTGCGTTCAGTATGCACGATTCAAAGCCATGTCATCAACTTTCAACCCTTTCTGACATCATTTGCTATTTTTCATTCATTTACTGATTTGTTTTGAGAGCTAAATGACCATGAAATTGAAAAGCACTACAATATGAACTCTATAAGGTTGAAACTTGGCATGGTATCATCATTTCACCCACATAGCATTTGCAAAAAAGTAGAGAGGGTCTCGGCAAAAACTGGATGCACTTCGTGTACAAACTGGACAATCTCTTTCGAAGTATCAGGGTTTCGCACGTAAAAACTCATCTGTTACACCGGCACTTCATTTTTTTAAACTTGTAACAGCCCCGGACATTTTTGCGTTTAATCTGCACGATTCAAAGCCACATCATCAACTTCCAACCCTTTCTGACATCATTTGCTATTTTTCATTCATTTACTGATTTGTTTTGAGAGCTAAAGGACCGTGTAATTGAAAAGCACTACAAAATGAACTCTGAGAAGGTTGAAACTTGGCATGGTATCATCATTTCACCCACATAGCATGTGCAAAAAGTAGAGAGGGTCACTGCAAAAACTCGATGCACTTCATGTACAAACTAGACAATCTCTTTCGAAGTATAAGGGTTTCGAACGTAAAAACTCATCTGTTACACCGATACTTCATTTTTTTAAACTTGTAACAACCCCGGACTTTTTTTGCATTCAGTATGCACGATTCAAAGCCACGTCATCAACTTTCAACCCTTTCTGACATCATTTGCTATTTTTCATTCATTTACTGATTTGTTTTGAGAGCTAAATGACCGTGAAATAGAAAAGCACTACAAAATGTACTCTGAAAAGGTTGAAACTTGGCATGGTATAATATTTTCACCCACATAGGATATGCAAAGAAGTAGAGAGGGTCATGGCAAAAACTTGATGCACTTCGTGTACAAATTGGACAATCTCTTTCGAAGAACATGGTTTCGGACGTAAAAACTCATCTGTTACACCGACACTTTCATTTTTTTTAAATATGTAGCAACCCCGGACTTTTTTACATTCAGTATGCACGATTCAAAGCCACGTCATCATCTTTCAACCCTTTCTGACATCATTTGTTATTTTTCATTCATTTACTAATTTGTTTTGAGAGCTAAATGACCGTGAAATTGAAAAGCACTATAAAATGAAGTGTGAAATTGTTGAAACTTGGCATGGTATCATCATTTCACCCACATAGCATGTGCAAAAAAGTAGAGAGGGTCACGACAAAAACTTGATGCACTTCATGTACAAACTGGACAATCTCTTTCGAAGTATCAGGGTTTCGGACGTAAAAACTCATCTGTTACACCGGCACTTCATTTTTTTAAACTTGTATCAACCCCAGACTTTTTTTGCGTTCAGTATGCACGATTCAAAGCCACGTCATCAACTTTCAACCCTTTCTGACATCATTTGCTATTTTATATTCATTTACTGATTTGTTTTGAGAGCTAAATGACCGTGAAGTTGAAAAGCACTACAAAATGAACTCTGAAAAGGTTGAAACTTGGCAAGGTATCGTCATTTCACCCACATAGCATGTGCAAAAAAGTAGAGAGGGTCACGGCAAAAACTGGATGCATTTCGTGTAGAAACTCGACAATCTCTTTCGAAGTATCAAGGTTTTGGACGTAAAAACTCATCTATTACACCGGCACTTCATTTTTTAAACTTGTACCAACCCCAGACTTTTTTTGCGTTCAGTATGCATGATTCAAAGCCACGTCAACAACTTTCAACCCTTTCTGACATCATATGCTATTTTTCATTCATCTACTAATTTGTTTTGAGAGCTAAATGACCGTGAAATTGAAAAGCACTACAAAATGAACTCTAAAAAGGTCGAAACTTGGCATGGTATCATCATTTCACCCACATAGCATGTGCAAAAATGTAGAGAGGGTCACGGGAAAAACTTGATGCACTTCGTGTACAAATTGGACAATCTCTTTCGAAGTATCAGGGTTTCTGACGTAAAAACTCATCTGTTACACCGGCACTTCATTTTTTTAAACTTGTAACAACCCCAGATTTTTTTGCGTTCAGTATGCTCGATTCAAATCCATGTCATCAACTTTTAACCCTTTCTGACATCATTTGCTATTATTCATTCATTTACTGATTTGTTTTGAGAGCTAAATGACCGTGAAATTGAAAAGCACTATAAAATGAACTCTGAAAATGTTGAAACTTGGCATGGTATCATCATTTCACCCAC
Source organism: Secale cereale (assembly GCA_902687465.1). Classification (NCBI taxonomy): domain Eukaryota; kingdom Viridiplantae; phylum Streptophyta; class Magnoliopsida; order Poales; family Poaceae; genus Secale; species Secale cereale. The sequence continues at coordinate 644,097,474 of LR738710.1, forward strand.
ATAGCATGTGCAAAAAGTAGAGAGGGTCACGGCAAAAACTGGATGCACTTCGTGTAGAAACTGGACAATCTCTTTCGAAGTATCAGGGTTTCAGACGTAAAAACTCATCTGTTACACCCGCACTTCATTTTTCAAAACTTGTAACAACCCCGAACTTTTCTTGCGTTCAATATGCACGATTCAAATCCACGTCATCAACTTTCATCCCTTTCTGACACCATTTTCTATTTTTCATCCATTTACTGATTTGTTTTGAGAGCTAAATGACTGTGAAATTTAAAAGCACTACAAAATGAACTCTGAAAAGGTTGAAAATTGGCATGGTATCATCATTTCACCCACATAGCATGTGCAAAAAAGTGGAGAGGGTTACGGCAAAAACTGGATGCACTTCGTGTAGAAACTGCACACTCTCTTTCGAAGTATCACGGTTTCGTACGTAAAAACTCATCTATTACACCGACACTTCAATTTTTAAAACATGTAACAAACCCAGATTTTTTGCGTTAAGTATGCATGATTCAAAGCCACGTAATCAACTTTCAACCGTTTCTGACATCATTTGCTATTTTTCATTTATTTACGGATTTGTTTTGAGAGCTAAATGACCGTGAAATTGAAGAGCACTACCAAATGAACTCTGAAAAGGTTGAAACTTGGCATGGTATCATCATTTCACCCACATAGAATGTGCAAAAAAGTAGAGAGGGTAACAACAAAAACTTGATGCACTTCGTGTACAAACTGGGCAATCTCTTTCGAAGTATTAGGGTTTCGGACGTAAAAACTCATCTGTTACACCGGCACTTTAGTTTTTTAAACTTGTAACAACCCGGACTTTTTTTGCGTTCAGTATGCACGATTCAAAGCCATGTCATCAACTTTCAACCCTTTCGGACATCATTTGCTATTTTTCATTCATTTACTGATTTGTTTTGAGAGCTAAATGACCATGAAATTGAAAAGCACTACAATATGAACTCTAAAAGGTTGAAACTTGGCATGGTATCATCATTTCACCCGCATAGCATTTGCAAAAAAGTAGAGAGGGTCTCGGCAAAAACTGGATGCACTTCGTGTACAAACTGGACAATCTCTTTCGAAGTATTAGGGTTTCGCACGTAAAAACTCATCTGTTACACCGGCACTTCATTTTTTTAAACTTGTAACAGCCCCGGACATTTTTGCGTTTAATCTGCATGATTCAAAGCCACATCATCAACTTCCAACCCTTTCTGACATCATTTGCTATTTTTCATTCATTTACTGATTTGTTTTGAGAGCTAAAGGACCGTGTAACTGAAAAGCACTACAAAATGAACTCTGAGAAGGTTGAAACTTGGAATGGTATCATCATTTCACCCACATAGCATGTGCAAAAAATTAGAGAGGGTCACTGCAAAAACTCGATGCACTTCATGTACAAACTAGACAATCTCTTTCGAAGTATAAGGGTTTCGAACGTAAAAACTCATCTGTTACACCGATACTTCATTTTTTAAACTTGTAACAACCCCGGACTTTTTTTGCATTCAGTATGCACGATTCAAAGCCACGTCATCAACTTTCAACCCTTTCTGACATCATTTGCTATTTTTCATTCATTTACTGATTTGTTTTGAGAGCTAAATGACCGTGAAATTGAAAAGCACTACAAAATGTACTCTAAAAAGGTTGAAACTTGGCATGGTATAATATTTTCACCCACATAGGATATGCGAAGAAGTAGAGAGGGTCATGGCAAAAACTTGATGCACTTCGTGTACAAATTGGACAATCTCTTTCGAAGTATCATGGTTTAGGACGTAAAAACTCATCTGTTACACCGACACTTCATTTTTTTTTAAATATGTAGCAACCCCGGACTTTTTTGCATTCAGTATGCACGATTCAAAGCCACGTCATCAACTTTCAACCCTTTCTGACATCATTTGTTATTTTTCATTCATTTACTAATTTGTTTTGAGAGCTAAATGACCGTGAAATTGAAAAGCACTATAAAATGAAGTGTGAAATTGTTGAAACTTGGCATGGTATCATCATTTCACCCACATAGCATGTGCAAAAAAGTAGAGAGGGTCACGACAAAAACTTGATGCACTTCATGTACAAAATGGACAATCTCTTTCGAAGTATCAGGGTTTCGGACGTAAAAACTCATCTGTTACACCGGCACATCATTTTTTTTAACTTGTAACAACCCCGAACTTTTTTTGCGTTCATTATGTGATGTCTACTACACAACCTTCTTATTGTAGACGTTGTTGGGCCTCCAATTGCTGTGGTTTGTAGGACAGCAGCAAATTTCCCTCAAGTGGATGACCTAAGGTTTATCAATCCCTAGTAGGCGTAGGATGAAGATGGTCTCTCTCAAACAACCCTGCAACCAAATAACAAAGATTTTCTTGTGTCCTCAACACACCAATACAATGGTAAATTGTATAGGTGCACTAGTTCGGCGAACAGATGGTGATACAAGTGCAATATGGATGGTAGATATAGGTTTTTGTAATATGAAAACATACAAACAACAAGGTAACTAATGATAAAAGTGGTCGTAAACGGTATTGCAATCCTTTGAAACTAGGCCTAGGGTTCATACTTTCACTAGTGCAAGTTCTCTCAACAAGGATAACATAATTAGATCATAAAACTATCCCTCAACATGCAACATTGAGTCACTCCAAAGTAACTAATAGAGGAGAACAAACGAAGAGATTATGATAGGGTACGAAACCACCTCAAAGTTATTCTTTCTGATCGATCTATTCAAGAGTCCGTAGTAAAATAGCACGAAGCTATTCTTTTCGTTCGATCTATCTTAGAGTTCGTACTAGAATAACACCTTAAGACACAAATCAACCAAAACCCTAATGTCACCTAGATACTCCATTGTCACCTCAAGTATCCTTGGGTATGATTATACGATATGCATCACACAATCTCAGATTCATCTATTCAACCAACACAAAGAACTTCAAAGAGTGCCCCAAAGTTTCTATCGGAGAGTCAAGACAAAAATGTGTGCCGACCCCTATGCATAGATTCCCAAGGTCACGAAACCCGCAAGTTGATCACCAAAACATACATCAAGTGAATCACGTGATATCCCATTGTCACCACAGATAAGCACGTGCAATACATACATCAAGTGTTCTCAAATCCTTAAAGACTCAATCCGATAAGATAACTTCAAAGGGAAAACTCAATCCATTACAAGAAAGTAGAGGGGTACAAACATCATAAGACCCAACTATAGTAGCAAAGCTCGCGATACATCAAGATCGTGCCATCTCAAGAACACGAGAGAGAGAGAGAGAGAGAGAGAGAGAGAGAGAGAGATCAAACACATAGCTACTGGTACATACCCTCAGCCCCGAGGGTGAACTACTCCCTCCTCGTCATGGAGAGCGCCGGGATGATGAAGATGGCCACTGGAGAGGGATTCCCCCCCTCTGACAGGGTGCCGGAATGGGTCTAGATTTGTTTTTGGTGGCAATAGAGGCTTTCGGCGGCGGAACTCCCGATCTAGGTTATTTTCTGGAGGTTTCTGTATTTATAGGAATTTTGGCGTTGGTCTCACGTCAGGGGGGGTCTCCGAGTCGTCCACGAGATAGGGGGGCGAGCCCCGAGGGGGGGGGG
>LR738710.1:644101182-644151592 GCA_902687465.1 Secale cereale
GGGGGGGTGGTAGGGCACGCCCTCAACCCTTGTGAACGGATCGGGACTCTTTTGGCCGAACTCTTTTACTCCGGGGGCTTCTTTTGGTCCATAAAAAGCATCAAAAATTGGCACGTCAATTGGACACCGTTTGGTATTCTTTTTCTGTAAAACTCAAAAACAAGGAAAAACAGATACTGGCACTGGGCTCTAGGTTAATAGGTTAGTCCTAAAAATCATATAAAATAGCATATAAATGCATATAAAACATCCAAGATGGATAGTATAATAGCATGGAACAATAAAAAAATATAGATATGTTGGAGACGTATCAGTATGCACGATTCAAAGCAACGTCATCAACTTTCAACCCTTTCTGACATCATTTGCTATTTTTCATTCATTTACTGATTTGTTTTGAGAGCTAAATGACCATGAAATTGAAAAGCACTGCAAAATGAACTCTAAAAAGGTTCAAACTTGGCATGGTATCATCATTTCACCCACATAGCATGTGCAAAAAAGTAGAGAGGGTCACGGCGAAAACTTGATGCACTTCGTGTACAAACTGGACAATCTCTTTCGAAGTATCAGGGTTTCGCACGTAAAAACTCATCTGTTACACCGGTACTTCATTTTTTAAACTTGTAACAACCCTAGACTTTTTTTGCGTTCAGTATGCACGATTCAAAGCCACGTCATCAACTTTCAACCCTTTCCGACATCATTTGCTATTTTTCATTCATTTACTGATTTGTTTTGAGAGCTAAATGACCGTGAAATTGAAAAGCACTACAAAATGAACTCTGAAAAGGTTGAAACTTGGCATGGTATCATCATTTCACCCACATAGCATGTGCAAAAAAGTAGAGAGGGTCACGATAAAAACTTGATGCACTTCGTGTACAAACTGGACAATCTCTTTCGAAGTATCAAGGTTTCGCACGTAAAAACTCATCTGTTACACCGGCACTTCATTTTTTTTAAATTTTAACAACCCAGACTTTTTTGAAACTCTAAATAAAGCAAAAATATTCAAAAGAAACTCTAAATAAAGCAAAAAACTACTCAGAAATAAATAATAGAAAAATACCATATATAAAAACTTATTTGCGCGCTACCCAGTGGGCCTGCAAGGCCTTGGACATGAATTTGCAGGCTCATAAGGCCCAGCAGGCTCACAGGGCAGCGCGGTAAAGTTAGGCCCAAAAGCCTTCTTTAGAGAGGAGCTCGAAGAAGCAGCCGCAGCTGGGTTTATAAACCAGTGCGGCTGCCCTTCGCTCGACGAGGTGGGACTAATTTTGTGCACCGCGGGAAGGGAGCGCGCGACCTTTAGTACCGGTTTGTGGCTCCAACCGGTACTAAAGGCCTTGTCTTTAGTACCGGGTGGAGCCACGAACCGGTACTAAAGCCTTCCTTACCCACCGCTTCGCCTGGCCAAAATTAACCTTTAGTACCGGTTGGTGCCTCCAACCTGTACTAAAGGCCACTCCTATATAAACAACACTTGTGAAAAATTCAGTTTCTCTCCCTCCTCTCGCTCCTCTCGACGTCGCCGCCGCCGCCGGCTCGTCCCGCACCGTCATCGTCGCCGTCGTCGCCCGGCCCGTCCCCGTCCCCGCGCGCCGTCGTCGTCGCCGTGCGTCTGCTCGTCGCCGCCGCCGTCGATCATCGCCGCGCGTCTGCTCTCCGCCGCCACCTCTATCATCGCCGCGCTATGAGCCCCCAGCCGCCCCCGTACACACACACACTAGATTTAGTTTTTTTATAGTTTTAGTTATACAAATGTTAGATGAATTTTAAAAATGGTACTTAGTTATATAGAAATGTTAGATAAATTTTCTGTTTTTATAGTTTTAGTGATAGAATGCAGTTATTTTAGTAAGAACTAGTTTATTTTTGGTAAGAACTAGTTCATTTTTATTTATAGTAAGTTCTTATTGGTTGAACTAGTTGAATTAATAGAACTAGTTGAATTAATAGAACTAGTTTATTATTTTAGCTCAAGCAATTATTCCCGCATTGACGTCGATGATGCCTATCCCGCATCCTCGTCGTCGACTCAGTGGAGGAGGCCTGCTTGATCAGAGGGGTCATGTTCGGGATTGGGCTTCGCCGTGCTGGTACTGGGAGGTGCTTCCTTCCGGGGGGCGTAGCTTGGTGAGGAGCCAACCCGTTGTTGGCCCGAACCTTCTTTGGTGGCGGGCGCGTGGGCCAGTGACGGTGCGGAGGCTTGAGGACCCCGCAAAGGTTGTATGTCACCGTGTTAGCGAGGAGGACGAGCACGTCCGTCGCTACATGGTTGCGTTGGAGGGCAGGTTCAACAATACCTGGCAAGTTCTTCAGGGATCTCACTGGAGCTATGATCCTGTGATGGTTCCTTCTCTTTGGGTGTCCACCGCCCGCGTTGATACCTGTCGTTCGCTAGGGTTTTAGCTATATTAATTAGTGATTTTATATGTATGATACTATTCGATATGTACTAGTGATAATATTCGACGATGTACGGACGCAAGAGATGATTCAGTTTTGCTTATGCTCAAACCGGAGTCTAGCCAAATCTCCATGTCAATATGAGTCCTAGAATTAAGATATTTTGAAATGCTTTTGTTCATATTTTCAACCATTGAATTTCGGTATGACTCTGCTACAATATGTAGGAAATGTCGTCTGACGATGATGATAGGATCCTGGCGTGTGACTGGTGCAACGACGACCGGGGTCAGTGCGAAAGGCCACACCTGGTAGACGGTCGATGCTTCAGTGTTAAGCTCGATGAGGCCTTCGATTTTGAGATGGTATGCAACACGACAAGTCTTGTTTGGTAATTAAGCATGACTTATGCTTCTTCAACGTGTAATTTTCGTCTTTTACAATTCGACTAGCTTATCCCATGCCATGCAAGACGCTATGTCTTGGAGCATCTAGATTTCAGAGATCATGAAAGTATGGAGACAGAGAAAATCCATCTCAGGACCCATCATGATTATGATTTTCTTGTAAAGCTATACAATTCGGAGAGCGTAACCCATTTTGGTTGCTCGAACTGGAGAGCATTGTGCAAGGCATATGATTTTCAGGAGGGTATGTATGTTACCTTTGACCTTGGTGATGATGATGATGGCATGTGGGTCCTTGTTGATACGCTTCCAGTTCTACCTCTATGTGAGTTTCTCAAACATATTTATTAAGTCATTTATATTGTTTATTTCAAAATAATTGACAACTTATTTCCATTAACAACTTATTCCCATTCTTCAAGAAATGTATAGAAGATGCTAGACAGAACCCACTACACTGATGGTGCAGAATTAACTTGTTAGAAGAAAGATCATCTTGTCTCATTATTTACTTATCTTGAGAATTACAATATCTATTCTAAAACTCCTGCACATTATGGTCAATACGTGCCACTAGTGCACGTGTTGAACTACGGTAACATCCATGGAGATGTCATGGTAAGATTTGTGCCCGATCATCTTTTGCATAAATTCTTCTAAAACTAAACTACATTGCTAACTACGAAGTTATTACCATGTTTTTCAACAGAAAATCTCTTCGGATTGTGTGCCTCATCTGATGTTTCATAAAGGTCACCTTAATGTTATGAGCTTATTACCGTACTCGTCAGGTCATCATCCTACGCATCACTGTCCATACCAGATTTCTAAAACCAATGAAGACATGACAATCAAAGATTGAAAAAATGTATGGTCAATCATAGGGAGCTACATGGAAGCAACATTGTGCGAAAGCCAAGAATTGGAGACAGGATAATCTGCATTATCCATAATGGAGAGTCAGGGCCTATCTTGTTTTATGCTATTTCACCTTAGAGAGGGTGTACTTAATTAAGTACAGGCTACTAATGATCATGTGCTAAGAAGTTGTTAGATGACTATGATGATAATGATGAGTAGGACTTGTTATTATGACAACCAGTAGAAGTTGTGAGATGATGATGATGTTGAGTACGACTTTTTTATTATGATAACGATGATGATGATTTATTATTAATTATGATGATGCATTGTTATATGAGCATGCATGATGACTTATTATATATATAAGTGGGTGAAAGGAACATGGTCTAGTTTGAAGTGGAGGCAACTTGTGGTGCACATATGCTACGTGGCTTCTCACCCCTCGTTGGTTACCCCAAGTGGAAGGTTCGAGATGCAGTGTAGCAGAAGTTTTCCCTTGGTAATACCAAGGATCGATTTCCCAGAGACTCCCAGTTTCAACAAGAAGGTGTCAACTGTTAATGGCGCCGGATATTAGCAATCAACGTGGACCTGCACACATATACAAATAACTTTGCTCCCAACGAGTACAGAGAGGTTGTCAATCCCTCCGGCCTTGTAGTTTACAAAGGATCAAACGCAAGTGATAATAGTGATAGGTATAATTGCAATAGTAAGTAAATAGCGGAAAAGTAAATAGAGGATGTGATCAATGATGGTAATATGGACCGAAGTCTCATGATGTTCACTAGTGATGTCTCTCTCCCAAAAGACGATAAAACAGCTATGTGAGGTAAACGAATTACAGCTGGGCAATTGACAGGACCATGTGCACAAACCAATGCTGACTACATTGCAAGAAAGGTTGAGGTTCAAAGCATGGGCGGTACGCCAAAGTAAGTAGACCGAAATCCATCAATATCTACTACTAATCATCCACCTTGAGATATCTATCCAGAACATCTCGCTGGTATTAAGTTGCGAGCCCCACCCATAGTGTAAACTCAATGCAACAGACAACTGCATTAAAAGAACTTTGCGTAAAGTAAACAATCCTTGCACCCGCGGGCACAAGCACCGTTGTTTTCCCCCTTGTGGCAACATCACGTCCCCTAGACTCATGTTTCTGTCACTCAAACTAGTCATCGAGGGGCATGAACCCACAATCAAGCATAACGTTCCCTCTTGGAGTCACTACCTACTACTTGGCCAAAGCAATAAATAACAACGGAGAACATGCAAGAATTACTTACGAACATAAACATAAAAGAGGTGAATCAAATATATTACTCAAGCACAATCTGAACATAATCTCATAATCCATCGGATCCCAGCAAACTCATCATAGCAACAGCATAAGGATTACATATGTGCCTCGATCATGCAGGGCAGCTCACGAGGACTAATTAGTGAAGCACAAGAACGGGAGGAGAACATCACATAGCTACTGGTCATGGACTCATGGTCCAAGGGAGACTACTCACAACTCATCCGGGAGGCGTCCATGGTGGTGGAGAAGCTCCCGGTGGTGATCCTCCCCTCCGGCAGGGTGCCGGGAAGAGTTCTCCTGGTGCTCCCGATCTTGGAAGCGGCGGCGGCGGAACAGAGATGGGATCGCAAAAAGAGTTCCTGTTTCGAGGGTTTCGGGAGACGCTTTAAATATATGCCAAAGGGGGGCATCGGGGGAGCCTCGGGAGGCCCAGGCGCCCCCCCGGCGCGGCCCAGGGGGGGCACCGCCAGGGCGCCTGGAGCCCTGGTGGCACCCCCGGCTGTATTTCGGGCGCAAGGTAGGTTCTGGAACGCTGATTTTTTATATAATTTTTCTGGATTTTTCCTGGCATTTCTCGTAACGTGAAAACCTGAAATACAAAAACAGCCGAAAACAGAAACTGGCACTGGGGTGCACTGAGTTAATAGGTTAGTCCAAATATGATCAAAAGTGTATGGAAGTGTATAAATATCATAGCAATATCACCCAAAAGAGGCATGGAGCAAGCAGAAATTATAGATACGTTTTGGACGTATCAACATCCCCGAGCTTAATTCCTGCTCGTCCTCGAGTAGGTAAATGATAACAAGAATAATTTCTGTGGTGACATGCTATTAACCATATAGGACTTTTTCATAGTCATATGACAAAAGCTTACTGAGACAATGAATCTATAGTAATTAAGTTGCCTCATGAGAAAATCACAAAGAACTGAAAGTTTTACAATATGATACTGAAACATCAAATAGATTTGCAATGAACATGATGTGCAAATATGGTAAAGTGATATCTAGCTTGCCCCCTTTAATGAAGCATAACATAAATGAAGGGGCACCTTCAAGGTTTAAGTGATGACTAGATACAATGATTTCAAAATAAACGATATCACAGTCATGCAAAAGACAATGCTACTTTGGGACAATGCACATTACACTCAGAATGACAATCATGCTCTCAGTAGTTGGTGCTTTTAAAAGAAGGTGGAGACTCAACATAAAAGTAAAAGAATGGCCCTTGGTAGAGGGAAGCAGGGATTACTCATGTGCTAGAGCTTTTTATTTTGAAAACATAGAAACAATTTTGTCAACGATAGTAGTACTTCATATGTGTTATGCATAAGACATCCTATAAGTTGCCTCATGCATCGAATACCAATAGTGCTCGCACCTTGTCCTAATTAGCTCGGATTTCCATGGATTGTCATTGCATTACATATGTTTCAACCAAGTGTCACAAAGGGGTACCTCTATGTCACCTGTACAAAGGTCCAAGGAGATAGATCGCATTTGATTTCTCGTTTTTGATAGATCTCAACTTGAGGACATCCATACTTGGACAACATAGAAAATAGATAATGGACTCCTCTTGAGGATTAATGTCCAAGCTAAAACTTCCACCATGATACATGGCTTTGGTTGGCGGCCCAATGTTCTTCTCTAACAATATGCATACTCAAACCATTCAACCCATGGCAAATCACCCTTACTTTAGACAAGACGAACATGCATAGCAACTCACATGATATTCAACAAAAGTGTAACAGTTGATGGCGTCTCCAGAAACATGGTTACCGCTCAGCAAGCAACTTATAAGAAAATAAGATACATAAGCAACATATTCTTTACCACAATAGTTTTTAAGCTACTTTCCCATGAGCTATGTATTGCAAAAACTGAAGGTTTTAAAGGTAGCACATGTAAATTTACTTGGAGTGGCGGTGAAATACCACATATAGGTAGGTATGGTGGACTCATATGGAATAACTGGTTTAAAAGGATGTGGATGCACAAGCAGTCGGTCCGCTTAGTACAGGTGGAGGTTAGCAAAAGACTGGGAGCGACCAACTAAGAGAGCAATGACGGTCATAATCATGCAGAGCGACAAAGCAACATTGAATCAGGCATGGAAGTTATATCGCTACTCAGAAACAAAAGATCATCAAGGCTTGACAGACTTTCTTTACAGTCTTAAATATGCGTGAGCATACGCCAAGTCAATCAAAATAAATTCTTGAGGGAAGATATTACTAAACCATACCACATCATTGGCAAACAAATCATGTTGGTACTCCAATAACACATTGGGAATCCCCCAGCTATTTGAGACTAACCATAAGAAAACCTAAACTACTAAGCGCCATTATGCACGTAGCATCTTTATCATAGACATATCAACCAATGCAATGGAAGAAAACTCTCTTAATAAGGTGACCATGATAATTAAAGAGAGTTCAAGCAACCAACTAAACAAAAGCTCTTTGAAAAGATAAGCATGAAAGCTAAGAGCTGAACATGATAGTAGCTATTAAAAGACAAAGAACACACACATCAAGGATAGACATGAAAATTCTATGTTATGTTTTAGGTAGAAGTGGATTGTGTTTCTCTCCCACATAAAGAAAGCTGAGTTCCGACTCGTTATGAAAAACTAAAGAAAACTAAAAGCAAGACGCTCCAAGCATAGCACATAACACATGAAGTGATTAAAATATAATGGAACGAAAGACGAACTGATAATGTTGATGGAGAAGGGGATGCACGGGGGCATCCCCAAGCTTAGACGCTTGAGTCTCCTTGAATATTTCTTGGGGGTGCATGGGGGCATCCCCAAGCTTGAGCGCTTGACACTCCTGAATCTTTTTATCATCTTCCCTCGCACACTTGAAAACTCCCTTCATACATAACTCATCATAATCTGATTAGCAAGGTTAGTACCCATAATAAAATAATTATACCTTGCTGGAAACAAAGATATTCTTGAAGGTCTACTGTTTCTCAAGATTGCCAAAAGGTTTTTGCAAAGAAAAGCAAGCTCTAGGTTTGCAAAATGAAGGAAAGGCAAAACAGGACAGAATCTGTGAAAAACAGAACAACAGGTAGTAATTGATTTGTTCGGGGCACTTCTGCAACTCTAATCAAAAAACTCAGAACAGACCCACGAAATACAATTATATAGGGAACGCTGTCGAAACAATTCAGACCAAAAAGATGATCTGGTGATTTTATACGAATTTTTCTATCAAAGGACATAATTTGTTTCCTGGACAACACCTCACAACTTTTGAACTTTCTAGCAATCAGAGGCTATACTTGGCACAAAATTGAAAAGCAAAGATACAATGATGATGCTACAGTAGTAACAACATCAAGACACAACAAAAGCAAAATAAATTTATTCATGTGGGCTGCCTCCCAAAAGCGCTTTCTTTTATGCCTTTAAGCTAGGCATAATGCAAAGAGGAATCAATAACCATCGTAATAATCGGAGCTATAAATTGCTTCAAATGGTTCCTCAACAAGTTCATTCTTGTTCCTTCTAGGAAAGGGGTACACACCTTTTGCCTTTCCGCGCAAGCGGATTTGTCCCTTACCTATATCAATGAAGCCTTTAACTGCTTGGAGGAAGTCCCTTCCAAGCACTATATTTCCTTGGTTTGGCTCCATGATGAAGAAATCAATCATTGCAATCCCTTTAAGGAATTTAACTGGCACGTCTTTTATTCTTCCCTGGATTTCAGAAATATCTCCATTAGTGTGTTCATGATAAGATGGTAATCTATCCATGTTAAATTTTAAAGAATCATGAACAATTTTTGGCATAGTAGAAACCATAGATCCAATATCACAATAAGCAAGGAAGTCTTGATTAGAGATGTTAATCCTAACAAAAGGCTCCCAATCATTGTCTATTTCCAAAATGTTTTTCTTATTGGGTTTTGGTTTCTCTACCTTCATCAAGTCTAGAGCATCCATTCTCTTTTCAATAGTAGCAAGTCTATCTATGACAGTATCAAAGTTATGATCATAAACAAAGTCGCTAGATAGACCATGTATAATTTCAAGAGCTCTAGCTTCATCACACTCTAGAAAGTCTCCCTTGACTATAATATCAAGAGAGTGTTTACACCATTTAAAAAGACCATGGTAAAAATTTCTAAGCACAATTTTTATAGGTATCCAAGGCATAATTCTCCTATGTGCATCAGAAATTCTGTCCCATGCCTTCTTCATATTTTCTCCATCCCTTTGATGGAAATCTAGAACTTCTGATTCCCTCAAAGCACCAAATCCTAACATGTTTAGCTAAACAGAAAGGACTACTAACAGGAAGGCAAAATATTTTTTTTTCATAATTTTTGATAAAGGATACTAAAGCAAAAACTGAAAGGTAAACTAACAAGACTAAAAGCAAAGGTAAAAGATAGCGTGCAACTCCCCTATCCTGAAGAGTGGAGTCCCCGGCAACGGCGCCAGAAATTGCTTTGCTAGGCGGCTTCTCACCCCTCGTTGGTTACCCCAAGTGGAAGGTTTGAGATGCAGTGTAGCAGAAGTTTTCTCTTGGTAATACCAAGGATCGATTTCCCAGAGACTCCCAGTTTCAACAAGAAGGTGTCAACTGCTAATGGCGCCGGATATTAGCAATCAACGTGGACCTACACACAGATACAAATAACTTTGCTCCCAATGAGTACAGAGAGGTTGTCAATCCCTCCGGCCTTGTAGTTTACAAAGGATCAAACGCAAGTGATAATAGTGATAGGTATAATTGCAATAGTAAGTAAATAGCGGAAAAGTAAATAGAGGATGTGATCAATGATGGTAATATGGACCGGAGTCTCATGATGTTCACTAGTGATGTCTCTCTCCCAAAAGACGATAAAACAGCTATGTGAGGTAAACGAATTACAGCTGGGCAATTGACAGGACCATGTGCGCAAACCAATGCTGACTACATTGCAAGAAAGGTTGAGGTTCAAAGCATAGGCGGTACGCCAAATTAAGTAGACCGAAATCCATCAATATCTACTACTAATCATCCACCTTGAGATATCTATCCAGAACATCTCGCTGGTATTAAGTTGCGAGCCCCACCCATAGTGTAAACTCAATGCAACAGACAACTGCATTAAAAGAACTTTTCCTAAAGTAAACAATCCTTGCACCCGCAGGCACAAGCACCATTGTTTTCCCCCTTGTGGCAACAGCACATCCCCTAGACTCATGTTTCTGTCACTCAAACTAGTCATCGAGGGGCATGAACCCACAATCAAGCATAACGTTCCCTCTTGGAGTCACTACCTACTACTTGCCCAAAGCAATAAATAACAACGGAGAACATGCAAGAATTACTTACGAACATAAACATAAAAGAGGTGAATCAAATATATTACTCAAGCACAATCTGAACATAATCTCATAATCCATCGGATCCCAGCAAACTCATCATAGCAACAACATAAGGATTACATATGTGCCTCAATCATGTAGGGCAGCTCACGAGGACTAATTAGTGAAGCACAAGAACGGGAGGAGAACATCACATAGCTACTGGTCATCGACTCATGGTCCAAGGGAGACTACTCACAACTCATCCGGGAGGCGTCCATGGTGGTGGAGAAGCTCCCGGTGGTGATCCTCCCCTCCGGCAGGGTGCCGGGAAGAGTTCTCCTGGTGCTCCCGATCTTGGAAGCGGCGGCGGCGGCGGAACAGAGATGGGATCGCGAAAAGAGTTCCTGTTTTGAGGGTTTCGGGAGACGCTTTAAATATATGCCAAAGGGGGCATCGGGGGAGCCTCAGGGGGCCCAGGCGCCCCCCCGGCGCGGCCCAGGGGGGGGGGGGGCGCCGCCAGGGCGCCTGGAGCCCTGGTGGCCCCCCCGGCTGTACTTCGGGCGCAAGGTAGGTTCTGGAACGCTGATTTTTTATATAATTTTTCTGGATTTTTCCTGGCAGTTCTCGTAACGTGAAAACCTGAAATACAAAAATAGCCGAAAACAGAAACTGGCACTGGGGTGCACTGAGTTAATAGGTTAGTCCAAATATGATCAAAAGTGTATGGAAGTGTATAAATATCATAGCAATATCACCCAAAAGAGGCATGGAGCAAGCAGAAATTATAGATACGTTTTGGACGTATCAACATACTACTAATCCAAACAATATCAAGTTTGGATTAGTATAGTACTTTCGACATGCACCACATGCATGTTGCTTCCACTTTGAATCTAATCCATGTTCATACACTAGTAGAAAAAGCTCCTAGTGTGAAATTCTATTTATATATATATGCATACATGTACAATATGTAGTATCGTAAAATACCAGCAAATGAAAAATAATTAAATGGAAAACACAAAATTAAAGGAAAAAAAAATCATAAAACCAAAACCCCTTGAACCTTTTAGTACCGGTTGGTGTTACCAACCGGCACTAAAGGTGTCCCCGCCCCCCGCGCAGGCTCGTGCCACATGGTGTCCCTTTAGTGACGGTTCGTGCTGAACTGGTACTAAAGGGGGGGGGGGAACCTTTAGTCCCCACCCTTTAGTGCCTGTTGCAGAACCAGCACTAAAGGGCCTTATGAACCGGTGCTATTGCCCGGTTCTGCACTAGTGCAAGGCTGATAACTGACCAGTCGCAAACATCGGGGTGGTAGCATGCTTGCATTGCAACATACCAGCACGTCGCAACAAGTCCAAGGAATACTTATGCTGAGTGAGAATTTGGCCAACAAGGGACCATGAAACCTCCAGACCAAGGAAGTAATGGAGAGCACCCAGATCCTTGACAGCAAAATGAACACTCAGAGCAGACAACAGACGATCAACGACATACACTCAGGAGCTGATAAGAATAATGTCATCAACATAAACCAACAAGTACATAGTAATCTCAAGACGATGAAACATGAATAGAGATGTGTCAGTAGTGGACGGAGCAAATCCAAGACATCGAAGAACTGAGCCAAGTCGGGCATGCCATGCACGAGGATCCTGCTTAAGTCCATAAAGCGCCTTAACAAGAAGACACAAATGATGTGGATGAGCTGGATCAACAAAACCTAGAGGCTGCCGTATGTAAACCTTTTCCTCCAAGACCCCATGGAGATAAGCATTTTGAGCATCAAGCTGACGTAGAGACCACCCTTTGGCAACAACCAAGGACAAAAGTAGATGAATGGTGGTAGGTTTGACAACTTGACTAAAGGTATCCTCATAATCAAGACCATACCGTCGTTTAAAACCTTTGGCCACCAACCATGCTTTGTATCGCTCAATAGAACCATCAACATGCTTCTTTACTTTAAATACCCACTTGGAGTCAATGATGTTGACACCAGACACAGGAGGAACCAAGCGCCGAGTATCGTTCCTTTGTAGTGCCTAAAACTACTGCTCCATGGCACTGGGCTAATGAGGAATTAGAAGAGCTGCCTGAAAATGCTGAGGCTCGGTAGTGGGGTCAGCATCTATCTGTGCCATACACGCCGCAATCCACGCAACTATGTCGTTGATACGTCTCCAACATATCTATAATTTTTGATTGTTCCATGCTATTATGTTATCAACTTTGGATGTTTTATATGCATTAATCTGCTATTCTATATTATTTTTGGGACTAAGTTATTAACCTAGAGCCCAATGCCAGTTTATGTTTTTCCTTGTTTTTGAGCTTCGCAGAAAAGGAATATGAAACGGAGTCCAGACGGAATAAAACTTTCACGATGATTTTCTTGGACCAGAAGACACACGTAGGACTTGGAGAAGAAGTCAAAAGAGTCCCGAGGGCTCCATAAGCCCTATGGCGTGCCCCCCTAGCTTGTGGGCCCCATGTGACTCCTCTAACCCTAATTCTTGGCCTATAAATTATGAAATATTCCCAAACAACTAGAAGCGTCCACAAAAATACTTTTCCACCGCTGCAGTTCTCTGACGTCCTTAGATCCCATCTGGAGGACTTTTCTGGTACTCTGTCGGGGAAGGATTCGATCACGGAGGGATACTATATCAACTTTGCTGCCCTTCCGATGATGTTTGAGTAGTTTAGCACAGACCTACGGGTCCATAGCTAGTAGCTAGATGGCTTCTTCTCTCTTTTTGATCTTCAATACAATATTCCCCTCGATGTTCTTGGAGATCTATTTGATGTAATCTTCTTTTGCGGTGTGTTTGTTGAGATCCGATGAATTGTGGATTTATGATCAGATTATCTATGAATATTATTTGAATCTTCTCTGAATTCTTATATGCATGATTGATATCTTTGTATTTCTCTTCAAATTATTGGTTTGGTTTGGCCAACTAGATTGGTAGTTCTTGCAATGGGAGAGGTGCTTAGTTTTTGGTTCAATCTTGCGGTGTCCTCACCCAGTGACAGAAGGGATAGCGAGGCACGTATTGTATTGTTGCTACCGAGGATAAAAAGTTGGGGTTTATATCATATTGCTTGAGTTTATCCCTCTACATCATGTCATCTTGCCTAAGGCGTTACTCTGTTCTTATGAAATTAATACTCTAGATGCATGCTGGATAGTGGTCGATGTGTGGAATAATAGTAGTAGATGCAGGCAGGAGTCGGTCTACTTGTCACGGACGTGATGCCTATATTCATGATCATTGCCTTAGATATCGTCATAACTTTGCGCTTTTCTATCAATTGCTCGACAATAATTTCTTTACCCGCTGTATGCTTTATTCAAGAGAGAAGCCTCTAGTGAAACCTATGGCCCCCGGGTCTATTTTCCATCTATTATTTTCAGATCTATAAAACCCAAAACCCAAAAAATACCTTGCTGCAATTATTTTGTGTTTACTTTATTTAGCTTTTTTTACTTTAGTTTTAATTCTATCTCTATCAGATCTCACTCTTGTTCGTGACGTTGAAGGGATTGACAACCCATTTTCTGCGTTGTGTGCAAGTGTTTGTTAATTTGTGTAGGTGCATATATTGGAGACTTGCTTGTACCTCCTACTGGATTGATACCTTGGTTCTCAATTGAGGTAAATACTTATGTCTACTTTGCTGCATCACCCTTTCCTCTTCAAGGGAAAAATCAACGCAAGCTGAAGAAGTAGTAGGAAGAATTTCTGACGCCGTTGCCGGGGAGGTCTACATCAATCCTACCAAGTACTTTTCATAAACTCTCATCTTTTGCACTTGCATTATTTTCCATTTTTCTCTCGTTTTCATCTCCCCAACTTTTAAAACGTTTTCAGAAAAAAAAGTTTCCTTCTTATTCGCCCTTTTTCCGTTTGTCTTTTTTTGCTTGTGTGCTAGATCGCTTGCTTTGTCACAATGAATCCGGAGAATACTAAGTTGTGTGATTTTTCTAATACTAATTATAATGATTTTATTAGCACTTCGATTGCTCCCGCCACTAGTGCGAAATCTTATGAAATCAATGCCGCCTTATTGATTTTTGTTATGAAAGAACAATTTTCCGGTAGACCTAATGAAGATGTTGCATCCCATCTAAATACTTTCATTGAGTTATGTGATATGCAAAAGAAAAGAGATGTGGATAATGATATCATTAAATTCAAGCCATTTCCGTCCTCTCTACGTGATCGTGCGAAAACTTGGTTTTCATCTTTGCCTAAAAATAGTATTGATTCATGGAATAAGTGAAAAGATGCCTTTATTTCCAAGTATTTTCCACCCGCTAAGATCATCTCTCTTAGGAACGATATTATTAATTTTAAACAACTAGATCATGAGCATGTTGCACAATCATGGGAAAGGATGAAATTAATGATAAGAAATTGCCCTACCCATGGTTTAAGTTTGTCGATGATCATACAATTTTATTATGCTGGATTGAATTTTTCATCTAGAAATCTTTTAGATTTGGCCTTAGGGGGGTACTTTTATGGAAATCACACTAGGAGAAGCTACTAAACTCAGCTACTACTAAAAAAGTGCATGCAATTGAAGAAATTAATACTTTGAGTGAAAAGATGGATGATCTTATGAAATTAATTGCTAGCAAGGTTTATTCTATTGATCCTAATGATATGCCTTTGTCTACTTTGCTTGAGAATAATTATGAATATACGGACGTAAATTTTGCTGGTAGGAACAATTTTGGTAATAACATGTATAGAGGTAATTTCAACCCAAGGCCGTTTCCTAGTAATTCATCTAATAACTATGGTAATTACTACAACAATTCTTATGGTAATTATAATAAAATACATTCTGATCTTGAGAGTACAATTAAGGAATTTATAAATTTCCAGAACGTTTTCAATGCTATGGTAGAAGAAAAATTGCTTAAGATTGATGATTTGGCTAGGAACGTTGATAGAATTTCTCACGAGATTGAATCTTTGAAAATTATATCGATGCCACCAAAGCATAATATTAATGAATCTCTTAAAGTTATGCAAGTTTCTATTAATGAGTGCAAAGAAAGAATGGCTAGGTTGCATGCTAAAAGAGAATTACTAGAAAAGACGCGTTCTTCTAGTTTTTGCGATACTAATGATGAAGATCTTAAGATGCTTGGTTTGCCTCCTATTGAATCTTTGTTTGCTAATACAGATCTTGAAAAAGGAGTACTGGAGATGAGTCAACTTTAGATAAAAGGCGTCCCGATAATTTGGAGAATAATGATCTTAGTGAAAAAAGTGGGATTGGAGAGGTCAAAACTTTAGCTAGCAATGAACCCACTATTTTGGCTTTCAAGGAGTTTAATTATGATAGTTATTCTTGAAGGAATATTCCATAGAGGAAATAATAAAGTTGTTATTTATATTTCCTTATATATCATGGTAAATGTCTTTTATTCATGCTAGAATTGTATTAACTGGAAACTTGATACATGTGTGAATACATAGACGAAAAAGAGTGTCCCTGGTATGCCTCTACTAGACTAGCTCGTTAATCAAAGATGGTTATGTTTCCTAACCTTAGAAATGAGTTGTCATTTGATCAACGTGATCAGATCATTAGGAGAATGATGTGATGGACAAGACCGATCCGTTAGCTGAGCAATATGATCGTTTAGTTTTTCTGCTATTGCTTTCTTCATGACTTATACATGTTCCTATGACTATGAGATTATGCAACTCACGAATACCAGAGGAACACCTTGTGTGCTATTAAACGTCACAACTTAACTGGGTGATTATAAAGATGCTCTACAGGTGTATCCGAAGGTGTTTGTGGTGTTGACATAGATCGAGAATAGGATTTGTCACTCCGAGTGTCGGAGAGGTATCTCTGGGCCCTCTCGGTAATACACATCATAATAAGCCTTGCAAGCAAATGAATAATAAGTTAGTCACGAGATGATGTATTACGGAACGAGTAAAGAGACTTGTTGGTGACGAGATTGGACTAGGTCCGACGATCGAATCTCGGGCAAGTAACATACCGATGACAAAGAGAACAACGTATGTTGTTATGTGGTTTAACCGATAAAGATCTTTGCAGAATATGTAGGAACCAATATGAGCATCCGGGTTCTGCTATTGGTTGTTGAACGGAGATGAGTCTCGGTCATGTCTACATAGTTCCCGAACCCGTAGGGTCCACACGATTAACGTTCGATGATGATCGGTATTATGAGTTTATGTGTTTTGATGTACCGAAGGTTGTTTAGAGTTCCAGATGAGATCGCAGACATGACGAGGAGTCCCGAAATGGTTGAGAGATAAAGATTGATATATAGGATGACTATATTCGGACACCAGAAGTGTTCCGGAGAAGTTTCGGATAAAACCGGAGTGCTCGAGGGTTATCGGAACCCCCTGGGGGAACTAATGGGCCACATGGGCCTTAGTGGAGAGAGAGAGGGGCATCTAGGGCAGGCCGTGCGCCCCCTCCCCCTTGAGTTCGAATTGGGCTAGGGAGGGGGGGTGGTGCTACCTTTCCTTCTCCCTCTCCCTCTCCTTCCTTCCCCTTTCCCTCTTGGTGGATTCCTACTAGGAATAGGATTCCTATTCCTAGTAGGAACCCCTCCCTTGGGGCGCACCATAGGGGTCGGCCGACCTCCCCTTGCTCCTTTATATACAGGGGCGGCAGGTGGGGCACCGTAGAACACACAAGTTGATTTGCCAGCTGTGTGCGGTGCCCCCTCCACAGTTACACACCTCGGTCATATCGTTGCAGTGCTTAGGCGAGGCCCTATGCCGGTAACTTCATCATCACCGTCACCATGCCGTTGTGCTGACGAAACTCTCCCGCGACACTCCACTGGATCAAGAGTTCATGCGACGTCATGGATAATGCCCAAGTGCAGGGAATCATCGTTGCAATTCCCAAAGGTGGAAGTGATAAGTATGGAGTGTCGAACCCACAAGGAGCTATAGTTAAGATCAATATTCTCTCAAGTCCTATCTTCCACTGATACGACTCTACGTACACCGAACGTTTTCTTCCAACTAGAAACGAGAAATAAAACTACGTTGTGGGTATGAAGAGGATAACTTTGCATGATATCGAAGAGCTAAAATATAAAAGTAGGTGCTGTTATCATAAACTTAGAATATATTACTAAATATTATAAATAGCGAGTGTGAAATAATGATGGATCGGTGTGCGGAATTGTCCTAGGCAATTGTTAACAAGACCAGTAGTCGTAATTGCAATTTCATATGAGGGAGAGATATAAACTAACACACTTTCTTTTCTTGGATCATATGCACTTATGATTGGAGCTCTAGCAAGCATCCGTAACTACTAAAGATCATTAAGGTAAAACCTAACCATATCATTAAAGCATCAAGTCCCCTTTATCCCATACGTAACAACCCCCTTACTTGGGTTTATGCTTCTTTCACTCAAGCAACCTACTATAAGCGAATCATGAACGTATTGCAACACCCTACAGCGAGAATCCCTCATGCTTGCGCGACACGGAGGGCACCATATGACAGCACCAAAATAAAGCACACAACTTGTACCAATCTAGATCATCAATCAACCCAAAGACAAAGGATATCTACTCAAAACATCATAGGATGGCAACACATCATTGGATCATAATATGTGGCATAAAGCACCATGTTCAAGTAGGGATTACAGCGGGGTGCGGGAGAGTGGACTGCGTAAAAGAGATGAGGATGGTGATGTTGATGAAGACGATCACCGCGGCGATGATTCCCCTCCCGATGGCACTCCGACGCCACCGAGAGAGAGGAGGAGAGGTTCTTACCTTGTGCTTCGTCCTCCATGGCCTCCCCCCTAGATGGGGAGAGGTTCTCCCTCTGGTCCTTGGCCTTCATGGCGATGATGGCCCCTTCGGGATCCTCCTCCATGGCCTCCAGTGATGATGGCCCCCTCCGGCAGGGTGCCAGAGAGGGCCTAGATAGATTTCTCGTGGTTACAGAGGCTTGTGGCACCGGAACTTCCGATCTAGGTTATTTTATGGAGGTTTCTGTATTTATAATAATTTTTGGCGTCGGTCTCACGTCCAGGGGGTCTCCGGGCTGTCCACGAGATAGGGGGTGAGCCCTAGGGGGTGGGCGCGCCCCCACCCTCGTGGGCAGCCCGAGACTCTTCTGGGCCAACTCTTTTAATTAGGGGTTCCTTTTAGTCCATAAAAAATCATCAAAAATTGGCACGTCAATTGGAATCCGTTTGGTATTCCTTTTCTGTAAAACTCAAAAACAAGGAAAAACAGAAACTGGCACTGGGCTCTAGGTTAATAGGTTAGTCCGAAAAATCATATAAAATGGCATATAAATGCATATAAAACATCTAAGATGGATAATATAATAGCATGAATAGTTCATAAACTATAGATACGTTGGAGACGTATCAGCATCCCCAAGCTTAATTCCTGCTCGTCCTCGAGCAGGTAAATGATAAAAGAAATAATTTATGAAGTGTGAATGCTAGCAGGTGCACAAGTTTGATCAATGATAATTTCAATCACATTTTTAGTATCATTATGTGTCATAATAGTAGCTCATCTCATAAATTTTTTCATGATCAAGTAACAAGCTATTCACTTGTTAAAGTATAGATCATAAACTTTCTTGGAAACTAACAAACAGTGTTCTTAGTCATCAAACAATTGCAATTCATCTTATTTTCGGGAAGGGTCTATGTAAGAGATTTGA
The DNA here is from genome assembly GCA_902687465.1 of Secale cereale. Classification (NCBI taxonomy): domain Eukaryota; kingdom Viridiplantae; phylum Streptophyta; class Magnoliopsida; order Poales; family Poaceae; genus Secale; species Secale cereale. The sequence goes on from LR738710.1 coordinate 644,120,237, forward strand.
TTCAGCAAACTCCACATACTCAACTATCATTTAATCTTTCACAATAGCTAACACTCATGTGATATTTATGGGTTCAAACTTTTAATCGGACACAAAGAAAGATAGGGGCTTATAGTTTCACCTCCCAACCTTTTACCTCAAGGGTAATGTCAACAATAATAATTTATGAAAACCTACATCCAAGTGGATATATATATCCGGATCGCTCCAACACAAAGTGCTTGCCAAAGGAAAAAGTGTAAAAAGCAAAGGTGATGACCACCATGACTCTTGTATAAGGGTATACGATAGAAGTAAAAGATAGGCTCTTCGTAGAGGGAAGCAGAGGCTGTCATGCGCTTTTATGGTTGGATGCACAAAATCTTAATGCAAAGGAACGTCACTTTATATTGCCGCTTGCGATAAAGACCTTTATTATGCAGTCCATCGCTTTTATTTCTTCCCTATCACAAGTTCGTATAAAGCTTATTTTCTTCGCACTAATAGATCATACATATTTAGAAAGCAATTTTTATTGCATGCACTGATGACAACTTACTTGAAGGATCTTACTCAATCCTTAGGTAGGTATGATGGACTCTCATGGCAAAACTAGTTTAAGGGATGTTTGGAAGCACAAGTAGTATTTCTACTTGGTGCAAAGAATTTGGCTTGCATGAGAGGGAAAGGCAAGCCCAACATGTTGGATGATCCAAGACAATATAATGTTTCGGATATAGGAAAACATAACCCATTAAGTTGTCTTCCTTGTCCAACACCAACCTTTTAGCATGTCATATTTTAATGAGTGCTCACAATTACAAAAGATGTCCAAGATAGTATATTTATATGTGAAATCTCTCTTCCTTCAATATTCAATAAGTTTACTACCTATACTTATTCTATGTGAAGTCATTACTCCCCATGGTATAAGAATATGAAACATATATAAATTCAGATTTATGATATTCAATTCATTCAAATATTTACTCATAGGATGTACGTGAAGCACGTGAGTAAATGACAAACTACTCCAAAAGATATTAGTGAAGGACACTAAGTAGTCAAATAATTAACTAGCCATGGGAGGATTCTTTTTCATTCAAGATTTCAAATCCAATGATTTTATTCAAACAACAAGTAAAATTGAAAATACGCTCCAAGCAAAACACATATCATGTGACGAATAAAAATATAGCTCCGAGTAAGGTATACCGATAGTTTTGAAGACGAAAGAGGGGATGCCTTCCGGGGCATCCCCAAGCTTAGGCGATTGATTTCCTTGAATATTACCTTGGGGTGCCTTGGGCATCCCCAAGCTTAGGGTCTTTCCACTCCTTATTCTCCTCATATCAATATCTCACCCAAAGCTTGAAAACTTCAACCACACAAAACTTAACGTAACTTCATGAGATAGGTTAGTATGATAAGGAGTAAACCATTCACTTTGGTACTGTCAAAGACAAGGTTCATAATTGTTCTCACACAATGCCTACTGTACCATATCATTTCTACAATTTATATTGAGAAAGATAAGCCATAGAAACTAGAAAACAAGCAAACTATGCAGTGAAAACAGAATCTGTCAGAAATAGAACAGCCTGTAATGATCTGAACAACAACCATACTTCTGCTACTCTAAAAATTATGAAATAAATTGGTGGACGTGAGGAATTTGTCTATTAATCTTCTACAAAAAGAATCAACTCAAAAGCACTCTTCTGTAAAAATGGCAGCTAATCCCGTGAGCGCAAAGTTTCTGTTTCTTACAGCAAGATCACATTAACTTTCACCTAAGTTTTCCCAAAGGTCTTACTTGGCACTTTATTGAAAAAAAGCTATAAAACATGATTACTACAGTAGCTTAATCATTTAAACACACAAAACAGTAAGGGTAAATATTGGGTTGTCTCCCAACAAGCGCTTTTCTTTAATGCCTTTTAGCTAGGCATGCTGATTTCAATGATGCTCACATAAAAGATAAGAATTGAAACATAAAGAGAGCATCATGAAGAATATGACTAGGATATTTAAATCTAACCCACTTCCTATGCCTAGGGATTTAGTGAGCACTTAATTTATAGGAACAAGAATCAACTAGCATAGGAAGGCAAGACAAGTATAACTTCAAAACTTTAAGCGCATAGAGAGGAAACTTGATATTATTGCAACTTCTACAAGCATGTATTCCTCCCTCATAAAAAAATTCAGTAGCATCATGAATGGGTTCAACAATATAACCATCACATAAATCATTCTTTTCATGATCTACAAGCATATAAATTTTACTACTCTCCACATAAGCAAAATTCTTCTCATTCGGAATAGTGGGAGAAAACTCGAAATAGTGGAATCATTACTAACTAAAGTTGACACTCTTCCAAATCCACTTTAGATGATAGTATTAATCATACTCCAAAAGATATAAGTGAAGTTCATGGAGTATTCTAGGATTAACATCGACTAGCAAATATCCAAGCTCAAAATATATAAGTGAAGCACACGAAGCATTCTATAAAACCATACTCAAAAGATTTAAGTGAAGCACAAAGATCATTCTATAAGATCATACTCAAAAGATATAAGTGAAGCACATGATGAATTTGATAAATCAAGGAAGGTCTATCTCATACTAGCATGGTTCTTTACAAAAAAGGAAAAACACAAGTGACACAAATCATGTGAACAAAACAAAAACCGAGGTATACCGATAATTGTTGAAAAAGAAAGATGGGATGCCAACCGGGGCATCCCCAAGCTTAGATGCTTGAGTATCCTTGAAATATTTACTTGGGGTGCCTTGGGCATCCCCAAGCTTGAACTCTTTCCTCTCTTTATTCTTCTCATATTGGTAGCTCCTCGATCTTCGAACCCTTCATCCACACAAAACTTTAACAAAAACTTTGTGAGATCCGTTAGTATAATAAAGCAAATCACTACCTTTAGGTACTGTTGCAAAGTTATTCCAATTTCATATTAGCACTTTATCTACTGTATTACAACTTTACCATGGTTCATATCCCCCGTTACTACCCATAGATTCATCAAAATAAGCGATCAACACAAAGAAAACAGAATCTCTCAAAAACAGGACAGTCTGTAGTAATCTGAAAGTTTAGTAAACATCTATAACTCTAAATAATTCTAAAAACATATGAAAATTTGAAAAATTTGTACATAAGTAATGTACAAAAAGTTTCATACCCATTTGACCTTCCAGTAAAAAAGGTAAAATCATGCGCTACAGCCAAATTTTCTGTTTTTTGTTCTGCACATAGAAAACAAGCAATCTAATCATGCTAAAACCAAAGCTTGGCACATTATTTTTATAATACAATGGATATATACAAGGCGATAATTATTTACAGAGAAACTTCCATGAAAACTTCTACATTGTTTTCGTGAGCATGAACACAAGTGCTCAAGGTCGACCCTCACTTCTTCAATGCATAACTTTCCAATCACTTCTCTTTTTAAAAAACTTTTTAGGCATAAGAGGCAATATTTTTTGTATTTTCATTCTTTAAAGAAAATTGTATGTTTCACCCACAACTAAAAAAAACAAAAAGGGAAAAAAATCTACTTAGTGAAGAAAGCAAACAAGCACACACGAGAATATCAACCCCACGCTATTGCTCCCCGGCAACGGCGCCAGAAAAGAGCTTGATGGTCCCCAAGTGCAGGGAATCATCGTAGCAATTCCTAAAGGTGGAAGTGATAAGTATGGAGTGTTGAACCCAAAAGGAGCTAAATGTAAGATCAATATTCTCTCAAGTCCTATCTGCCACTGATACGGCTCTACTTACACCGAACGTTTGCATCCAACTAGAAATGAGAAATAAAACTACGTTGTGGGTATGAAGAGGATAACTTTGTATGATATCGGAGAGCTAAAATATAAAAGTAGGTGCTGTTATCATAAAGTTAGAATATATTACTAAATATTATAAATAGAGAGTGTGGAATAATGATGGATCAGTTTACAGAATTGTCCTAGGCAATTGTTAAATAAGACCGGTAGTCGTCATTGCAATTTCATATGAGGGAGAGGCATAAGCTAACATACTTTCTCTTCTTGGATCATATGCACTTATGATTACAACTCTAGCAAGCATCCGCAACTACTAAAGATCATTAAGGTAAAACCCAACCATAGCATTAAAGCATCAAGTCCCCTTTATCCCATATGCAACAACCCCCTTACTTGGGTTTATGCTTCTGTCACTCAAGCAACCCACTATAAGCGAACCATGAACGTATTGCAACACCCTACAACGAGAATCCCTCACACTTGCACGACACGGAGGGCACCATAGGAGTGCACCAAAATAAAACATACAACTCGTACCAATCTAGATCATCAATCAACCCAAAGACAAAGGATATCTACTCAAAAGATCATAGGATGGCAACACATCATTGCATCATAATATGTGGCATAAAGCACCATGTTCAAGTAGGGATTATAGCGGGGTGCGGGAGAGTGGACCGCGTAAAAGAGATGAGGATGGGGATGTTGATGAAGACGATCACCGTGGTGATGATTCCCCTCCCGATGGCACTCCGGTGCCACCGAGAGAGAGAAGGAGAGGTTCCCCCCTTGTGCTTCCTCCTCCATGGCCTCCCCCCTAGATGGGGAGAGGTTCTCCCTCTGGTCCTTGGCCTTCATGGCAATGATGGCCCCTCCGGGATCCTCCTCCATGGCCTCCGGTGATGATGGCCCCCTCCGGTAGGGTGCCAGAGAGGGCCTAGATTGATTTCTTGTGGTTACAGAGGCTTGCGGCGGCGGAACTTCCGATCTAGGTTATTTTCTGGAGGTTTCTATATTTATAAGAATTTTCGGCATCGGTCTCAGATTCAGGGGGTCTCCGGGCTGTGCACGAGATAGGGGGGGCGAGACCAGGGGGTGGGCGTGCCCCCACCCTCGTGGGCAGCCCGGGACTCTTCTAGCCCAACTCTTTTACTCTCGCGGCTTCTTTTGGTCCATAAAAAATCATTAAAAATTGGCATGTCAATTGGACTCCGTTTGGTATTTCTTTTTTGTAAAATTCAAAAACAAGGAAAAAAAAAAGAAACTGGCACTGGGCTCTAGGTTAATAGGTTAGTCCGAAAAATCATATAAAATAGCATATAAATGCATATAAAACATCTAAGATGGATAATATAATAGCATGAATACTTCATAAATTATAGATACGTTGGAGACGTATCAGTCATCGAGTTGAACGTGTGCTGAACGCGGAGGTGCCGTACGTTCGGTGCTTGGATCGGTTGGATCGCGAAGACGTTCGACTACATAAACCGCGTTACTAAAACGCTTCCGCTTTCGGTCTACGAGGGTACGTGGACACACTATCCCGCTCATTGCTATGCTTCTCCTAGATAGATCTTGCGTGATCGTAGGTAAAATTTTGAAATACTACATTCCCGAACAGTGGCATCATGAGCTAGGTCTATGCGTAGATGATATGCACGAGTAGAACACAATAATTTGTGGGCAATAATATATAGTCATACTTCTTACCAGCATGTCATACTTTGATTCGGCGGTATTGTGAGATGAAGCGGCCTGGACCGACATTACGCGTACGCTTACGTGAGACTGGTTTCACCATTACGAGCACTCGTTGCTTAAAGGTGACCGGCGGGTGTCTGTCTCTCTAACTTTAGTTGAATCGAGTGTGACTACGCCCGGTCCTTGTGAAGGTTAAAACAACACACTTGACGAAAAATCGTTGTGGTTTGTTGTATGCGTAGGTAAGAACGGTTCTTGCTAAGCATGTTGCAGCCACGTAAAACTTGCAACAACAAAGTAGAGGACGTCTAACTTGTTTTTGCAAGGCATGTTGTGATGTGATATGGTCAAGACGTGATGAGTTATACGTTATTGTATGAGTTGATCACATTTTGTAAATTATCAGCAACCAGCAGGAGCCTTATGGTTGTCTCTTTATTGTATGAATTGCGAAGGCAAGGTAATTGCTTTACTTTATCACTATGAGTTAGCGATAGTAGTAGTAGCAATGGTTGGCGAGACGACCACGACGCTATGATGAAGATCATGGTGTCAAGCCGGTGACGATGGAGATCATGACGATGCTCTGACAATGGATATTAAAAGCACAAGATGGTGATGGCCATATCATGTCACATATTTTTATTGCATGTGATGTTTATCTTATTATTCTTCATATTTTGCTTAGTACGACGGTAGCATTATATGATCCCTTAGAAATTTCAAGGTACAAGTGTTCTCCCTGAGTATGCACCATTGCGAAAGTTTGTCGTGCCGAGACACCACGTGATGATCGGGTGTGATAAGCTCTACGTTCAAATACAACGGGTGTAAGACAGTTTTGCACATGCAAAATACTCGGGTTAAACTAGACGAGCCTAGCATGTACATACATGGCCTCGGAACACTGGAGACCAAGAGGTCGAGCGTGAATCATATAGATATGATCAACATAAGATGTTCACCATTGAAAACTACTCCATCTCACGTGATGATTGGAAATAGTTTAGTTGATTTGGATCACGTGATCATTTAGATGACTAGAGAGATTTCTATCTAAGTGGGAGTTCTTTAGTAATATGATTAACTGAACTTTAATTTATCATGAACTTAGTCCTGATAGTATTTGCATATCTATGTTTTTCTAGATGAATGGCCCGTGCTACCGTTCCCTTGAATTTTAATGCGTTCCTAGAGAAAGCTAAGTTGAAAGATGATGGTAGCAACTACACGGACTGGGTCCGTAACTTGAGGATTATCCTCATTGCTGCACAGAAGAATTATGTTCTTGAAGCACCGCTAGGTGACAAGCCCCCTCCCTATAATGTAGACGCTTTGAACGTATGGCAAACGCGGTCTAATGACTACTCGATAGTTCAGTGTGCCATGCTTTACGGCTTAGTATCGAGACTTCAAAGACATTTTGAACGTCATGGAGCATATGAGATGTTCCAAGAGTTGAGGTTAATATTTCAAGCAAATGCCTGAATTGAGAGATATGAAGTCTCCAGTAAGTTCTATAGCTGCAAAATGGAGGAGAACAGTTCTATCAGTTAACTCTTACTCAGAATGGCTGGGTACTACAATCACATGACTCAACTTGGTTGCAAAGTTGACGAAGATAGTGTTATTGATAGAGTTCTTCAATCACTGCCACCAAGCTATAAAGGCTGCGTGATGAACTATAATATGCAAGGGGTGCAGAAGACAATTCCCTAGCTCTTCGCTATGCTCAAAGCTGCAGAGGTAGAAATCAAAAAGGAGCATCAAGTGTTGATGGTTAACAAGACCACTAGTTTCAATAAAAAGGGCACGGGAAAGAAGGGGATCTTCAAGAAGAATATCAAGACATTTGCTACTCCCGCGAGGAAACCCAAGTCTAGAGCCAAGCCTGAAACTAAGTGCTTCTACTGCAAAGGGACTGGACACTGGAAGCGGAACTGCCCCAAGTATTTGGCAGATAAGAAGGATGGCAAAGTTAACAAAGTTATATTTTATATACATGTTATTGATGTGTACCTTACTAATGCTCGTAGTAGCACCTGGGTATTTGGTACTGGTTCGGTTGCTAATATTTGTAACTCGAAACAGGGGCTACGGATTAAATGAAGATTAGCTAAGGACGAGGTGACGATGCGCGTGGGAAATGGTTTCCAAAGTCGATGTGATCGCCGTCGGCACGCTACCTCTACATCTACCTTCAAGATTAGTTTTAGACCTAAATAATTGTTATTTGGTGCAAGCGTTGAGCATGAACATTATATCTGGATCTTGTTTGTTGCGAGACGGTTATTCATTTGAATCAGAGAATAATGGTTGTTCTATTTATATGAGTAATATCTTTTATGGTCATGAACCCTTGAAGAGTGGTCTATTCTTGTTGGATCTCGATCATAGTGACACACATATTCATAATATTGAAGCCAAAAGATGCAAAGTTGATAATGACAGTGCAACTTATTTGTGGCACTGCCGTTTAGGTCATATTGGTGTAAAGCGCATGAAGAAACTCCATGCTGATGGACTTTTGGAATCACTTGATTATGAATCACTTGGTGCTTGCGAGCCATGCCTCATGGTCAAGATGACTGAAACTCCGTTTTCCGGAACAATGGAGCGAGCAACTGATTTGTTGGAAAGCATACATACTAACGTATGCGGACCTATGAGTGTTGAGGCTTGCGCCGGGTATCGTTATTTTCTGACCTTCACTGATGATTTGAGCAGATATGGGTATATCTACTTGATGAAGCTCAAGTCTGAAACATTTGAAAAGTTCAAAGAATTTCAGAGTGAAGTAGAGAATCATCGTAACAAGAAAATAAAGTTTCTACGATCTGATCGCGGAGGCGACTACTTGAGTTACGAGTTTGGTCTTCATTTGAAACAATGTGGAATAGTTTCACAGCTCACGCCACCTGGAACACCACATCGTAATGGTGTGTCCGAACATCATAACCGTACTTTATTAGATATGGTGCGATCTATGATCACTACACCACAGCACCAAATTCCCTACTGACGTTGGTCGGGAAAGGTCAGTATACACCAACATACTGTTGGTCGGCAATGTTTCTATCGAACTGTAAGTCGGTAATGCTTGTGCAGGCAACTGACTGTCGGTCGGGATTGATCAGACATTTAGTGTCCCATTTTCGGACGGTAATACGCTTACACCCAGCCAACCATCGGTCGGGAAACATTACCGACCGACAAATCGTTGGGCCAGCAAAATAGCCCGCGCCAATCGTTTGGGCCGGCGAAATCTAGCTCGCGCGCGGGACTAAAAAAGGCTTCGCGCCAACGAGGCCCAAAAATCCTCCAACCAGCTTTTCTCCCTTTCCCCTACCAGCCACCACACATTACCCCTATCCCCACCCACGCGTTCTTTCCGGCGACGGCGCCGTCGTTCTCTTGTTCTCTTCTTCGTGCGCCGTCATCCGCTCTGACCGGATGCTCCATCTCCTGCTCACCCGCCTCACCTTATCCCCTCCTCCTCCCACTCTCTCCGCCTTTCTGTGCTCCCGTGCTCCTAGTGCATCCTCCCGGCTCCCTCACCCAGATGCGGTGGCCTAGGGTTCGCTGCGGCCGGAGATGGCTACAATGAAGACTGCCCCCTTCAGATCTGGCGGCCCAGTCTCCTACCAGGTGTCGTAGTCAAAGAGGACAGAACGCCAGCACCAGGCTGATGTTGGGTGCGCTCTGGCCCTCCTTCAGACGGGTGTGTACCTTGCTCTTGGGGTAGCACCAAGCGACGGCGGCGACTACAAGATGCAGCAAAAGCGGCGCATGGCCAAGAATCCAGGCCTCCGACCATTGTCAGTTGTTGCTGTGGCAGAAGAGGCGGTACAGAGTTCGCGCCTCCGCCCTGTTCAACCTTGCCTCCATCAACTTTGGAACCCCCGGTAAGCATATTCATAATCCCATCTTCATCGTGATTGTGTAAAAAGCTGGATATGGATGAAGACGAAGACCAAGGGTAAATTTTGTATATCTGCTAGCTTTACATTTGTTTTCTGTAGTTTATTTTTGCCACGTGAAGTAGGATGAGTTTAGATTTGTTCATGAAATTGGATGGAATAGAGATAGGACTGTAATGCCCAGATGTATTTTCAAGTGGATACCTATTGCCTAAACTACAAGATCACTAAGAGAAGGTCACTGAATCCAATTTTACTTTCTGGAGCTCCCAAATAGACACTGTGCTTCATAATCAACTCGAAATTCTCAATCCTGTAGCACTAACATTATTTGGTAAAACAATAGAAATATGTTTCACAACAATAGCTGTACATGATAAAAACCATATCCATATGATGATAGAAAAAGTGGTACCCAAATCAAGCGCATACCATTGTTAATCCCGTCTCTAGGTACTTTAATTTCCAAAAGGGTCTGGCCCTCAACAACCTTATTATCTTAGTGATTCCTGATCTTCCATGAAGTAATATCAATTCATTGCAAATACAGCACCATTATTATCGATTTCTTTTCATTGCTATCAAGTACTACCTCCGGACCAAAATATAAGACGTTTTTGTAGGCTAAACTAGCCTAGAAAAATGTCTTATATTTTGATATGGAGGTAATAACTTTTTGGCCGTAATCCAAATCAAAACCATCAAAATCGTTTAATTTATAGGATTCTTCCTCCCGGCAGCGGCGCAATTTGTTGGCTTGCTCATCGGCTGTGATACCCCATGTCCCCTGTCCGCACCTGCTGGTGAGTTTTTCCCGAATGCTTCTGTATATTCCTTTGGCTGTAACTTGTTGCACAAGAAAACAGGTTCCATGCTTTTTCTTTTCCATTTGAACCATGTCAAGACCCATTTCCAGTAATTCCATTAATTCCATGCATCCTCTGGTTCTGCTATTATTCTATTAGGATTTAATGTTGATTCAGACATGCTAGTTATTTAGCCTTTTTGTGAGACATTCGTAGTTATTCTGAGGGTGCTCCTTCAGTAAATATATTCTTACCTCTGCCATGTAAGGGGCACTTAGACACGAAAGGATATGTTTCAGATATGAAGGAATGAAAATATATAAAGCATCATCAAGCAATGGAGGAAGCCAGATCTCAAAATCGACAAAAAGAAATGTAGAACTTAATTAGTTCCTGGAGCATATACCTAGATGATCACAGATCATGCATGTGCATAAGATGGAAATGCTCTTAGAAAGGTGGTTTACATGGATGTTGTCCTCTGTTTGTCTAACCAAAAGTATGGCGAGTGTTACCACAGTGTACTCCCTCCGTTTCTAAATATAAGACATTTTAGAGGTTTCAATACGGACGACGTACAGATGTCTATAGACGCATTTTAGAGTCTAGATTCACTCTTTTTGCTTCATATGTAGTCTGCATTGGAATATCTAAAAAGGCTTATACTATTATTTAGGAACAAAGGGAGTAGTAGTTATACTGTCGTTCACTTATAGTAGGACAGTAAGTGATCAAGGTTGTCAGAATCACGATTCTGTTGTACGATTCTACGACTTTACGATCCAAACTAACCCCTGTGATTCTACGATTTTAGTTCATATAATCTACGTTTTTACGATCCTGATAGTTAAGATTCCACGATTTGCGATCCTAGTGTCGGAGCTCCGACCCGATTCAGAATCGCGATTCTGACAACCTTGCAAGTGATTATTTTTCGCTTCTGCTTAACATAGTTGTTGGTTAAAAAAAACGTTTATATCTTTTGTGCTACATTGGTTTGCTCAATTGCCATGAAATTGGTAACTGGACTGTCTCGGCCATTATTGTGTATATTTGTTTCTTCCCAAAAAAGAGGGTTTTTATGCAACCCTTCATAGACACTACCGTGGATCTTGAGTGGCGAAATGTTCTTTTTTGGACCTTCGAGTGGCGAAATGTTATTACTTAGGTTCATGAAATGGGGAAAATCAAGAGTTTAATTTTCTTGAGTACTGCATCAATGATGTAGGCAAATAAGTTCTCCTTTGTTAGATCCATCCAGTTATGTACTTTTGCTGCCATTAATCGTGAACTATATGCAGCATTGAGCATTCTAATTACTCTTCTTCATTGTTCTCTATCTTGACAACTGATGTAGTGTAGGATGAAGCGATGGCATGTATGATTGATATAGTTTCATCTCAATAAGAACTATTTGGTGCATAGTATGTTGGTCCCAGCCTACTTGTCGTAACTCCTGATTTTGATGGATTATTTTCTTTGTTTTGATTATACAATCTAGAATTTGTACCATTTTGAGCCAAATTCAACAGAGTATATCATCATCCAATACTAACGATTTCAATTATCATGGTATATTCAAGTCAAAGCTAAATACTAGTCTATGTCCGCCTACCTTGGCAAAGACTGCAGGTTAATGTACTTTGGTGCTGTAGGTTCTTTTCTTCTTACTCTTATTCTTTAGGTTTTTATTTGTTATTCCTATTTCCACTCATGGCTAAAAAAGCTGGGAAATATTTGGACACATGTACCTTTTAGGTTTTCTTCCTTACTTTGTGGCTACTGTTGGATAGATGAAAAGTGGACGGGGGCTTCCATGCTACATACTCCCTCCGTCCGAAAATACTTGTCATCAAAATGGACAAAAAGAGATGTATCTAGAATTAAAATGCATCTAGATACATCTCTTTTTATTTATTTTGATGACAAGTATTTTCGGACGGAGGGAGTACATGGCTACTGTTGGAAGTCGATTGATGGTCTTCATGTCCCAAAATGCTAGCTTTATAGATTTGGTAAGTGTATTATTCATTTTATGTTGTTGTGTGTGTGCACAGTACACATGTCAATTTTCCATGCATTCAATTTCATAAATTAATTGAGCATTCTAAGTTGGGACTTGTTTAACTTTTGCAGGAAGCAACATACAGACTGGATTTACAAACAACCATGAAGCCAGCGGTCCATGTCAACTAGATGTTTGAGTTTTCACTTTGTACAACTGATGCCTCATACTTGCATCTTTTATCTGTCCTTCTGTGAACCTGATGTATGGTGGCTTGGTGGTTATATTTAGAACAGACTGAAGTGTATGTATGTGACGATTAGTTAATGAAATAAAAAATGTTTGGTGCACCTGAAATACGGTGCCTTGGTGATTATGCTTAGAATGGATGAATTACATGTATGCGACAGACAGCCAGTACAATAGCTTAATTAAAGTTGTGGTTGGCTAAACAAAATGTTGATGAATTGTTGCTTGGTAAAGGAAAACACCATCTGATTGTTGGTTGGCAAAACAAACCCCATCAGACAGTTGGTCGGGAAAGACTAACACTAAGCCCATCAAAATGTTGGTCGGGAAAGGCCCATTGCTACCCCAACAAACTATCGGTCGGGAAAGGCCCATTGCTACCCCAACAGACTGTCGGTCGGGAAAGGCCCATAGCAGGCCCAATAGACTGTTGGTCGGGAAAGGTACTCCATAGCTGTCCCGCAGTCGGTCGGGAAAGATATGTCGGTCGGGAAAGGGTTTTCCCGTCTGGACTTTTCCTAACAGACACGGTCGGTCGGCAACAGTATTTCCCGACCGATTGTCTATCAGCGAAAGCTGTATTTCCGACCAACCTGGTTGTTGGGTATATAGTGTTGTGGTGTAGTGGATGTCTCTTACCTATTTACCACTATCGTTTTGGGGTTATGCTTTTGAGACAGCTGCATTCACATTAAATAGGGCACCATCTAAATCCGTTGAGACGACGCCTTATGAACTATGGTTTGGCAAGAAACCCAAGTTGCCGTTTCTTAAAGTTTGGGGCTGTGATGCTTATGTGAAAAAGCTTCAACCTAATAAGCTCGAACCCAAGTTGGAGAAATGTGTCTTCATAGGATACCTAAAGGAAACTGTTGGGCACACCTTCTATAACAGATCCGAAGGCAAGATATTCATTGCTAAGAATGGATCATTTCTAGAGAAGGAGTTTCTCTCGAAAGAAGTGAGTGGGAGGAAAGTAGAACCTGATGAGGTAATTGTACCTTCTCCCGAATTGGAAAGTAGTACATCACAGAAACTAGTGCCAGTGATTCCTACACCAATAAGTGAGGAAGCTAATGATGATGATCATGAAACTTCAGATCAAGTTACTACTGAACCTCGTAGGTCAACCAGAGTGCGTTCCACACCAGAGTGATATGGTAACCCGGTTCTGAAAGTTATGTTACTAGACCACGATGAACCTACGAACTATGAGGAAGTGATGATGAGCCCAGATTCCGCAAAATGGCTTGAGGCCATGAAATCTGAGATGGGATCCATGTATGAGAACAAAGTGTGGACTTTGGTTGACCTGCCCGATGATCGACAAGCCATTGAAAATAAATGGATCTTTAAGAGGAAGACTGACACCGATGGTAATGTTACTATCTACAAAGCTCGACTTGTTGCGAAAGGTTTTCGACAAATTCAAGGAGTTGACTACGATGAGACTTTCTCACCCATAGCGATGCTTAAGTCTGTCCGAATCATGTTCGCAATTGCCGCATTTATGATTATGAAATCAGGCAAATAGATGTCAAAACTTCATTCCTTAATGGATACCTCAAAAAGGAGTTGTATATCATGCAACCAGAAGGTTTTGTCGATCCTAAAGGTGCTAACAAAGTGTACAAGCTCCAGCGATCCATCTATGGACTGGTGCAAGTATCTCGGAGTTGGAATATATGCTTTGATGAGGTAACCAAAGCATATGGTTTTATACAGACGTTTGGAGAAGCCTGTATTTACAAGAAAGTGAGTGGGAGCTCTGTAGCATTTCTGAAATTATATGTGGATGACATATTGTTGATTGGAAATGATATAGAACTTCTGGATGGCATAAAAGGTTATTTGAATAAGAATTTTTCAATGAAAGACCTCGGTGAAGCTGCTTACATATTGGGCATCAAGATCTATAGAGATAGATAAAGATGCTTAATTGGACTTTCACAAAGCACATACCTTGATAAAGTTTTGAAGAAGTTCAAAATGGACCAGTCAAAGAAAGCGTTCTTGCCTGTGTTACAAGGTGTGAAGTTGAGTAATACTCAATGCCCGACCACTGCAGAAGATAGAGAGAAAATGAAAGTCATTCCCTATGCCTCAGCCATATGATCTATCATGTATGCAGTGCTGTGTACCAGACCTGATGTGTGCCTTGCTATAATTTTAGCAGGGAGGTACCAAAGTAATCCAGGAGTGGATCACTGGACAGTGGTAAAGAACATCCTGAAGTACCTGAAAAGGACAAAGGATATGTTTCTCGTATATGGAGGTGACAAAGAGCTCGTCGTAAACGGTTACGTCGATTCAAGCTTTGACACTGATCCAGATGACTCTAAGTCATAAACCGGATATGTATTTTTGTTGTATGGTGGATCTGTCAGTTGGTGTAGTTCCAAGCAGAGCGTCGTGGCGGGATCTACGTGTGAAGCGGAGGACATAGTTGCTTCAGAAGCGTCAAATGAAGGAGTCTGGATGAAGGAGTTCATATCCGATATAGGTGTAATACCTAATGCATCGAGTCCAATGAGAATCTTTTGTGACAACACTGGAGCAATAGCCTTGGGTGTCAACACTGGATCAGAATGTCGTAGACCCGTTGACTAATCCTCTTCCACGAGCAAAACATGATCAACACCAATACTCCATGGGTGTTAGAATCATTACTATGTATTCTAATTTATTGACTCTAGTGCAAGTGGGAGACTGAAGGAAATATGCCCTAGAGGCAATAATAATGTTGTTATTTATATTTCCTTATATATCATGATAAATGTATTTTATTCATGCTAGAATTGTATTAACCGGAAACTTGATACATGTGTGAATACATAGACGAAACAGAGTGTCCCTAGTATGCCTCTACCAGACTAGCTCGTTAATAAAAGATGGTTATGTTTCCTAACCATAGACATGAGTTGTCATTTGATCAACGTGATCTCATCATTAGGAGAATGTAACATCCCAAGTTTCCAATTTGGAATGTTATACAATAGATCATCATGCATATCATATGTTCTTGCTTTGGTTGATCCAAGAAAATCCTAAGCAACTCAAGGACCCTCGGAGAGAGTTCGGGATTTCAATATTTTCATATTTGAAGTTTCTCAAATTTTGAAAATAGGATCATTTGATTTTATTTATTTTATCTTCAAGTATTTCTATTATGAAAATAGGAGAGAGGGAGTAAAATGACTCTCCCAAAAATAAAGAAATACTGAGGATTTAATAAAAAAATCAAATAAGTTTTATTTGGAGTTTTATTTGAATTAGGGAAAAACTGCATGTTTTAAAAAATGCATTTTAGTGCCAAGAAAATGTTCATCTTGTTCTATATATTCTATTTAGACGGTGAAAATTTGTTTTGGCAATTTTAGATTTTTTTATTTTATTTTCTAGAATTTCGTTTTAGTAGCGCCCGCGCTAATTAGAAAAAAAAGAATAGGGGGACCCGAACCCGACTGGGCCGAAGCCCAGCCGAGCCAAGCCCAAGTCGCCGCCACCGCCTTCCCCGCCCGCGCGCCGCCGTGGTGCTAGGTGGCTTCTCACCCCTCGTTGGTTACCCAAGTGGAAGGTTTGAGATGCAGTGTAGCAGAAGTTTTCCCTTGGTAATACCAATGATCTATTTCCCAAAGACTCCCAGTTTCAACAAGAAGGTGTCAACTGCTAATGGCGCCGGATATTAGCAATCAACGTGGACCTGCACACAGATACAAATAACTTTGCTCCCAACGAGTACAGAGAGGTTGTCAATCCCTCCGGCCTTGTAGTTTACAAAGGATCAAACGCAAGTGATAATAGTGATAGGTATAATTGCAATAGTAAGTAAATAGCGGAAAAGTAAATAGCGGATGTGATCAATGATGGTAATATGGACCGGAGTCTCATGATGTTCACTAGTGATGTCTCTCTCCCAAAAGACGATAAAACAGCTATGTGAGGTAAACGAATTATAGCTGGGCAATTGACAGGACCATGTGCGCAAACCAATGCTGACTACATTGCAAGAAAGGTTGAGGTTCAAAGCATGGGCGGTACGCCAAAGTAAGTAGACCGGAATCCATCAATATCTACTACTAATCATCCACCTTGAGATATCTATCCAGAACATCTCGCTGGTATTAAGTTGCGAGCCCCACCCATAGTGTAAACTCAATGCAACAGACAACTGCATTAAAAGAACTTTGCGTAAAGTAAACAATCCTTGCACCCGCGGGCACAAGCACCGTTGTTTTCCCCCTTGTGGCAACAACACATCCCCTAGACTCATGTTTCTGTCACTCAAACTAGTCATCGAGGGGCATGAACCCACAATCAAGCATAACGTTCCCTCTTGGAGTCACTACCTACTACTTGGCCAAAGCAATAAATAACAACGGAGAACATGCAAGAATTACTTACGAACATAAACATAAAAGAGGTGAATCAAATATATTACTCAAGCACAATCTGAACATAATCTCATAATCCATCGGATCCCAGCAAACTCATCATAGCAACAGCATAAGGATTACATATGTGCCTCGATCATGTAGGGCAGCTCACGAGGACTAATTAGTGAAGCACAAGAACGGGAGGAGAACATCACATAGCTACTGGTCATGGACTCATGGTCCAAGGGAGACTACTCACAACTCATCCGGGAGGCGTCCATGGTGGTGGAGAAGCTCCCGATGGTGATCCTCCCCTCCGGCAGGGTGCCGGGAAGAGTTCTCCTGGTGCTCCCGATCTTGGAAGCGGCGGCGGCGGCGGGACAGAGATGGGATCGCGAAAAGAGTTCCTGTCTCGAGGGTTTCGGGAGACGCTTTAAATATATGCCAAAGGGGGGTATCGGGGGAGCCTCGGGGGGCCCAGGCGCCCCCCCCGGCGCGGCCCAGGGGGGGGGGGGCGCCGCCAGGGCGCCTGGAGCCCTGGTGGCCCCCCCGGCTATACTTCGGGCGCAATGTAGGTTCTGAAACGCTGATTTTTATATAATTTTTCTGGATTTTTCCCGGCAGTTCTTGTAACGTGAAAACCTGAAATACAAAAACAGCCGAAAACAAAAACTGGCACTGGGGTGCACTGAGTTAATAGGTTAGTCCAAATATGATCAAAAGTGTATGGAAGTGTATAAATATCATAGCAATATCACCCAAAAGAGGCATGGAGCAAGCAGAAATTATAGATACGTTTTGGACGTATCAAGATCCCCAAGCTTAATTCCTACTCGTCCTCGAGTAGGTAAATGATAACAAGAATAATTTCTGTGGTGACATGCTATTAACCATATAGGACTTTTTCATAGTAATATGACAAAAGCTTACTGAGACAATGAATCTATAGTAATTAAGTTGCCTCATGAGAAAATCACAAAGAATTGAAAGTTTTACAATATGATATTGAAACATCAAATAGATTTGCAATGAACATGATGTGCAAATATGATAAATTGATATCTAGCTTGCCCCTTTATGAAGCATAACATAAATGCAGGGGCACCTTCAAGGTTTAAGTGATGACTAGATACAATGATTTCAAAATAAACGATATCACAATCATGCAAAAGACAATGCTACTTTGGGACAATGCACATTACACTCAGAATGACAATCATGCTCTCAGTAGTTGGTGCTTTTAAAAGAAGGTGGTGACTCAACATAAAAGTAAAAGAATGGCCCTTCGCAGAGGGAAGCAGGGATTACTCATGTGCTAGAGCTTTTTATTTTGAAAATATAGAAACAATTTTGTCAACGGTAGTAGTACTTCATATGTGTTATGCATAAGACATCTTATAAGTTGCAAGCCTCATGCATCGAATACCAATAGTGCTCGCACCTTGTCCTAATTAGCTCGGATTTCCATGGATTGTCATTGCATTACATATGTTTCAACCAAGTGTCACAAAGGGGTACCTCTATGTCACCTGTACAAAGGTCCAAGGAGATAGATCGCATTTGATTTCTCGTTTTTGATAGATCTCAACTTGAGGACATCCATACCGGGACAATATAGAAAATAGATAATGGACTCCTCTTGAGGATTAATGTCCAAGCTAAAACTTCCCCCATGATACATGGCTTTGGTTGGCGGCCCAATGTTCTTCTCTAACAATATGCATACTCAAACCATTCAACTCATGGCAAATCACCCTTACTTTAGACAAGACGAGCATGCATAGCAACTCACATGATATTCAACAAAAGTGTAACAGTTGATGGCGTCCCCAGAAACATGGTTACCGCTCAGCAAGCAACTTATAAGAAATAAGACACATAAGCAACATATTCTTTACCACAATAGTTTTTAAGCTACTTTCCCATGAGCTATGTATTGCAAAAATGAAGGTTTTAAAGGTAGCACATGTAAATTTACTTGGAGTGGCGGTGAAATACCACATATAGGTGGGTATGGTGGACTCATATGGCATAACTGGTTTAAAAGGATGTGGATGCACAAGCAGTCAGTCCGCTTAGTACAGGTGGATGTTAGCAAAAGACTGGGAGCGACCAACTAAGAGAGCAATGACGGTCATAATCATGCAGAGCGACAAAGCAACATTGAATCAGGCATGGAAGTTATATCGCTACTCAGAAATAAAAGATCATCAAGGCTTGACAGACTTTCTTTACAGTCTTAAATATGCATGAGCATACGCCAAGTCAATCAAAATAAATTCTTGAGGGAAGATATTACTAAACCATACCACATCATTGGCAAACAAATCATGTTGGTACTCCAATAACACATTGGGAATCCCCCAGCTATTTGAGACTAACCACAAGAAAACCTGAACTACTAAGCGCCATTATGCACGTAGCATCTTTATCATAGACATATTAACCAATGCAACGGAAGCAAACTCTCTTAATAAGGTGAGCATGATAATTAAAGAGAGTTCAAGCAACCAACTAAACAAAAGCTCTTTGAAAAGATAAGCATGAAAGCTAAGAGCTGAACATGATAGTAGCTATTAAAAGACAAAGAACACACACAGCAAGGATAGACATGAAAATTCTATGTTATGTTCTAGGTAGAAGTGGAGTGTGTTTATCTCCCACATAAAGAAAGCTGAGTTCCGACTCGTTATGAAAAACTAAAGAAAACTAAAAGCAAGACGCTCCAAGCATAGCACATAACACATGAAGTGATTAAAATATAGTGGAACGAAAGACGAACTGATAATGTTGATGGAGAAGGGGATGCACGGGGGCATCCCCAAGCTTAGACGCTTGAGTCTCCTTGAATATTTCTTGGGGGTGCATGGGGGCATCCCCAAGCTTGAGCGCTTGACACTCCTGAATCTTTTTATCATCTTCCCTCGCACACTTGAAAACTCCCTTCATACATAACTCATCATAATCTGATTAGCATGGTTAGTGCCCATAATAAAATAATTATACCTTGCTGGAAATAAAGATATTCTTGAAGGTCTACTGTTTCTCAAGATTGCCAAAAGGTTTTTGCAAAGAAAAAGCAAGCTCTAGGTTTGCAAAATGAAAGAAAGGCAAAACAGGACAGAATCTGTGAAAAACAGAACAGCAGGTAGTAATTGATTTGTTCGGGGCACTTCTGCAACTCTAATAAAAAAACTCAGAACAGACGCACGAAAGACAATTATATAGAGAATGCTGTAGAAAAAATTCAGACCAAAAAGATGATCTGGTGATTTTATACGAAGTTTTCTATCCAAGGACATAATCTGTTTCCTGGACAACACCTCACAACTTTTGAACTTTCTAGCAATCAGAGGCTATACTTGGCACACAATTGAAAAGCAAAGATACAATGGTGATGCTACAGTAGTAACAACATCAAGACACAACAAAAGCAAAATAAATTTATTCATGTGGGCTGCCTCCCAAAAGCGCTTTCTTTTATGCCTTTAAGCTAGGCAAAATGCAAAGAGGAATTAATAACCATCGTAATAATCGGAGCTATAAATTGCTTCAAATGGTTCCTCAACAAGTTCATTCTTGTTCCTTCTAGGAAAGGGGTACACACCTTTTTCCTTTCCGCGCAAGCGGATTTGTCCCTTACCTATATCAATGAAGCCTTTAACTGCTTGGAGGAAGTCCCTTCCAAGCACTATATTTCCTTGGTTTGGCTCCATGATGAAGAAATCAATCATTGCAATCCCTTTAAGGAATTTAACTGGCACGTCTTTTATTCTTCCCTGGATTTCAGAAATATCTCCATTAGTGTGTTCATGATAAGATGGTAATCTATCCATGTTAAATTTTAAAGAATCATGAACCATTTTTGGCATAGTAGAAACCATAGATCCAATATCACAATAAGCAAGGAAGTCTTGATTAGAGATGTTAATCCTAGCGAAAGACTCCCAATCATTGTCTGTTTCCAAAATGTCTTTCTTATTGGGTTTTGGTTTCTCTACCTTCATCAAGTCTAGAGCATCCATTCTCTTTTCAATAGTAGCAAGTCTATCTATGATAGTATCAAAGTTATGATCATAAACAAAGTAGCTAGATAGACCATGTATAATTTCAAGAGCTCTAGCTTCATCACACTCTAGGAAGTCTCCCTCGGCTATACTATCAAGAGAGTGTTTACACCATTTAAAAAGACCATGGTAAAAATTTCTAAGCACAATTTTTATAGGTATCCAAGGCATAATTCTCCTTTGTGCATCAGAAATTCTGTCCCATGCCTTCTTCATATTTTCTCCATCCCTTTGATGGAAATCTAGAACTTCTGATTCCCTCAAAGCACCAAATCCTAACATGTTTAGCTAAACAGAAAGGACTACTAACAGGAAGGCAAAATAATTTTTTTTCATAATTTTTGATAAAGGATACTAAAGCAAAAACTGAAAGGTAAACTAACAAGACTAAAAGCAAAGGTAAAAGATAGCGTGCAACTCCCCTATCATGAAGAGTGGAGTCCCCGGCAACGGCGCCAGAAATTGCTTTGCTAGGTGGCTTCTCACCCCTCGTTGGTTACCCCAAGTGGAAGGTTTGAGATGTTGTGTAGCAGAAGTTTTCCCTTGGTAATACCAATGATCGATTTCCCAGAGACTCCCAGTTTCAACAAGAAGGTTTCAACTGCTAATGGCGCCGGATATTAGCAATCAACGTGGACCTGCACACAGATACAAATAACTTTGCTCCCAACGAGTACAGAGAGGTTGTCAATCCCTCCGGCCTTGTAGTTTACAAAGGATCAAACGCAAGTGATAATAGTGATAGGTATAATTGCAATAGTAAGTAAATAGCGGAAAAGTAAATAGAGGATGTGATCAATGATGGTAATATGGACCAGAGTCTCATGATGTTCACTAGTGATGTGTCTCTCCCAAAAGACGATAAAACAGCTATGTGAGGTAAACGAATTACAGCTGGGCAATTGACAGGACCATGTGCGCAAACCAATGCTGACTACATTGCAAGAAATGTTGAGGTTCAAAGCATAGGCGGTACGCCAAAGTAAGTAGACCGAAATCCATCAATATGTACTACTAATCATCCACCTTGAGATATCTATCCAGAACATCTCGCTGGTATTAAGTTGCGAGCCCCACCCATAGTGTAAACTCAATGCAACAGACAACTGAATTAAAAGAACTTTGCGTAAAGTAAACAATCCTTGCACCCGCGGGCACAAGCACCGTTGTTTTCCCCCTTGTGGCAACAGCACATCCCCTAGACTCATGTTTCTGTCACTCAAACTAGTCATCGAGGGGCATGAACCCACAATCAAGCATAACGTTCCCTCTTGGAGTCACTACCTACTACTTGGCCAAAGCAATAAATAACCACGGAGAACATGCAAGAATTACTTACGAACATAAACATAAAAGAGGTGAATCAAATATATTACTCAAGCACAATCTGAACATAATCTCATAATCCATCGGATCCCAGCAAACTCATCATAGCAACAACATAAGGATTACATATGTGCCTCGATCATGCAGGGCAGCTCACGAGGAATAATTAGTGAAGCACAAGAACGGGAGGAGAACATCACATAGCTACTGGTCATGGACTCATGGTCCAAGGGAGACTACTCACAACTCATCTGGGAGGCGTCCATGGTGGTGGAGAAGCTCCCGGTGGTGATCCTCCCCTCCGGCAGGGTGCCGGGAAGAGTTCTCCCGGTGCTCCCGATCTTGGAAGCGGCGGCGGCGGCGGAACAGAGATGGGATCGCGAAAAGAGTTCCTGTCTCGAGGGTTTCGGGAGACGCTTTAAATATATGCCAAAGGGGGGCATCGGGGGGCCCAGGCGCCCCCCCGGCACGGCCCAGGGGGGGAGGGGGGGGGGGCCGCCAGGGCGCCTGCAGCCCTGGTGGCCCCCCGCCCGGCTGTACTTCGGGCGCAAGGTAGGTTCTGAAACGCTGATTTTTTATATAATTTTTCTGGATTTTTCCCGGCAGTTCTTGTAACGTGAAAACCTGAAATACAAAAAACAGCCGAAAATAAAAACTGGCACTGGGGTGCACTGAGTTAATAGGTTAGTCCAAATATGATCAAAAGTATATGGAAGTGTATAAATATCATAGCAATATCACCCAAAAGAGGCATGGAGCAAGCAGAAATTATAGATACGTTTTGGACGTATCACGTGGCTGGATCGGACTCCGACGCCGCCGCCGTTTCTTGCCCCTCCCCCAAGCTTCTAGGCCCCCACTATATAAGCCGCCGCCCCTACCCCTTGCCGCACCCCGCCCCGCCGCCGCATAGCCGCCGCCGCCGCTGCACACCGCCGCCGCCGCTGCACACCGCCACCACCGCAGCGCACCACTGCCGCCGCCAGCCACCGCCTTCCGCCGGCCGAAACGACGAGGTAGCCGCCGCCCCGGTTTTCGGTAGAAAACCATCGGTTTTTTAAGAACCCTAGTTCGTTTTTTAGATAGATCAGTTTTTTTCTTTTCCCGGTTTAATTAATTAGTGAGCGTTCACCCGTTCATTTGTTATAACGAACGAGTTCATCGTTTAGTCTCAGCTGATGAACGTCCGTTCGTTAAGCTCTTTTAGTTTTCTTTTCGTAGTTATTTTTCTGATCGCGATTTCTGATCCGATCTTCGTTCTAGTTTATTTTTTCGCTCGTTTATCGGAATCAGGCGATTCAAGCGCCTGGAGTTTCGTCTCGAAATTCTCTTTCCGTTTAACCTAGTCACCCAAGCGTTTGCCTCTGTTAAATTTGGAATTAGGTCCAGATTCGTTCGGTAGTTGTTTCTCTTTCGCCGTTTGTCTTTGTTGCTTTCTTTTTGTTGTTTCTTTTGCAAACCGGAGTTCTTAAGTTGAACTTTCTGGTTAGATCTCTTATTTGAGTTTTACCCGTGCATTAGTTAAGTACTTATTGTGTGTTTGTTTGTTTGCGATAGAGTACCCGGAGTGCGCCGCTTGCTACTTTAAATCTCTAGGTTTTGCGGATCATCAGCAAGGCAAGTAACACTTTGATCATACTTTCCAATTACCCAATTTTCATTACATTAGTCAAACCGTCACACATTGCATGAGTAGGAGCTATAACTTGTGGGACTGGGAAGTAGATTGAGGTAGTACCTATTACCTGCATTACATTCAAACCTTTGGGAGTTACTCTACGTTGCTGTTAGGTCTTGCTATGCTCGTAGACGTGGATTGGGTGAATGTATCCATGACAGATGTGAGACTGTTAATTAAAGGTTAACTTAAGGTGGCAACTTTAATAGACATCTGGGTGGATTGAGGCACCTGGGTATTCCAGCGATTGCCTGTTTTCTTTATGGACCGCCACCCAGGCTCAAAGGGGTCATGAGATTATTCATACTAGAAACTTCCGTGTGCAGCCACAAGCTATTATGGGCTCTAGCATAGTTAACTAAGTTGTGCGAACTCTTACAGTGGTGGACTAGAAGATGTTGGGGATGTAGGTTGGTACGGTCCACCCGGACGTAAGGTGCTAGTGCTTCTGAAAGACTGTGTCTCGGTCATCTGTTTCTCAAACAACATGTAGTGTGAGAATTCCAACGGAGGTGATCGAGTCTTGTGGGGAAAAGTGCACAAACCTTTGCAGAGTGCACAAACTGATCATGATTAGCCGTGTCCCCGGTTATGGACATCTTGAGTATCTAGTACTTGGATTATCATGTGAATCTCATCATGTTACTTTAAATTAATATTGTTGGGTTTAAATGATGATTATTAATTGGGATTGAGAGGATGTCTATCTTCTCAATGATGTTTCAACTACCATGATAGTTAATTAAAATATATTCCTTTGCAGTAGGGAAAAATTGGCTTTACGCAAAAACTGTAACCATAGAGCTTTCCACCAGCCATATTGCATATAGTATAGCTTTACCTTTGTTACTCTCTATGTGTTACTTTGCCAGCATATTCCATGTGCTGACCCGTTTTCGGGCTGCAACGTTTATGTTGCAGACTTTTCAGACGATGAGTAAGGTGCCTTTTAGGTCGTGGTTCTATACTCAGTGATGCCGTTGGAGTTGATGGCCTCACTTATCTTCCAAGCCTTCTGCTGTTATCGTGTTAGATGGCCTTAAGACATTTTTATTGTAATAAGTTCATCGTTGGAACTATCGATGTAATAAGTGTGTGATTGCTACTCTGTTATAAATCCTTCAAGTACTATGCGTGTCAGCATTACTGATCCAGGGATGACACTGATGCATAGAGATCAGACTGTTTGAGGTCTGGTCGCTACAAGATGGTATCAGAGCACACGCTGACTGTAGGACACGACCACTAAGCTAAAACCCTAGAGCACTATTCACTCTTCTCTTTTCTGACTCCTCATCTTTTCTACTCTTTTAGGATGGTGGATGCAAGGAACAAGTTCACGCAACCTGATGAAGATACACCCTTTGGACGACACCTAAAGGAAGTCACCAGATATCTAAACATCGGATTACCAAGTTTCACTGGAACCTACAACGCCACTTTACCAGAAGAGGAGCGCTGGTTGATTCAAGCTCAAGTTGCAGGAAGAACATGCATGCCCGTCACCGCACCCATAGAATTTTCCTTTAATGCGCCTACATGGAGTCTAGGCAGGAGCATGGCAGCCCACATCGCTATGGGAAGGATTGGAGAAATCTACAAGCAGGAGCTAAAGGACACCATCTACCAGATTTGTGGACGTAGATATGAATGGTGGGACATGATCAACACACGGAAGGACAGGTCCATTGCCTCATTCATTCAAGAGTTAAACCAGCACATTCGTCGCCAGGAGCACCAGATGTGTGCAGGGATGATAGACTTGAAGAAAGCACTAACCAGAAACTTGGAGTTAGAGGAAGAACTCAAGTCTACATGCGACGGATACGAGGAGGAGATGTTAATACTTGTGGAGAAGAATGATGATTTGACACGAAAGCTAGGAGTATTCATGGGAGAAGAGGAAGAAGAACCCAAGGAGATTCCACCTGAAGACTACATCATCCTTGACGACACGGACTCAGACCCTGATGATAGCGATGATGAGGACTATGAAGATGAAGCTAGAGCTGACATCATGGAATCCTTTGCCGATCAAAATTTTTAGAAGACCTTCCTATGACTAGTAGTTTTTCCCATTTAGTAGACTTAGAGCACTTTTGTAACGTTAGATCCGTGTACGCCCTTGATTGAAATTGATATTGGTGTGATATGTTTGTGTTTGTCTCATGTGCATTTGGGTAGTGATTTTCCCTTAGACCTCTTTTCTATTCTAATCTCTTCCCTCTACACCCATCAGATGCCTCCAAGACGTGAGCCCGGATTTGAGTTTCCAACTGAGCTCACCCAGTTGATCCAACATCAGAACACCTTGATGCAACTTCTTGTCCAGAACACTCAGAACAACCAGAACAACAACAACAACCCTCCACCACCACCACCCGTGGATAACCTGACCCGTTTCTTAAGGTTACAACCACCGGTGTTTGCTAGTAGCATTGAACCAATAGTCACTGATGACTGGCTGCGCAAGAGTGGAAGGGATTTGAACACTACTAACTCCTCAGATGCTGAGAAGGTCCGTTTTGCCGCACATCAGTTATCTGGACCAGCCGCAGCGTGGTGGGAGAATTACACAACCACTTTTCCCATAGCCAATGTTACTTGGGATCAGTTTCAAGAAGCTTTTCGTACCGCCCATGTCTTAACTGGAGCTATGAGCATGAAGAAGCGGGAGTTTCGCTACTTGCGCCAAGGCAATCGTACTATGGCTCAGTACGTAGATGAGTTTAGTACCCTATCTCGTTATGCCCCATATGACGTGGCTACAGATGCCGCTAAGCAAGAGAGATTTATGGAAGGGCTGAATGATGAGATGAGTGTACAGTTGATGGTGGCAACTTTCAACAACTACCAGGAACTGGTTGATCCAACTCTAATGATTGAAGGGAAACACCAACAGATTGAAAGTCGCAAGAAGAAGTATGGACAAGGAAAGTACAATTCTGGAGCTCAGCAGAAGCCACGTTTTACCCCTAAAACGGTAGGACAATTTCAACATACCCATGGAGGAGGTAGCTCGCACAATCATAGTGGCCCCAAGAATGGGAATGGGAATGGAGGAAGCAACGGACAGAATAGCACCAACCCAACAACTCCAGCCAAGCGAGACCTGAGCCAAGTCACTTGCTTTAAGTGCCAGAAGACGGGACATTACGCCAATGAATGCCCAGAAGCCCAAAATGGAAATGGCAATGCAAGCTCTAGAAAGAAGCCGAACCCTTTTAATAGGGGACAAGTGAACCACATTAGCGTGGATGAGGTTGAAGCTCAGCCAGATGCAGTAATAGGTAACTTTTTAGTTAAGTCCTTTACTGCACTCGTTCTTTTTGATACTGGTGCAACGCATCCATACATTTCAAGGGGATTTGTGGATAAGTATAAGCTGCCAACCCAAGCCCTTAGGTTACCCATGTTAGTAACCTCACCCAGAGCAGAGTATATGGCTAAGTTATGGTGTGATCAGTTGCCATTAAGGATTGGTAACTACACATTCCCTTCAGACCTAATAGTATTGGAATCTCAAGGATTGGATGTGATATTAGGCATGGATTGGTTATCTAAGTATGAAGGGAATATTGAATGCGCCAGTAAGTCCATTTTGCTTACTACGCCAGAAGGGAGAAGGATCAAGTATGTATCCCGACATGTGTCGAAAAGGAACAGATTAAATTCTTTATCAGGAGTTGTTCAGGAGGAAGTACCAGTGGTGAAAGATTTCCCTGACGTATTTCCAGAGGAACTGCCAGGCATGCCACCAGATAGAGATATTGAGTTTTTGATTGAGCTTTTGCCAGGCACAGGACCAATTTCTAAGAGACCATACAGGATGTCCGTAAAGGATTTGGAGGAAATTAAGAAACAGATTAAGGAGTTACTGGATAAAGGTTACATTCGCCCAAGTTCTTTGCCTTGGGGTTCGCCAGTACTTCTAGTGGAGAAGAAGGACAGATCGTTAAGAATGGTTGTTGATTATCGAGGATTGAATGAAGTAATGATCAAGAACAAGTACACACTTCCGATGATCAATGATCTATTCGATAGGTTGCAAGGAGCTAAGGTATTTTCCAAGATCGACCTGCGATCAGGGTACCATCAATTGAAGATTCGAGACCAGGATATACCTAAGACGGCCTTTACCACCAGGTATGGGTTGTACGAGTATACCGTTATGTCTTTTGGTCTGACTAACACACCAGCATACTTTATGAACCTGATGAACAAGGTGTTTATGGAGTTTTTGGATAAGTTCGTCGTGGTGTTCATAGATGATATATTGATCTTCTCAAAGGATGAAGAGGAACACACAAAGCATTTGCGTTTGGTATTGGAGAAGCTTAGAGAACATCAGTTGTATGCCAAGTTTAGCAAATGCGAGTTTTGGTTGAAGGAAGTTGGATTCCTCGGACACGTTATATCCGGAGAAGGAATAGTAGTAGATCCCGCCAAGGTGGACACTGTGACAAATTGGGAAGCACCGACAATAGTTGGAGAGATCCGGAGTTTTCTTGGACTTGCAGGATACTACCGAAGATTTATTGAGAATTTCTCGAGGATTTCAAAACCAATGACGGAGTTGTTAAAGAAGGATACCAAGTTCAATTGGACAAAAGAATGTGAGGCCAGTTTCCAGGAATTAAAGATATGGTTGGTCTCATCACCTGTGTTGATTCTGATAGATCAACATTAGGACTATGAGGTTTACTGCGACGCTTCACATCGAGGACTTGGAGCAGTTCTTATGCAGGAAGGAAGAGTTGTTTCGTATGCTTCACGACAACTGAAACCTCATGAGTTGAACTATGCCACTCATGATTTGGACTTTGCAGCCATAGTGCATGTATTGAAGACTTGGAGACATTTTCTCATCGGAAACCATTGTGAAGTATATACGGATCACAAGAGTTTGAAGTATATATTCACTCAGAAGGAGCTGAATCTCAGACAAAGGAGATGGCTGGAATTCATTAAGGATTATGACATGAGATTGCATTATCATCCCGGAAAGGCTAACGTAGTAGCCGATGCGCTAAGCCGTAAGAGCCATGTCA
The DNA here is from genome assembly GCA_902687465.1 of Secale cereale. Lineage (NCBI taxonomy): Eukaryota > Viridiplantae > Streptophyta > Magnoliopsida > Poales > Poaceae > Secale > Secale cereale. The sequence goes on from LR738710.1 coordinate 644,149,209, forward strand.
ATACCCTAATGACGGAGGATTTACCAAGGGAGTTAGCCGAGGACTTACAAGAACTATGTTTGGAGATAGTTCCGAGAGGCTATGTAGCAACACTGGAGATCCAGTCTACCCCGATGGATAAAATCAGAGAAGCTCAGAAAACTGACGAGGAGGTTGCCTCTATAAAGGAGAGGATGAGCGAAGGAAAGGCTAAAGGATTTCGCGAGGATGAGCACGACACCCTTTGGTTTGAGGGCCGCGTTTATGTGCCTAACGACCGAGGGATCAGGAAGTTGATTCTGCAGGAGGCCCATGATTCACCATACTCGATTCACCCAGGAAATACTAAGATGTATTTGGATTTGAAGGATATTTTCTGGTGGACCGGTATGAAGATGGATATTGCGGAGTATGTAGCCCTTTGTGATGTATGTCAGAGAGTGAAGGCAGAACATCAGAAGCCAGCAGGATTGTTACAACCATTGCCAATACCCGAATGGAAGTGGGATAAGCTAGGCATAGATTTTATTACGGGATTACCCAGATCTCGTTCTGGCGATGACCCGATTTGGGTTGTAGTCGATCGTTTGACAAAGGTAGCTCATTTCATCCCAGTAAAGACTACTTATACCAGTGCGAAGTTGGCAAAGATATACATGACCAGAATCGTATGCCCGCATGGAGTTCTGAGGAGCATCGTATCAGACAGAGGAACCCAGTTTACCTCAAAGTTCTGGAATCAGTTACACGAAACTTTGGGTACCAGGCTAGAGTTTAGCACATCTTTTCACCCACAGACAGATGGACAGACCGAGAGAGTCAACCTGATTTTGGAGGATATGCTGAGAGCTTGTGCGCTAGATTATGGATCTAGTTGGGACGACAATTTGCCTTATGCCGAGTTCTCTTACAACAACAGTTATCAATCCAATTTGAAGATGGCCCCTTTCAAAGCGTTATGCGGAAGGAGGTGTAGGACTCCGTTGTCTTGGGACGAAGTTGGAGACCGCAAGTTGTTCGGGCCAGATTTGATCAAGAATCGGAACAGAAGGTGAAGTTGATTCGCGATAGACTCAAGATAGCCCAGTCCAGGCAGAAGAGCTACGTGGATTCAAAACGCAAAGAGATCGTTTACGAAGTCGGAGACCGAGTTTATCTTCGAGTATCTCCACTTCGAGGAGTTAAGCGCTTTGGAGTTAAGGGAAAGCTAGCGCCACGTTTTGTAGGACCATACGAGATTATGGAACGTATGGGAGAAGTAGCCTATAAGTTGGAACTGCCTGAAGGATTGTCAGGAGTTCACGATGTATTCCACGTTTCCCAGTTAAAGAAATGCCACACCGAGATGGTTGAGATACCGCTGAGGGATACTGTGCCATTGGAAGCTATTCAGCTGGACAGCGATTTGACCTATGAAGAGAGACCACTCAAGATTCTTGAGTATGCCAGCCGAGTCACCCGCAGCAAGGTTATCAAATTTTGCAAAGTTCAGTGGAGTCACCACACCGAGGATGAAGCCACCTGGGAACGAGAGGAAGACCTGCGGAAGGACCACCCTCACCTATTTTCTAGCCAACCTGAATCTCGAGGGCGAGATTCATCTTAAGGGGGGGGGGGGTAGGTTTGTAACATCCCAAATTTCCAATTTGGAATGTTATACATTAGATCATCATGCATATCATATTTTCTTGGTTTGGTGGATCCAAGAAAATCCTAAGCAACTCAAGGACCCTCGGAGAGAGTTGGGGATTTCAATATTTTCATATTTGAGGTTTCTCAAATTTTGAAAATAGGATCATTTGATTTTATTTATTTTATCTTCAAGTATTTCTATTATGAAAATATGAGAGAGGGAGTAAAATGACTCTCTGAAAAATAAAGAAATACTGAGGATTTAATAAAAAATCAAATAAGTTTTATTTGGAGTTTTATTTGAATTAGGGAAAAACTGCATGTTTTTAAAAATGCATTTTAGTGCCAAGAAAATGTTCATCTTGTTCTAAATATTCTATTTAGACGGTGAAAATTTGTTTTGGCAATTTTAGATTTTTTATTTTATTTTCTAGGATTTCTATTTCGTAGCGCCGACGTTAATTAGAAAAAAAAGAATAGGGGGACCTGAACCCGACTGGGCCGAAGCCCAGCTGAGCCAGGCCCAAGTCGCCGCCACCGCCTTCCCCGCCCGCGCACCGCCGTGGCCGGATCGGACTCCGACGCCGCCGCTGTTTCTTGGCCCCTCCCCCAAGCTTCTAGCCCCCCCACTATATAAGCCACCGCGCCCTTGCCCCTTTCCGCACCCTGCCCCGCCGCGAGCATAGCCGCCGCCGCCGCCGCTGCACACCACCGCCGCCGCAGCGCATCACCGCCGCCGCGCACCGCCGCCGCCGCCACCGCAGCGCACCACC
>LR738710.1:644153171-644172507 GCA_902687465.1 Secale cereale
CGCCGCTGTTTCTTGGCCCCTCCCCCAAGCTTCTAGCCCCCCCACTATATAAGCCACCGCGCCCTTGCCCCTTTCCGCACCCTGCCCCGCCGCGAGCATAGCCGCCGCCGCCGCCGCTGCACACCACCGCCGCCGCAGCGCATCACCGCCGCCGCGCACCGCCGCCGCCGCCACCGCAGCGCACCACCGCCGCCGCAGCCTCGCCGCCAGCCACCGCCACCCGCCGCCACAACGACGAGGTTGCCGCCGCCGCCGGTTTTCGGTAGAAAACCATCGGTTTTTTAAGAACCCTAGTTCTTTTTTTAGATAGACCATTTTTTTTCTTTTCCCGGTTTAAATAATTAGTGAGCGTTCACTTGATCGTTTAGAATCAGCTGACGAACGTCAGTTCGTTAAGTTGTGTTAGTTTTCTTTTCGTAGTTATTTTTCTGATCGCGATTTCTGATCCGATCTTCGTTCTAGTTTATCTTTTCGCTCGTTTATCGGAATCAGGCGATTCAAGCGCCTGGAGTTTCGTCTCGAAACTCTCCTTCCGTTTAACCTAGTCACCCAAGCATTTGCCTCTGTTAAATTTGGACTTAGGTCCAGATTGGTTTGGTAGTTGTTTCTCTTTCGCCATTTGTCTTTCGTTGCTTTCTTTTTGTTGTTTCTTTTGCAAACCGGAGTTCTTAAGTTGAACTTTCTGGTTAGATCTCTTATTTGAGTTTTACCCGTGCATTAGTTAAGTACTTATTGTGTGTTTATTTGTTTGCGATAGAGTACCAGGAGTGCGCCGCTTGCTACTTTGAATCTCTAGGTTTTGCGGATCATCAGCAAGGCAAGTAACACTTTGATCATACTTTCCAATTACCCAGTTTTCATTGCATTAGTCAAACCCTCACACATTGCATGAGTAGGAGCTATAACTTGTGGGACTGGGAAGTAGATTGAGGTAGTACCTATTACCTGCATTACATTCAAACCTTTGGGAGTTACTCTACGTTGCTGTTAGGTCATGCGATGCTCGTAGACGTGGATTGGGTGAGTGTATCCATGACTGATGTGAGACTGTTAATTAAAGGTTAACTTAAGGTGGCAACTTTAATACACATCTGGGTGGATTGAGGCACCTGGGTATTCCAGTGATTGCCTGTTTTCTTTATGGACCGCCACCCAGGCTCAAAGGGATCATGAGATTATTCATACTAGAAACTTCCATGTGCAGCCACAAGCTATTATGGGATCTAGCATAGTTGACTAAGTTGTGCGAACTCTTACAGTGGTGGACTAGAAGATGTAGGGGATGTAGGTTGGTACGGTCCACTCGGACGTAAGGTGCTAGTGCTTCTGAAAGACTGTGTCTCGGTCATCCGTTTCTCAAACAACATGTAGTGCGAGAATTCCAACGGAGGCGATCGAGTCTTGTGGGGAAAAGTGCACAAACCTCTGCAGAGTGTACAAACTGATCATGATTAGCCGTGTCCTTGGTTATGGACGTCTTGAGTATCTAGTACTTGGATTATCATGTGAATCTCATCATGTTACTTTAAATTAATATTGTTGGGTTTAAATGATGATTTTTAATTGGGACTGAGAGGATGTGTATCTTCTCAATGATGTTTCAACTACCATGATAGTTAATTAAAATATATTCCTTTGCAGTAGGGAAAAATGGGCTTTACGCAAAAACTGTAACCATAGAATTTTCCACCAGCCATATTGCATGTAGTATAGCTTTACCTTTGTTACTCTCTATGTGTTACTTTGCCAGCATATTCCATGTGCTGACCCGTTTTCGGGCTGCAACGTTTATGTTGCAGACTTTTCAGACGACGAGTAAGGTGCCTTTTAGGTTTGGGTTCTATACTCAGTGATGCCGTTGGAGTTGATGGACTCACTTATCTTCCAACCCTTCCGCCGTTATCGTGTTAGATGGCCTTAAGCCATTTTTATTGTAATAAGTTCATCATTGGAACTATCGATGTAATAAGTGTGTGATTGCTACTCTGTTATAAATCCTTCAAGTACTGTGCGTGTCAGCATTACTGATCTAGGGATGACACTGATGCACAGAGATCAGACTGTTTGAGATCTGGTCGCTACATAGAATGATGTGATGGACAAGACTCATCCGTTAGCTTAGCAATATGATCATTTAGTTTTTCTGCTATTGCTTTCTTCATGACTTATACATGTTCCTATGACTATGAGATTATGCAACTCATCAAAATACCGGAGGAACACCTTGTGTGCTATCAAACGTCACAACGTAACTGGGTGATTATAAAGATGCTCTACAGGTGTCTCCGAAGGTGTTAGTGGTGTTGGCATAGATCGAGAATAGGATTTGTAAGTCCGAGTGTCGGAGAGGTATCTCTGGGCCCTCTCGGTAATACACATCATAATAAGCCATGCAAGCAAACGAATAATAAGTTAGTCACGAGATGATGTATTACGGAATGAGTAAAAAGACTTGCCGGTGATGAGATTGGACTAGGTCCGACGATCGAATCTCGGGCAAGTAACATACCGATGACAAAGGGAACAACGTATGTTGTTATGCGGTTTAATCGATAAAGATCTTTGCAGAATATGTAGGAACCAATATGAGCATCCAGGTTCCGCTATTGGTTGTTGAACGGAGATGAGTCTCGGTCATGTCTACATAGTTCCCGAACCCGTAGGGTCCACACGCTTAACGTTCGATGATGATCGGTATTATGAGTTTATGTTTTTTGATGTACTGAAGGTTCTTTAGAGTTCCAGATGAGATCACGAACATGACGAGGAGTCCCGAAATGGTGGAGACATAAATATTGATATATATGATGACTATATTCGGACACCAGAAGTGTTCCGGAGAAGTTTCGGATAAAACCAGAGTGCCGGAGAGTTATCGGAACCCCCGGGGGAACTAATGGGCCACATGGGCCTTAGTGGAGAGAGAGAGGGGCAGCTAGGGCAGGCCGCACGCCCCCTCCCCCTTGAGTCCGAATTGGACTAGGAAGGGGGGGGGCCCTTTCCTTCTCAGTCTCCCTCTGCCTCCTTCCCCCTCTCCCTTTTGGTGGATTCCTACTAGGAATAGCATTCCTATTCCTAGTAGGAACCCCTCTCTTGGGGCGCACCATAGGGGCAGGCCAGCCTCCCCTTGCTCCTTTATATACGGGGGTGGGGGGCATCGTAGAACACACAAGTTGATTTGCCAGCCGTGTGCGGTGCCCCCTCCATAGTTACACACCTCAGTCATATCGTTGTAGTGCTTCGGCGAAGCCCTGCGCCGGTAACTTCATCATCACCGTCACCACGCCGTCGTGCTAACGAAACTCTCCCGCAACACTCAACTGGATCAAGAGCTTGTGGGACGTCATTGATAATCCCCAAGTGCAGGGAATCATCGTAGCAATTCCGAAAGGTGGAAGTGATAAGTATGGAGTGTCGAACCCACAAGGAGCTAAAGGTCAGATCAATATACTCTCAAGTCCTATCTGCCACTGATATGACTCTACGTACACCGAACGTTTTCTTCCAACTAGAAACGAGAAATAAAACTACGTTGTGGGTATGAAGAGGATAACTTTGCATGATATCGAAGAGCTAAAATATAGATGTAGGTGCTGTTATCATAAAGTTAGAATATATTACTAAATATTATAAATAGCAAGTGTGGAATAATGATGGATCGGTGTGCGGAATTGTCCTAGGCAATTGTTAACAAGACCGGTAGTCGTCATTGCAATTTCATATGAGGGAGAGGCATAAGCTAACATACTTTCTCTTCTTGGATCATATGCACTTATTATTGGAACTCTAGCAAGCATCCGCAACTACTAAAGATCATTAAGGTAAAACACAACCATATCATTAAAGAATCAAGTCCCCTTTATCCCATACGCAACAACCCCCTTACTTGGGTTTATGCTTCTATCACTCAAGCAACCCACTATAAGCGAATCATGAACGTATTGCAACATCCTACAGCGAGAATCCCTCATGCTTGCGCGCCATGGAGGGCACCATAGGACATCACCAAAATAAAACATACAACTCATACCAATCTAGATCATCAATCAACCCAAAGACAAAGGATATCTACTCAAAACATGATAGGATGGCAACACATCATTGCATCATAATATGTGGCATAAAGCACCATGTTCAAGTAGGGATTACAGCGGGGTGCGGGAGAGTGGACCGCGTAAAAGAGATGATGATGGTGATGTTGATGAAGACGATCACCGCGGCGATGATTCCCCTCCCGATGGCACTCCGGCACCACCGAGAGAGAGGAGGAGAGGTTCTCCCCCTTGTGCTTCCTCCTCCATGGCCTCCCCCCTAGATGGGGAGAGGTTCTCCCTCTGGTCCTTGGCCTTCATGGCGATGATGGCCCCTCCGGGATCCTCCTCCATGGCCTCCGGTGAAGATGCCCCCCTCCGACAGGGTGCCAGAGAGGGCCTAGATTGATTTCTCGTGGTTACAGAGGCTTGCGGTGCTGGAACTTTTGATCTAGGTTATTTTCTGGAGGTTTCTGTATTTATAAGAATTTTTGGCGTCGGTCTCACGTCCAGGGGGTCTCCGGGCTATCCACGAGATAGGGGGGGTGAGCCCAGGGGGGGTGAGCGCGCCCCCACCCTCGTGGGCAGCCCGGGACTCTTCTGGACCAACTCTTTTACTCGGAGGTTTCTTTTGGTCCATAAAAATCATAAAAAATTGGCACGTCAATTGGACTCCGTTTGGTATTCCTTTTCTGTAAAACTCAAAAACAAGGAAAAAACAGAAATTGACACTGGGCTCTAGGTTACTAGGTTAGTCCCAAAAATCATACAAAATAGCATATAAATTCATATAAAACATCTCAGATGGATAATATAATAGCATGAATAGTTCATAACTTATAGATACGTTGGAGACGTATCAGCTTCCCCAAGCTTAATTCCTGCTCGTCCTCGAGTACGTAAATGATAAAAGAAATACTATATGAAGTGTGAATGCTAGCAGGTGCACAAGTTTGATCAATGATAATTTCAATCACCTTTTTTAGCATAATTATGTGTCATAATAGTAGCTCATCTCATAAAACTTTTCATGATCAAGTAACAAGCTATTCACTTGTTAAAGTATAGATCATAAACTTTCTTGAAAACTAACAAACAGTGTTCTTAGTCATCAAACAATTGCAATTCATCTTATTTTCGGGAAGGGTCTATGAAAGAGATTTGATTCAGCAAACTCCACATACTCAACTATCATTTAATCTTTCACAATAGCTAACACTCATGCGATATTTATGGGTTCAAACTTTTAATCAGACACAAAGAAAGATAGGGGCTTATAGTTTCACCTCCCAACCTGTTACCTCAAGGGTAATGTCAACAATAATAATTTATGAAAACCTACATCCAAGTGGATATATATATCCGGATCGCTCCAACACAAAGTGCTTGCCAATGGAAAAAGTGTCAAAAGGAAAGGGGATGACCACTATGACTGTTGTATAAGGGTATATGATAAAAGTAAAAGATAGGCTCTTCGTAGAGGGAAGCAGAGGTTGTCATGCGCTTTTATGGTTGGATGCACAAAATCTTAATGCAAAGGAACATCACTTTATATTGCCGCTTGTGATAAAGACCTTTATTATGCAGTCCATCGCTTTTATTTCTTCCCTATCACAAGTTCATATAAAGCTTATTTTCTTCGCACTAATAAATCATACATATTTAGAAAGCAATTTTTATTGCATGCACCGATGACAACTTACTTGAAGGATCTTACTCAATCCTTAGGTAGGTATGATGGACTCTCATGGCAAAACTAGTTTAAGGGATGTTTGGAAGCACAAGTAGTATTTCTACTTGGTGCAAAGAATTTGGCTTGCATGAGATGGAAAGGCAAGCCCAACATGTTGGATGATCCAAGACAATATAATGTTTCGGATATAGGAAAACATAACCCATTAAGTTGTCTTCCCTGTCCAACATCAACCTTTTAGCATGTCATATTTTAATGAGTGCTCACAATAACAAAAGATGTCCAAGATAGTATATTTATATGTGAAATCTCTCTTCCTTCAATATTCTTTCATGAATTGTTCAAGCGACCAATTCTGCGTTTGCTAACTTTCAATAAGTTTACTACCTATACTTATTCTGTGTGAAGTCATTACTCCCCATGGTATAAGCATATGAAACATATATAAATTCAGATTTATGATATTCAATTCATTCAACCATTTACTCATAGGATGTACCATATCATTTACCATATCATTTCTACAATTTATATTGAGAAATATAAGCCATAGAAACTAGAAAACAAGCAAACTATGCAGTGAAAACAGAATCTGTCAGAAACATAACAGTCTGTAATGATCTGAACAACAACCATAGTTCTGCTACTCTAAAAATTATGAAATAAATTGGTGGACATGAGGAATTTGTCTATTAATCTTCTACAAAAAGAATCAAATCAAAAGCACTCTTCTATAAACAATGGCAGCTAATCCCGTGAGCGCAAAGTTTCTGTTTTTTACAGCAAGATCACATTACTTTTCACCCAAGTTTTCCCAAAGGTCTTACTTGGCACTTTATTGAAAAAAGCTATAAAACATGATTACTACAATAGCTTAATCATTTAAACACACAAAAACAGTAAGGGTAAATATTGGGTTGTCTCCCAACAAGCGCTTTTCTTTAATGCCTTTTAGCTAGGCATGATGATTTCAATGATGCTCACATAAAAGATAAGAATTGAAGCATAAAGAGAGCATCATGAAGAATATGACTAGAATATTTAAATCTAACCCACTTCCTATGCCTAGGGATTTTGTGAGCACATAATTTATAGGAACAAGAATGAACTAGTATAGGAAGGCAAGACAAGTATAACTTCAAAAATTTAAGCACATAGAGGGGAAACTTGATATTATTGCAACTTCTACAAGCATGTATTCCTCCCTCATAAAAAATTTCAGTAGCATCATGAATGGGTTCAACAATATAACCATCACATAAATCATTCTTTTCATGATCTACAAGCATATAAATTTTTCTACTCTCCACATAAGCAAAATTCTTCTCATTCGGAATAGTGGGAGCAAACTCGAAATAGTGGAATCATTACTAACTAAAGTTGACACTCTTCCAAATGCACTTTATATGATAGTATTATTCATACTAAAAAAGATATAAGTGAAGTTCATGGAGTATTCTATCATTAACATCGAATAGCAAATATCCAAGCTCAGAATATATAAGTGAAGCACACGAAGCATTCTATAAAACCATACTCAAAAGATTTAAGTGAAGCACAAAGATCATTCTATAAGATCATACTCTAAAGATATAAGTGAAGCACATGAAGAATTCTATAAATCAAGGAAGGGCTATATCATACTAGCATGGTTCTTTACAGAAAAAGGAAAAACACAAGTGACACAAATCATGTGAACAAAACAAAGACCGAGGTATACCGATAATTGTTGAAGAAGAAAGATGGGATGCCAACCGGGGCATCCCCAAGCTTAGATGCTTGAGTATCCTTGAAATATTTACTTGGGGTGCCTTGGGCATCGCCAAGCTTGAACTCTTGCCTCTCTTTATTCTTCTCATATTGTTAGCTCCTCGATCTTCGAACCCTTCATCCACACAAAACTTTAACAAAAACTTTGTGAGATCCGTTAGTATAATAAAGCAAATCACTACCTTTAGGTACAGTTGCAAACTTATTCCAATTTCATATTAGCACTTTATCTACTGTATTCGAACTTCACCATGGTTCATACCCCTCGATACTACCCATAGATTCATCAAAATAAGTGATCAACACAAAGAAAACAGAATCTGTCAAAAACAGGACACTCTGTAGTAATCTGGAAGTTTAGTAAACTTCTGTAACTCTAAAAAATTCTAAAAAATATGAAAATTTGAACAATTTGTACAGAAGTAATGTGCAAAAAGTTTCATACCCATTTGACCTTCCAGTAAAAAAGGTAAAATCACGCGCTACAGCCAAAGTTTCTGTTTTTTGTTCTGCACATAGAAAACAAGCAATTTAATCATCCTAAAACCAAATCTTGGCACATTATTTTTATAATACAATGAATATATACAAGGGGATAATTATTTACAAAGTAACTTCCATGAAAACTTCTACATTGTTTTCGTGAGCATGAACACAAGTGCTCAAGGTCGACCCTCACTTCTTCAATGCATAACTTTCCAATCACTTCAGTTTTTGAAAAACTTTTTAGGCATAAGAGGCAAAAAAATGTATTTTCATTATTTAAAAAAATTTGTATGTTTCACCCACAACTAAACAAAAACAAAAAGGAAAAAACAAAATCTACTTAGTGAAGAAATCAAAAAAAGCACACACGAGAATATCAACCCCACGCTATTGCTCCCCGGCAATGGCGCCAGAAAAGAGCTTGATGGTCCCCAAGTGCAGGGAATCATCGTAGCAATTCCCAAAGGTGGAAGTGATAAGTTGGAGTGTCGAACTCACAAGGAGCTAAAGGTAAGATTAATATTCTCTCAAGTCCTATTTGCCACTGATACGACTCTACGTACACCGAACGTTTGTTTCCAACTAGAAACGAGAATTAAAACTATGTTGTGGGTATGAAGAGGATAACTTTGCATGATATCGGCGAGCTAAAATATAAAAGTAGGTGATGTTATAATAAAGTTAGAATATATTACTAAATATTATAAATAGAGAGTGTGGAATAATGATGGAGCGGTGTGCAGAATTTTCCTAGGCAATTGTTAACAAAGACCGGGAGTCGTCATTGCAATTTCATATGAGGGAGAGGCATAAGCTAACATACTTTCTCTTCTTGGATCATATGCACTTATGATTGGAACTCTAGCAAGCATCTGCAACTACTAAAATCATTAAGGTAAAACCCAACCATAGCATTAAAGCATCAAGTCCCCTTTATCCCATACGCAACAACCCCCTTACTCGTGTTTATGCTTCTGTCACTCAAGCAACCCACTATAAGCGAATCATGAATGTATTGCAACACCCTACAGCGAGAATCCCTCACGCTTGCGCGAGACGGAGGGCACCATAGGACAGCACCAAAATAAAACATACATCTCATACCAATCTAGATCATCAATCAACCCAAAGACAAAGGATATCTACGCAAAACATCATAGGATGGCAACACTTCATTGGATCATAATATGTGGCATAAAGCACCATGTTCAAGTAGGGATTATAGCGGGGTGTGGGAGAGTGGACCGCGTAAAAGAGATGAGGATGGGGATGTTGATGAAGACGATCACCGCGGCAATGATTCCCCTCCCGATGGCTCTCCGGCGCCACCGAGAGAGAGGAGGAGAGGTTCTCCCCCTTGTGCTTCCTCCTCCATGGCCTCCCCCATAGATGGGGAGAGATTCTCCCTTTGGTCCTTGGCGTTCATGGCGATGATGGCCCCTCCGAGATCCTCCTTCATGGCCTCCGGTGATGATGGCCCCCTCTGGTAGGGTGCCAGAGATGGCCTAGATTGATTTCTCATGGTTACAGAGGCTTACGGCGGCGGAACTTCCGATCTAGGTTATTTTCTGGAGGTTTCTGTATTTATAAGAATCTTTGGTGTCGGTCTCTGCTACTTCTTGAGCTTGCGCTGTATTCCCTCGAAGAGGAAAGGGACATGCAGCACAATAGCGTAAGTATTTCCCTCAGTTTTTGAGGACTAAGGTATCAATCCGGTAGGAGACCACGCGCGAGTGCCTCGCACCTGCACAAACAAATAAGAACTTCGCAGCCAACGCGATAAGGGGTTGTCAATCCCTTTACGATCACTTACGAAAGTGAGATATGATAGAGATGATAGTTTATATTTTTGGTATTTTTGTTTATAAGAACAGAAAATAAAAGCGATTAAAGTAAAGTAGATGTAGATTGATATGTTGAGAATAGACCCGGGGGCCATAGTGTTCTCTAGTGGCTTCTCTCATGATAGCGATATACTACTTCGGGTAAATAAATTACTGTCGAGCAATTGATAGCAAAGCGAATAATTATGAGACTATCTTGGCATGATCATTGTATATAGGCATCACGTCCGAGACAAGTAAACCGAAACGATTCTGCATCTACTACTATTACTCCACACATCAACCACTATCCAGCATGCATCTAATGTATTGAGTTCATCAGAACAGAGTAACGCCTTAAGCAAAATGACATGATGTAGAGGGATAAACTCAAGCAATATGATATAAACCCCATCTTTTTATCCTCGATGGCAACAATACAATACATGCCTTGCTACCCCTGCTGTCAATGCGAAAGGACACCGCAAGATTAAACCCAAAGCCAAGCACTTCTCCCATTGCAAGAACTATAGATCTAGTAGGCCAAACCAAACCAATAATTCGAAGAGACTTGCAAGGATATTATGAGCACACATAAATAGTTCAGAGAAGAACCAAATATTTCTCATAGGTAATCTTTATCATAAACTCACAATTCATCGGATCTCGACAAACACACTGCAAAAAGAGATTACATCGAATAGATCTCCTCGAAGACCGAGGAGAACTTTGTATTGAGATCCAGAGAGAGAGAAGAAGCCATCTAGATACTAGCTATGGACCCGAAGGTCTATGGTAAACTACTCACAACTCATGGTGAGGGCGATGATGATGATGATGAAGAACTCCGTGATGGATCCCCCTCCGGTGTAGCTCCGGAACAGGCTCCAAGATGGGATCTCACAGGAACAGAAGGTTACAACGGTGGAATTAGGGTTTTCTCTCTGTTGCTGGTGGTTTCGGGGTACGCAAACTTATATAGGAGGAAGGAGGACACCGGGGGAGTCACGGGGACCCCACGAGGCAGGGGGCACGCCCTGGGAAGGGGGCGCGCCCCCCGCCCTCGTGGGCCCCTCGTGGCTCTTCTGACGTGGTTCTCAAGTTCTTCGTGCATGATTTTCTCCAAAAATAATTCTTGCGAAGGTTTCATTCCGTTTGGACTCCGTTTGATATTCTTTTTCTGAAAAACCCTGAAACAGGGAAAAAATAGCAATCTGGACTGGGCCTTTGGGTTAGTAGGTTAGTCCCAAAAATGATATAAAAGTTTAAGATAAAGCCCATTGAACATCCAAGACTTCATAAATAATAGCATGGAACAATCAAAAATTATAGATACGTTGGAGACGTATCAAGCATCCCCAAGCTTAATTCCTGCTCGTCCTCGAGTAGGTAAATGATAAAGAAAGAATTTTTGATGTGGAATGCTAACCAACATAGTTTTTCAATGTAATTCCCTTAATTGTGGCATGAATGTTCGGATCTGAAAGATTCAAGATAAAAGTCTATATTGACATAAGAAATAATAATACTTCAAGCATACTAACAAAGCAATCATGTCTTCTCAAAATACTATGGCTAAAGAAAGTTATCCCTACAAAATCATATAGTCTGGCTATGCTCCCTCTTCATCACACAAAATATTCATATCATGCACAACCCTGATTTCAGCCAAGAACTTTTTTTCATACTCTATTCTTTCAAACCTTTCAACTTTCACGCAATACATGAGCGTGAGCCATGGACATAACACTATGGGTGGAATAGAGGTGGTTGTGGAGAAGACAAAAAGCAGGGAGATAGTCTCAAATCGACTAGGCGTATCAACGGGCTATGGAGATGCCCATCAATAGATATCAATGTGAGTGAGTAGGGATTGCAATGCAACGGATGCACTAGAGCTAAAAATGTATGAAAGCTCAACCAAAGAAACTAGTGGCTGTGCATCCAACTTGCTTGCTCACGAAGACCTAGGGCATTTGAGGAAGCCCATCGTTGGAATATACAAGCCAAGTTCTATAACGAAAATTCCCACTAGTATATGAAAGTGACCGTCGGTGTACCAAGTAGGGGTACCTTAGTATCCCGACTTGTGCACGGGCAGTAGCAGCGTCCCGTGGTTTGGCTCACCACACGCCCGCCGAAGCCCACTCTAGTCCCCTTTGAAGCCATTCAAGAACAAAGTATACAAGTCAGAAGATCAAGGCCCCGGCAAGAGGAGCTTGCCGGGAAGGCTGCTCCAAGCACAAGACCACTCTATTCTCACAAGACCCTGGCAAGAGGAGCTTGCTAGGAAGGCCAAAGAATAACACTTCAAAAGATATATCGTGGCGCATCATGCGCCCCGGCAGGATCCGGAGAGCGACAAGCTTCCGGGCCCGACAAGATAGCAGCCCCGACAAGGTACTTGCCGGGGGCGGCTTACGCTGTGCGCCTGCGCTCCAGCTCATCTGGCCACGTGTCACCCTGGGGCCCTTCCAGGGGCACGTGGCAGATGGCTGTGCAGCCTGGGGTACACGATGGCGAGCCGCGGTGACAAGGCCGTCGTCGTGGCGGACGGAGACGCCCGGGCGGGCGCTTTTGGGGTGACGGCGACGGGCATTCAATGCCTTTGTCCCCCACCGTCTGGGTTAGGTATAGATCACTGTGCGCGCACTGTTCATGCACTGTTCCATCTACCACCAATTTTACACTTTTACCCTCCTCTACATTGACACCAGTCGGTGACCCCTTTTGAACTATAAAAGGAGGCCCATGCACAACGTAGAGGGGGTTCGGTCCCAGAAACTCGATCACTCCCACGTTCGGTGTAGCTGGTACTGTAGATCCTCAAGCTCCCGAGCTCAAGAACCCAATACAACCAAAGGCAGGAAGTAGGGTTTTATGCGTCCGCGCGGCCCGAACCTGGGTAAACTGCCCGCGTGTGCTCCCCGATCTGCTCTCCGTGCTCCCTCCGCTCCCTTACCGCAACGTAGAAGGGGCTCCGGTCCCATAGGTGTTCGTGGGTGGTCAGTTTCCCCGACATCTTTGGCGCGCCAGGTAGGGGGCGTCGAGGTTGTGCGAACCTGATCCGGCGCTCACGCGGGCGCAATCTTCAGCAACTTTTCCAGCTTCATCAACCTCATCGACTGCATCAACATGCCTCCGAAGAAGAAGGCTTCGGAGGTCGGAGGCCCGTCTGCGTCGATCCCACCACCGCCAGAACCGACGGCTGGCGGAGGAGACGCTGGCGGAAGGGTGGACGCCGGTGGGGAAACTCACGGCGCCACCAAGTCCAAGGACAAGACAGACGACCGGGCGAACTCCAAGACCTTGGCGTCCGTGCACGTGCCACGTCCCTCTCAGGAGGTGGCGGACCAGCAGTGACGTGGTACCGGAGGTACCATACGCTTGCTGGGACATGGCCAAACCGGCGGGTCGCGGGACGCTCAAGGCCAGCATCTTGGCACGAGCAAGGCGCGGTCGCCGGGGCGAGACCCTGCTCCTTCTAACCCTGTTAGAAGTCCGAGCATATCTCGCTCCTCGCACCGCTCGCCGCCGCTTCCCTCCTCTCCAGCAGAAGCCCTGGCTAGGGCTCAACTACTTCTCGACTTCCCTCCGAAGGTGGACAAGGCCGAAGACTGGAGGGCGACGATCCAGAGCCTCATCGCCTTCGCCAACAACGATATGCCACAGCAGCCGGCAACATCGCGGCCGCGGCAAGTCGACCAAGCGAAGGCCGATGGAGACAAGACCGCCGGGGGTGCAACTATCGTGCACTCCCCGCCGCGGAAGCAGAAATCGCCACCCCACCGGATCAACGTCGACGACGACTCCACAACGTCGTCGGATCCACGGGCTCGCCGCGATCAGCGCCAAGTCCTTGACGACAGGCAACAAGAGGACACTCGAACTCGTATCGAGCGTCGAAGAGAAGCCCGAAGACAGTCGGACCAGCGCGCTGGGACTGCTGTCGACATGCACACGCCCGGTGAACCAGGCGACTTGCCGTACGCGGCAGGCTGCCCTGCGTTCACCCGAGAGCTGCGGCAAGTCCAGTGGCCCAGCATGAAGAACTTTAAGCCCGACGTACCCGAGAAGTACGACGGCAAGACACACCCCTCGGAGTTCTTCAGCATCTACACCATTGCGGTGCAAGCTGCCGGGGGATGCGACGAGAAGATCTTAGCGAACTTCTTCCCGCTCGTGCTTAAGCCAAACGTCAGGTCTTGGCTTATGCACTTGCCGGAGAGCTCCATCTCTTCTTGGGCAGATCTGTGCCACCAGTTCGTCGGCGCCTTTACGGGCGGCCACAAGCCGCACGGCCAGGAGAGCGATCTACACATTCTTGCCCAGAAGGAGGGAGAATCCCTGCGCAAGTATATCCAAAGGTTCAGCCGCGTTCAGCACAACATCCCCGGTGTCCACCCTGCCGCGGTTATCAGCGCGTTCCACCAAAACATGCGTAACCGCCGGATGAGGGAGGAGATGGCGATGACCAAGATCCGGGACATCAGCGAGCTTTACGCTCTGGCTGATAAGTGTGCGCGCGCTGAAGAGGGGAGGAGACTCCCCAGAGAAGATACTGGAGCAGGAGGAATGGACAGCGAGGATGCCGCCCCGGCAAGGAAAAACCGGCGGCGGAACAATAGAAAGAAGAAGAACAAGGAGGTACTGGTTGTCGAGCAGTCCGGCAAGGAGGCTCCCGCCAAGAAGACACAGGCTGGTGGCTCCGGCAAGGAGTCCGCCCCTGTAGCGGCAGCCGACAAGCAGGATGGCTCCGACAAGCAGTACTGCAAGATCCACCGCACCAAGGGCCACGACCTCTAGAACTGCAAAAGGGTAGAGTACCTCGTAGAGCAGCAGAAGGCTGAGTACGAGCATCGCGACAAGGAGAAGGCCCAAGGAGGCGGAGGAGAGCCCAGCAAGAAGCGGCCGTTCAATGGCCGGGGAGGACGCCGCGGCAAGGGCAAGCAGCGGCAAGGAGACAGACCTCCCCGGGGCCACGACAAGGATGAAGACGAAGACGATGACGAGGACATGGATGAAGGAGACAACAGCGAGCAGGAGTTCCAGAAGGCCACAGAAGTTCTGTGCGTCGATGGGGGTGCCTCTCTGCACACTTCCCACCGCCAACTCAAGCCATGGGTGCGGGAAGTGAACGCAGCTGAGCCACCCGTCGAATCGCGCAGGCTGCTGAAATGGTCCAGCACGCCCATCATCTTCGACCTTGAGGACCACCCTGACCGCACGACCGCGGTCGGGTGCTTGTCGATGTTGGTTTCACCAACTATCCGCAACCTCAAGGTCACCAAGATGTTGGTTGACGGCGGGGTCGGCCTCAACTTGATCTCCTCCGCTGTGATCAAGAAGCTGCAGATCCCCGACAGCGAGCTCAAGGAAACCGGGACGTTCCAAGGAATCAACCCGGGAAGGAGCAAGCCGAAGGGGAAGATCATCCTGCCGGTGACCTTTGGCGGAGAGCTTAACTTCAGGACGGAGAGGATCACGTTCGATGTTGCCGATATCCCATTACCATACAATGGGATACTTGGCCGTCCTGCGCTCGCCAAGTTCATGGCAGCTTCCCACTACACATACAATATGCTCAAGATGCCAGGGCCAATAAGCGTCATCTCTGTCCCAGGCGACAAGAAAGATGCGCTTATCTGCGCCGACAAGATTTACCGGGACGCAGCAGCCGCGGCAGACAGCAACACACTTGCCGCTGAAGCTCCCGGGGGGAAGACCAAGACCAAGTCCGGCAAGAGCTCTGGGGCCCACTCCGGCAAACGCACCTCTTCGGAGTGCTGCGCTGCCGTCGAGGACGCACCATCGAGCTCCACCGGCAAGTGCAAGAAAGGAATGGCAGCTCCGCTGGCAACCAAGAAGGTGTCCGCCAAGGAGGACGGCACTGGTGGTACTTTCACCATCAGTGCTACGCTCGACCCCAAATAGGAAAGCGCGCTCGTTGCCTTCCTGCGGGCGAATGTCGATGTGTTTGCATGGCAACCATCTGACATCCCCGGCGTTCCCAGGAAGGTAATTGAGCACAAGCTTGCTGTTTGTCCTCACGCGCGGCCCGTCAAGCAGAAGGTCAGGAAGCAAGTTGTGGAGCGCCAAGAGTTCATAGCCGAAGAAATCAAGAAGTTGGAAGCAGCAGGCCTTGTTAGAGGAGTACTACATCCCACGTGGTTGGCTAATCCAGTTGTCGTGCGTAAGGCTAATGGGAAGTGGAGACTTTGTATAGACTTCACCGATGTGAATAAAGCTTGTCCCAAGGATCCATTTCCCTTGCCGCGCATTGACCAGATCGTCGACTCCACGGCCGGATGTGAGTTACTTTCATTTCTTGATGCATACTCCGGATACCACCAGATATTCATGGCTGAGGGAGATGAAGAGAAGACTACATTCATCACTCCATGTGGCACATACTATTTCATACGCATGCCCTTTGGACTGAAGAATGCGGGCTCGACATTTGCAAGGGTGGTCCACATTGCTTTTGAGCCACAGATACACAGGAACGTAGAAGCCTACATGGATGATATAGTGGTCAAGAGCAAGAGCGAGGATACCCTAGTTCAAGACCTAGAAGAAACCTTTGAGAATCTGCGCAAGATACATCTCAAGTTGAACCCCGAGAAGTGCGTTTTCGGAGTCCCCTCCGGCAAGCTTCTTGGGTTGTTTGTATCCCAGAGGGGGATTGAAGCCAATCCCGACAAGATTAAAGCCATCGAGCAGATCGATGCCCCGAAGCGCGTCAAGGATGTACGGAGGCTCGCGGGTTGTGTGGCTGCCCTCAGCAGGTTCATTTCAAAGTCTGCAGAACGCGCCCTGCCTTTCTTCAAAATCTTGAAAAAGGCAGGTCCAATGAAATGGACTCCGGAAGCGGAGGCAGCGCTACATGACTTGAAAGAATACCTGTCCTCCACTCCTATACTTGTCGCACCTAAGCCGCAAGAGAAGTTGCTGCTATACTTAGCAGCAACCAATCAAGTGGTTAGTGCTGCGTTGGTAGCGGAGAGGGAGGCAGAGGAGGAGTCCACAGCCCCGGCAAGCACATCCAGCGACAAACAGGGGGCTTCCCCGACAAACTCTGGCCCCGACAAGGACAAGCCTGCGCAGGAACAAGGAGAAGTGCGGAAGAAGATGGTACATCGCCCAGTTTATTTTGTAAGCTCTCTCTTGCAGGGGGCTAGGTCAAGATACTCTGGGGTGCAGAAGTTGCTTTTCGGCCTCCTCATGGCCTCAAGGAAGCTGCGTCATTACTTCCAAGCGCACGAGATAATAGTGGTCACTCGCTTTCCGCTGAAGAGGATACTGCAAAATCCAGAAGCAACAGGCAGGATCGTCGAGTGGGCACTGGAGCTGTCGAGCTTTGGTCTCAAGTTTGAGAGTACTGCAACCATACAGAGCAGAGCTTTGGCAGAATTCATAGCAGAATGGACGCCAACACCCGATGAAGAAGTTCCAGAGACAAGCATTCCCGTCCAAGAGGCAAGCAAAGAGTGGATAATGTACTTCGATGGTGCCTTCTCGCTGCAAGGCGCCGGCGCCGGCGTGTTACTCATAGCGCCCACCGGAGAGCACCTCAAGTATGTTGTTCAAATGCACTTTCCCAAGGAGCAAGCGACAAACAATACTGCTCAGTACGAAGGTTTGCTTGCCGGCCTCAGAATTGCGGCCGAACTTGGGATCAAGAAGCTGATTGTGCGGGGAGATTCACAGTTGGTGGTCCGACAAGTAAACAAGAGTTACCAGAGTCCTTTGATGGAAGCTTATGTCGATGAAGTGAGGAAGCTTGAAGAACACTTTGAAGGCCTGCAGATGGAGCATGTCCCGAGAGCTCAGAATGATATCGCAGATGGCCTCTCAAAGTGTGCTGCAATGAAGTTACGCATGGAACCAGGGACCTTCATGCTCAAGCTAACTCAACCATCCGTTACACCATCAGTTGGGCAGAGCAAGAAGAGGAAGTTGGTCTCCGGCGACTACTTGCCGGCGGATCTTCCCGAAATCGCCGCCAAGGTCCCCAAGATCAACGACCGAGTTGCTGAGGAACAGTCTGCTCCTGCAGACCCAAGGGTCTGTACAGTTGAAGCAGGCATTCCCGACAAGACCTGCCCCGGCAGGCTTGCCGGGGGACGTTCAGCTCCGGCAGAGCCGCAGGTTCTTGCCGTAGAAGCTGACGTCCCCGCAGCAGCACTGATGCCTTTAGTCCTTGTTGTTGAGCCTCAGGCTCCAGCATGGGCACAACAAATCGTCCGTTTTCTTCAAACTGGGGAACTTCCCGAAGAGGCAGAGGAGATAGAGAGGATTACCAGGCAGTCAAGTATGTATCAGTTCGTCGACAACGAGCTATACAGAAGAAGACTCAATGGTGTCAAATTGAAGTGCATTTCTCGGGAAGATGGAAAGAAGCTGTTGGCAGAAATACATGGAGGCATCTGTGGTCACCACATTGGTGCAAGAGCACTTGCCGGGAAGGCGTTCCGGCAAGGTTTCTTTTGGCCAGAAGCCCTCCAAGATGCAACTGCACAAGTAACCAAGTGTGAAGCGTGCCAGTTCCATGCCAAGCAGATACACCAGCCAGCTCAAGCTCTCCAGACGATTCCTTTGTCCTGGCCTTTCTCGGTCTGGGGGCTCGACATCCTCGGCCCTTTTCCCCGCGCTGTCGGGGGCTTTGAGTACTTGTACGTTGCAATTGACAAGTTCACAAAGTGGCCAGAAGTGGAACCAGTGAGAAAGGTGACAGCACAGTCAGCAGTGAAGTTCTTCAGATCAATTGTTTGCCGTTTCGGAATCCCTAACAGGATCATCACCGACAACGGCACACAGTTCACGAGTCGCACCTTCATGCAATACGTCCAAGACCTTGGCGCCAAGGTCTGCTTCGCTTCTGTTGCTCACCCGAGGAGCAATGGTCAAGCGGAGAGGGCAAACGCTGAAGTGCTGCGCGGACTCAAGACAAGAACCTTCGACAGGCTGCACAAGTGCGGAAGAAACTGGATCGAGGAGTTGCCGGCGGCTCTTTGGTCAATCAGAACGACACCAAATCGAGCGACCGGGCAGACACCCTTTGCTCTTGTCTATGGAGCAGAGGCAGTTCTCCCCACGGAACTCGTATACGGGTCTCCTCGAGTGCTCGCTTACGATGAGCTTGAGCAAGAGCAGTTACAGCAAGATGATGCATTGCTCCTCGAGGAGGACCGTCTCCAGGCTGCTGTACGAGCTGCTCGATACCAGCAAGCCTTGCGTCGCTACCACAGCCGCAAGGTCAGGGCCAGGAGTCTCGAGGAAGGCGACCTTGTTCTTCGGCGAGTTTAGTCCGCCAAGAACTCCAACAAGTTGACGTCGAAGTGGGAAGGCCCCTATCGGGTGAGACAAGTCACAAGGCCCGGCGCTGTCTGCCTTGAGACCGAAGAAGGCTTACCGCACACATCCCCGGTAAGCAGTAACAAGCCACAAGGATCCATACTTGTGTTCCCTCCTCTTTTCCCTTCTTGCTTAAACAGAAGAAGAATTCCTCGCGCACAAGTTTGCCGGGGGGG
>LR738710.1:644177390-644269609 GCA_902687465.1 Secale cereale
ACTGCCCCTGCTTCCTCTGCTTTTAAGGGGGAAGTGGGGGACGCTCCGCATTTTCCCACTAAAGAAGCATGCCACGATCTCTCCCACGACGCCGCAATCGACGCGTGCCGTTAGGAAGGGATGCGGCGGATGCGGAGTGGGAAACGGCGCGCCGTGGGCCGCGTGTGCCCGTGCACTGCTTTGGGCCTGGCCCAACAGCGCTCGGCACCGTGTGTGGCCCAGGCCCAGGGGCTCCTGTCGGTGTACTAAGTAGGGGTACCTTAGTATCCCGACTTGTGCACGGGTAGTAGCAGCGTCCCGTGGTTTGGCTCACCACACACCCGCCGAAGCCCACTCTAGTCCCCTTTGAAGCCATTCAAGAACAAAGTATACAAGTCAGAAGATCAAGGCCCCGGCAAGAGGAGCTTGCCGGGAAGGCTGCTCCAAGCACAAGACCACTCTATTCTCACAAGACCCTGGCAAGAGGAGCTTGCCAGGAAGGCCAAAGAATAACACTTCAGAAGATATATCGTGGCGCATCATGCGCCCCGGCAGGATCCGGAGAGCGACAAGCTTCCGGGCCCGACAAGATAGCAGCCCCGGCAAGGTACTTGCCGGGGGCGGCTTACGCTGTGCGCCTGCGCTCCAGCTCATCTGGCCACGCGTCGCCCTGGGGCCCTTCCAGGGGCACGTGGCAGATGGCTGTGCAACCTGGGGTACACGGTGGCGAGCCGCGGTGACAAGGCCGTCGTCGTGGCGGACGGAGACGCCCGGGCGGGTGCTTTTGGGGTGACGGCGACGGGCATTCAATGCCTTTGTCCCCCACCGTCTGGGTTAGGTATAGATCACTGTGCGCGCATTGTTCATGCACTGTTCCATCTACCACCAATTTTACACTTTTACCCTCCTCTACGTTGACACCTGTCGGTGACCCCTTTTGAACTATAAAAGGAGGCCCATGCACAACGTAGAGGGGGTTCGGTCCCAGAATGTCGGTGTACTAAGGTAGGGGTGCCTCAGTACCCCAACTCGTGCACGGACAGTTGCAGCTTCCCGCGGCAAGGTTTACCGCGGGCTCGCCGGAGACCTTCCTGCTCCCTATTAAACCATTCAAAAACAAAGTATACAAGACATAATACCGAGACCCCGGCAAGAGGAGCTTGCCGGGAAGGCCGTACCAGGCTCAAGACTGTTCCACCAACACAAGACCCTGGCAAGAGGAGCTTGCCAGGAAGATTAGAAGACATCGCCTCGGCGCTATGCGCGCCCCGGCAAGGGGCCCGGGGAGCGGCAAGTTCCCGGGCCCGGCAAGATCAAGGCCCCGGCAAGGTGCTTGCCGGGGAGGCTGCGCTGTGTGTGCCCGCGCTCCAGCTCATCGGCCCACGCGTCGCCCTGGGGCCTATCCAGGGACGCGTGGCGGGTGGCTGTGCAGCCTGGGGGACACGGTGGCACTCCACGGCGATGAATCCATCGCCGTGGCGGGCGGAGACGCTAAGGCGGGAGCTTTTGGGGTCGACGGCGACGGGCATTAAATGCCCTTGTCCCCCACTGTTAAAGTAGGTATAGGCCACTGTTCGGTACTGTAGCTCCACTGTTCCCGCACTGTTACAACTACCACCTCTTTTACATTTTTACCCCTTTCTCCTACGTTGACACCTGTCGGTGACCCCTTGCACTATAAAAGGAGGCCCATGCACAACGTGGAGGGGGTTCGGAACTTTGATCACTCTCACGCACGGTGTAGCTGCTTCTTCAAGCTCCCGAGCACTCAACTCAATACACAACCAAGCAGGAGTAGGGTTTTACGCATCCGTGCGGCCCGAACCTGGGTAAAACTGCCCGCGTGTTTGCTTCGATCTGCTCTTTGTGCTCCCTCCGCCCTCGTACCGCACAGACAAGGGGCTCCGGTCCCATAGGTGTTCGTGGCGGACAGTTTCCCCCGACATCTTTGGCGCGCCAGGTAGGGGGCGTCGAGGTTGTGCGAACCTGATCCGGCGTTCGCGCGGGCGCATTCTTCATCAACCTCTCCAGCTTCATCAACAACTTCATCAGCGACAACTCCATGGCCCCGAAGAAGAAGCCTTCGGAGGTCGGAGGCCCGTCTGCGTCTCTCCCGCCGCCACCAGAGCCAACGGTGGGCGGGGGAGACGCCGTCGGAAGGGTGGTTGCCGGCGAGGACACTCACGGTGCCACCAGATCCAAGAACAGGACGGACGACCGGACCTCGGTCTCCGTGGACGCGCCGCGTCCATCGCAGCACACGACGACCCCGCAGCGCCATACCACGGGAGGTGGTATCCGCTTGCTGGGGCAAGGCCAAACTGGAGGTTCGCGGGACGCCCCGGACCCCCGTCCGGGCACAAGCAAAGCGAAGGCGCCGGCGCGGGACCCCGCTCCTTCTAACGTCGTTAGAAGTCCGAGCGTATCCCGCTCCTCGCACCGCTCACCCGCGTTCCCCACTACTCCGGCAGAAGCGCTCGCAAGGGCGCAGCTGCTCCTCGATTTTCCTCCGGCGGCCGACAAGGCCGAAGAATGGAGGGCCACCATCCGGAGCCTGATAGACTTCGCCAACAACGACTCTCCGCAGCAGCCGTCGGCCTCACGGCCGCGGCAACCTGAGAAGACGAAGGCTATCGGCGACAAGACTGCCGGGGGTGCGACAAGCGTGCACTCCCCGCCGCAGAAACAGAAGACGCCTCCCCGCCGGAACAACCCCGACGACGGCTCCACAGCCTCGTCGGACCCGCGGGCCCGTCGGGACCAGCGCCAGGTCCTCGACGACCGGCGAGATGAAGACGCTCGAACCACGATCGAGCGCCGCCGAGAAGCTCGGCGACAATCCGACAAGAGAGCTGGGAACTCTGTCGACGCGCACGCGCCCGGTGAACCAGGCGACTTGCCGTACGCGGCAGGCTGCCCTGCGTTCACCCGCGAGCTGCGGCGCGTCCAGTGGCCCAGCATGAAGAACTTTAAGCCCGACGTACCGGAGAAGTACGACGGCAAGACGCACCCCTCGGAGTTTCTCAGCGTCTACACTATCGCAGTGCAAGCTGCCGGGGGGCGCGACGAGAAGATCCTAGCCAACTACTTCCCGCTCGTGCTGAAGCCGAACGTCCGTTCGTGGCTCATGCACTTGCCGGAAGGCTCTATCTCTTCTTGGGCCGACCTCTGCCATCAGTTTGTTGGCGCCTTCACCGGCGGCCACAAACCCCATGGCCAGGAGAGCGATCTCCACATCTTGGCCCAGAAGGAAGGCGAACCCCTGCGCAAATATATCCAACGCTTCAGCCGGGTGCAGCACAACATCCCTGACGTTCACCCTGCCGCGGTTATCAGCGCGTTCCATCAGAACGTGCGTAACCGCCGCATGCGTGAGGAAATGGCGATGACCAAGATCAGGGACGTCAGCGAGCTCTACGCTCTTGCCTACAAGTGCGCCCGTGCAGAAGAGGGGAGGAAACTCCCCGGGGAGGATGCTGGCGCAGGGGGAAGCGACAGCGACGACGCCGCCCCGGCAAAGAAGAGCCGGCGGCGGAACAACAGAAAGAAGGGCAAGAAGGAAGTGCTTGCCGTCGAGAAGTCCGGCAAGGAGGCCCCCGCCAAGCAAGCGCAGGCTGGCGGCTCCGGCAAGGAGCCTGCCCCTGCGGCGGCGGCCGACAAGCCGGGTAGCTCCGACAAGCAATACTGTAAGATTCACCGCACCAAGGGTCACGATCTTTCCAATTGCAAGCGCGTCGAGTACCTCGTCGAGCAGCAAAAAGCTGAGTACGAGAGGCGCGACAAGGAGAAGGCCCAAGGTGGCGGGGAAGAGCCCAGCAAGAAGCGGCCGTTCAATGGCCGGGGAGGACGCCGCGGCAAGGCTAAGCAGCGGCAAGGGGATCGACCTCCCCGGGGCCGCGACAACGACGAAGACGACGATGAAGACATGGAGGATGACGAGAACAGCGAGCAGGAGTTCCAGAAGGCCACGGAGGTCCTGTGCGTCGACGGTGGCGCCTCCCTGCACACCTCCCACCGCCAGCTAAAACAGTGGGTGCGTGAGGTGAATGCAGCGGAGCCGCCCGTGGAGTCGCGCAGGCTCCTCAAATGGTCCAGCACGCCCATCGTTTTTGATCTTGAGGATCACCCTGACCGCACCACCGCGGTCGGGTGCTTGCCGATGCTGGTTTCTCCCACCATCCGCAACCTCTAGGTCACCAAAATGTTGGTTGACGGCGGGGCCGGCCTGAACTTGATCTCCTCTGCTGTGATCAAGAAGCTCCAAATCCGAGACGGCGAGCTCGAAGAGACCGGTTCATTCCAAGGAATCAACCCGGGAAGGAGCAAGCCCAAGGGAAAGATCACTCTGCCGGTGACCTTTGGCGGGGAGCTCAACTTCAGGACTGAGCGCATCACCTTTGACGTCGCTGATATTCCATTGCCCTACAATGGAATACTCGGCCGTCCCGCCCTCGCCAAGTTCATGGCAGCTTCCCACTATGCCTACAACGTGCTGAAGATGCCGGGGCCGATAAGCGTCATCACTGTCCACAGCGACAAGAAGGATGCGCTTATTTGCGCCGACAAGATTTACCGGGATGCGGCAGCCGCGGCCGAGAAGGATACTCTTGCCACTGAAGCTCCCGGGGGGAAGAAGACGAAGACCAAGTCCGGCAAGTGCTCTGGGACCCACTCCGGCAACCGCACCTCTTCGGAGTGCTGCGCTGCCGTCGAGGACGTTCCATCGAGCTCCACCGGCAAGAGCAAGAAAGGAATGGCTGCTCCTCCGGCAACCAAGAAAGTGTCCGCAAAGGAGGATGGCACTGGTGGTACCTTCACCATCTGTGCCACCCTTGACAGCAAATAGGAAAGCGCGCTCGTCGCCTTCCTGCGGGCGAATGTCGATGTGTTTGCTTGGCAACCGTCTGACATCCCCGGTGTTCCCAGGAAGGTGATTGAGCACAAGCTTGCTGTCTGTCCTCATGCGCGGCCTATCAAGCAGAAAGTGAGGAAGCAAGCCGTGGAGCGCCAAGAGTTCATCAATGAGGAGATCAAGAAACTAGAGGCAGCAGGTCTAGTTAGAGGTGTGATCCATCCGACGTGGTTGGCAAACCCAGTCGTCGTGCGCAAGGCCAACGGGAAGTGGAGACTGTGTATAGACTTCACCGATGTCAATAAAGCATGTCCCAAGGATCCCTTCCCTTTGCCGCGCATTGACCAGATCGTTGACTCCACTGCCGGATGTGAGCTACTCTGTTTTCTTGATGCATACTCAGGCTATCATCAGATTTTCATGGCCAAGGAGGATGAAGAGAAGACTGCATTTATCACTCCATGTGGCACTTATTGCTTTATCCGCATGCCATTTGGACTGAAGAATGCAGGCTCAACTTTTGCAAGGGTAGTGTACACTGCTTTTGAGCCACAGATTCACAGAAATGTAGAAGCTTACATGGATGACATCGTGGTGAAGAGCAAGAGCAAAGAAACCCTGATCCAAGACTTAGAAGAAACGTTTCAGAACCTGCGCAGGATACAGCTTAAGTTGAACCCCGAGAAGTGCGTCTTTGGAGTTCCCTCCGGCAAGCTTCTCGGGTTCTTTGTATCACAGAGGGGGATTGAAGCCAACCCCGACAAGATCAAAGCCATTGAGCAGATAGAAGCCCCGAAGCGCGTCAAGGATGTCAGAAGGCTTGCAGGTTGCGTTGCTGCCCTCGGTAGGTTCATTTCAAAATCCGCAGAACGCGCCCTACCTTTCTTCAAAATCTTGAAAAAGGCAGGTCCCATGAAGTGGACTCCGGAAGCGGAGGCGGCGTTGCAGGATTTGAAACGGTACCTGTCCTCCACTCCTATACTTGTCGCACCTAGACCACAGGAAAAGTTGTTGCTATACTTAGCGGCAACCAACCAGGTGGTTAGTGCTGCGTTAGCAGCGGAGAGGGAGTCCGACGAGGAGTCAGCATCACCGGCAAGCGAATCTAGCGACAAGCAGGGGGCTGTCCCGACAAGCTCTGGCCCCGACAAGGAAGACTCTGCGCAGGAGCAAGGAGAGGTGCGGAAGAAGATGGTGCAGCGCCCGGTGTATTTTGTAAGTTCCCTTCTCCAGGGGGCTAGATCAAGATACTCTGGTGTGCAAAAATTGCTTTTCGGCCTCCTCATGGCCTCGAGAAAGCTGCGCCACTACTTCCAAGCCCATGAGATAACAGTGGTCACTCGCTTTCCGTTGAAGAGGATATTGCACAATCCAGAGGCAACAGGCAGGATCGTCGAGTGGGCACTGGAGCTGTCAAGCTTTGGACTCAAGTTTGAAAGTACTTCAACCATACAGAGCCGAGCTTTGGCAGAATTCATTGCTGATTGGACCCCAACGCCAGAAGATGAAGTTCAAGAAACAAGCGCACCCGTGCAAGAAGCGACAAGTGAATGGGTAATGTATTTTGACGGTGCCTTCTCGCTGCAAGGCGCCGGTGCCGGCGTGGTACTCATCACGCCCACCGGAGAGCACCTCAAATATGTTATCCAGATGCACTTTCCCAGGGAGCAAGCGACAAACAACACCGCAGAATATGAAGGCTTGCTTGCCGGCCTCAGGATTGCGGCCGAACTTGGGATCAGAAAGCTGATTGTGCGGGGCGATTCTCAGTTGGTGGTCCGACAAGTTAACAAGAGCTATCAGAGCCCTTTGATGGAAGCATATG
Source organism: Secale cereale (assembly GCA_902687465.1). Classification (NCBI taxonomy): domain Eukaryota; kingdom Viridiplantae; phylum Streptophyta; class Magnoliopsida; order Poales; family Poaceae; genus Secale; species Secale cereale. The sequence continues at coordinate 644,184,047 of LR738710.1, forward strand.
TCGATGAAGTGAGAAAGCTTGAAGAGCACTTTGAAGGTCTGCAGATGGAGCACGTCCCGAGAGCTCAAAATGAAATTGCAGATGGCCTTTCAAAGTGCGCCGCGATGAAGTTACCTGTGGAACCAGGGACCTTCTTACTCAAGCTGACTCAGCCATCCGTTACACCATCAATTGGGCAGTCCAAGAAGAGAAAGTTGGTCTCTGGCGACTACTTGCCGGCGGATCTTCCTGAGACCGCCGCTAAAGTTCCCAAGATCAACAACAACGCTGAGGAACAGTTTGCTCCTGCAAGCCCTCGGGCTTGTGCAGTTGAAGCAAGTGTTCCCGACAAGCCTCGCCCCGGCGAGCTTGCCGGGGGACCGTCAGCTCCGGCAGAACCAGAGGTCTTTGCCGTAGAAGCTGAGGTTCCCGCAGCGGCCCTCGAGCCTTTAGTCCTTGCCGTCGAGCCTCGGGCTCCGGCATGGGCGCAGCAGATCGTCCGTTTCCTGCAAACTGGAGAACTTCCCGACGACCCTCAAGAGATAGAGAAGATAACCAGGCAGTCAAGTATGTATCAGTTCGTGGATAACGAGCTGTACAGAAGGAGACTCAACGGTGTCAGGTTGAAGTGCATCTCCAGAGAAGATGGACAGAGGCTGTTGGCGGAAATACACGGAGGCATATGCGGCCACCACATTGGCGCAAGGGCGCTTGCCGGGAAGGCTTTCCGGCAAGGGTTCTTTTGGCAAGAAGCCCTCCAAGATGCAACTGCACTAGTAACCAAGTGTGAAGCGTGCCAGTTCCATGCAAAGCAAATTCATCAGCCAGCTCAAGCTCTCCAAACAATCCCTTTATCATGGCCCTTCTCGGTCTGGGGGCTCGACATCCTCGGCCCTTTCCCTCGAGCTGTCGGGGGCTTTGAGTACTTGTACGTTGCAATCGACAAGTTCACAAAGTGGCCAGAAGTGGAGCCAGTGAGAAAGGTGACAGCACAGTCAGCAGTCAGGTTCTTCAGGTCGATTGTTTGCCGTTTCGGGATCCCTAACAGGATCATCACCGACAACGGTACGCAATTCACTAGTCGCACCTTCATGCAGTACGTCCAAGACCTTGGCGCCAAGGTCTGTTTCGCTTCTGTTGCTCACCCGAGGAGCAACGGCCAAGCGGAGAGGGCGAATGCTGAAGTGCTGCGCGGACTCAAGACAAGGACCTTTGACAGGCTGCGCAAGTGCGGAAAGAATTGGATAGAGGAGCTCCCGGCGGCTCTTTGGTCAATCAGGACGACACCAAGTCGAGCCACCGGACAGACACCTTTTGCTCTAGTCTATGGAGCAGAGGCAGTTCTCCCCACGGAACTCGTATACGGATCTCCTCGAGTACTCGCTTATGATGAGCTCGAGCAAGAGCAACTGCGACAAGATGACGCATTGCTCCTTGAGGAGGGACGTCTCCAGGCTGCTGTACGAGCTGCTCGATACCAGCAAGCTTTGCGCCGCTACCATAGCCGCAAAGTCAAGGCCAGGAGTCTCGAGGAAGGCGACCTTGTTCTTCGGCGTGTTCAGTCCGCCAAGAATTCCAACAAGTTGACGCCGAAGTGGGAAGGCCCTTATCGGGTGAGACAAGTTACGAGGCCCGGCGCTGTCCGCCTCGAGACCGAAGAAGGCTTACCGGTGAGCAACTCCTGGAACATAGAGCATCTTCGCAAGTTTCACCCCTAAGGCGCGGTTGCCGTGATCCGCTCCGGCAACCACCTTTTGTACAAGCTTTGCCGCTGTTGCATGTAACCCTTTGTACAAAGCCGGGCGCAGACCCCGTGCATCAGTAAAGCTTTCGTGTTTTTCGCATCGATTGCCTTTTGCATGCTTCTCTTTGCTGTTTGCATGTTCTGTTTGGCATTTGATGCAACGCTCGGATATACGGTAAGCACTATTACGCCGAAAGGCAATATGCTTGTTTCCCTCCCCCCTTTCCTTTTCTCTTAAGCAGAAGGAACGTTCCTCGCGCACAAGTTTGCCGGGGGGGGAGGAGGTGGAGGAGGAACTAAGTGCTGTTCAAGTAAGAGAAGCCTTACCGGAAAGCAAGCAATATGAGCAAGTAGCATATGAAAGATAAGTTGTTAGAATTTGACCAGTTCAAATTTTAAATTTTGGTTGTCTTCCTTGAACGATCGCACTTTGTATGGAAAACCTGTGCGCGGAGGAACCTACCCGTAGCTCGCCGCACCCTTATCTTGTTTTCGAGTTCACTCAACGATTTAAGTGAGCTGCGACAAGTGTCGCGCCCTTGCCTCGTTTCCGAGTACGCTCAACAAGCTAAGTGCGTTGCGACTAGCTGCGGCGAGGTTGCTTACCGACAAGGACCTTGGCCAGCAGGCTGCTCAGAGTCCAGCACTCAGCTCTCGCGGCAAGGGCCCCTTGCCGGCGAGCTCCCCGGGAGCGTAGGGTGAAAAACATACAAAGTCAAAGATTGGAACAAGGAAGATAACATTGCACTGATTGATCGAAGTAAAGCAAATATCTTACAAGGATAACTTGTCGCACTGGACTAATGAGTTCATAACGTAATGTGCAGCAACAAAAAGATAAAGATAAATGGAGCCCTAGTCTACACGGTCGCCCTCCTTCCTGCCAAGCTTTGCCACCTTGGCGATGATGTGGCCGACCTGCTCCTTCAGGGCCTCCGTATCTGCATCTGCCGGCAGGGTACGAAGAACGTTCGTGAGGTTGATTCCCGGGTTGCGGTACACGATCTTCGTCAACACCCGCTCCAGAGTTCCCGCGCAGAGCCGGCGCGACTCCTCGGCCAGCTGCGCGGGGATGCGGTTCCGGAGACCTGCAAGAGCCGGAGCGACCCCTCTGAAGAAGAGGCTGAGCTTGGCGCTGTGCGGGAGATCCGGGTCCGGCGAGTAGATAAGGTGTTCGACCTTCAGCGCCAGCAGCTCCTGGTCAATATTGGACGCAGAAGAAACCAGCTCTTCGGTCCACACTTCAATAGTCTGCCGGAAGAGCTCGGATGCCTTGTTGACGCTCTCCACCAGGGTTCGCTCCTTGCGGAGCTCATCCTTCAACTTGGTCTCCTGGGCCCGGGCAGCATCGAGCGATTCCTTCAGGGTGGTGACCTTCAGCTCCAAGTCCTCAATGGAGTCCTTGGCGGCCTTCAGCTCGTCACCCCTCTTGGATAAACTCACCTGAAGCTCTGAGTTTGTGTGAGCATCCTTCTCGCGCTCCAAGATGAGCGCGGCGACCTTCTCGGCGCTCACCTTCATCGCCTTCTCCAGTTGTTCGACCTTGGCGGCAAGCTCTTTCTTGGCGTCCTCCGCGGCAACCGCGGCGGCTTTCGCCTCCTTCAGCTCCCCGCCAAGGGCAGCCTCGCGAGCGGCAAGGTCTTCTTCATGAGAATCCAGCTCGACCTTCCGCTGCGCGAGCTCTCCCTCTCGCCGGGACATCTCCACCCCGGCGAGACGCTGCTGTTCATCGGCTTCAGCCTTCTCGAGCACCCACTCTTGGTACTCGCCGGCGAGGCGCTCACGCTCCTCCGCCACCTGGCGGAGGGCAGCCTGATTGGCGGCGCTGAGCTCCGCCGCACGCTTCTCCATCTCTGCCGCAGCCTTGGCGGCAAGAGCCTCCCGGGAAGCGAGCTTTGCTTGCCTGGCCCGGTAAAGGGCCAGGAGCTGATGAAGCAACCGCTCCTCCTCGGGCCCCTCACCTCCACCGGGCGCCTGGACGATCTTCAGGCCTGCGGAGGCGAGGACTTCTCCGTCGAACGCCTCGCCCTCCGCAGGAGCTCGCGACGAAGACCCCCACGGCATCTGGATGAAGACGCCATTGGGGGCCTCGAGATAGAACCTCTGCTCCTCGCCGGCGGAGGGACCGGTGGCCGGTGCAGCATCCGATGCTCCCGCCGCCTCCGGGTCGGCGGTGCGGCCACCGTCCCCCTCCCCGGCCGCTGCGTCTGCAGCCGGAGCAGTCTCTTGCGCGGCCGGCTCGGCGGCCTCGGTTACCTCCTCGACGACTGGAGCGTCGCCGCCGCCGCCGCCCTGCGCGTCCTCCTCCTCGAGGATAATCACCTCCGTCTCCATGGGTGCAGGAGGAGGAGGATCTAGAAAGAAGAAGAAGACAAAGAAGTTCAAGACTCAAGCAAATATCCAAAAGAAGAGACAAACCAAGAAGACAAATCACAAAGATTACCTTGGCGGACGTCCTCAGCGGCGGGCTCCCTCGCCGGGGAGCTCGGCCTCGTCAGAGTAGTCACCCTCGCCGGGGAACTTGGCCTTGGCGGGGTGGCCGCCCTTGCCGGGCTGCTCGTCCTTGGCGGGGTACTCTGCCTTGGCGGAGTACCCGCCCTTGACGGAGCACTCTCCCTTGCCGGAGAGTTCTGCCTTGGCGGGGATGGCGGGGCCTGCGGCTCCTCAGCTGTGGCCTCCGGGCGCTCTTCCCGCTGGGGCTCCTCCTCTGCACGGAACAAGACAAGAGATGTCAACACGCGAAGACAAAGTCAAATCCTCAGGCGTTCCCCAAAGCGAAAAGAGAAAAACCCAGACTTACGCTGGGGGCTGCGCTGCGGGCTGCGCTGGGGGCTGCTCATCGGAGCAGTGCTCGAGTCCGGCAGGCTTGGCTCCGGCACGCCCTCTGTTGCCGCTGCCGCTGAGCCTTCCGCGACCTCAGCCTCGGGCGCCTTGGCCTTCTTCGCTGCGCGGTGGGCCAGGGTCCTGAAATCAAAACAGTAGACAGAGTCAGCATCAACAGAAGAATCAAGACAGAAATCAAGAAGATATGAGGTCCAGAATCCTTACTCTTGATCCTCCTCGTCGTCCTCGCTCAGGGCGGAGAAGTCATACTCCACCGTGGGCGCGTCGGCGCGAGGAGCGGAAGATGAAGACTCCCTCGCGCGCTTGGTGTTCACCGGGGCTGGGGGCTGCGAGGACCCAGCCCCTGTGGCTACCGGCGCCCGAGGAGCGGGCGGAGCCGTTGCTCCGCTCCGAGAAGACCCCTGCCGGCTCGCTGCCGGCCTGCGGGGCGCCTCCGTCGTGGTCCGCGCACGGGCCGCCTCCGCTGCGGCTGGTGCGCCGGACGGCCTCGGCGCGGCTTGACTCCCCCGTGGAGCCGCCCGCCGAGGTGGCTGTTGCCGGGGCGCCTGCACCCTCTCCCCCGTCGCCGCCTTGCGGAGGCGCTTTGCCGGGGACTGCTTCGGGCTTGCCGGGGGCGGGGAGCTCTCCGACGAGGAGAGGTCGTCGGCGTATAACTCCGTGGATCCGCCGGAGTCTTCGGCCTCCTCCTCCTCCTCCTCCTCTGCCCCGGCCGGCTCGCTGGGCCCAGCGTCCAGCACTGCGGCCCTCTTTCCCTTGGCGCCTCCGCCCCTCGCGGTGCCTCTGCTCCCTCCGGCGGTGCCCTCCATTGCCGCAGCCTCCGTCGCGATCCCATGGATCCCGGAGTGCCTCAACGAGGGGACCCCGGCGAGCGCGTCGGGTGGGAGATTCAGCAACCTGCGGATCTCCGCCTCCTCCGCCTGGGTGGACGCCTCCTCGGCCTCCGCCTCCTCCGGCGAGAACCCGAAGACTCCTGCCGCCGCGGCTGCGGCGGCCTCCTCAGCCCGAGAAGCTATGTAAGCGATCTCCTGGTCGGTGGTGTCCCGCGTGTGCAGCTTGAGGTCCTCCTTGTTACTCGCCACCTCGGCGAGGTTGTCGTAGAAGTTGAGGACGTCGATGGGCTTCGGGGCGATCCACGAGCGGTCCAAGCCATGCGAGTCGCACATGGGCATCATGGCAAGGATCCGGTCCCTCGCGGCGTTGTTGCAGAGCGGCACCACTTCCCGGGGAGTCCTGAACCACTCAGGGTGCGTCGGGTCGTACTTGAAGAGTTCTCGTACCATTCCGCGCAGCTCCAGAGTGGTGAAGTTGAAATTGAGCCCGGGGCGCAGCCTCATGATGTCTGCCGGGCCGCCGTACTCCCAGGCCGGCCTCTTCCGGTCTTGGAGAGGGGCGATGCGCCGGCGGAGGAAATCTGCGCCCACCTCGGCGACTGACAGCCGGGCCATCCGAAGACGAAGAATCCGGACGAGGGCGATGTCGAGCTTGATGTCGTCGGAGTCTAGATCACTCCAATCCCTGCCGCGCACGATGGGCGTTGTGCGCGGCGCAGTGAAGGCTTGCGGCTGGTCTTCTACAATCCAGCACCACTCCGCTCGCCATTCCTCCCACTTGCCGCGGAGCTCCCCCGGCAAGTACGCCCCTTTCTTATTCAGACGAAAGACCCAAGAAATTCCTCCGGAGAGGGAGGCATCGGCCTCGGCTCTAGGAGTGAAGAAGTGTCTAAAGAGGGCTACGTTGGGTTGGACTCCTATGAAGTTTTCGCACATATGTGCGAAAACAGCCATGGTGAGAATGGCGTTGGGGGTGAAGTCAAGCAGATGGAAGCCATATGTGTTCATGATGTCACAGAAGAAGTTCGAAAAAGGAGGACAGAGACCACAATGGAAAAAGGCAGCAAAGAAGTGATACCCGCCGGGATAGTTGTCTTTGGCGACGGCCGGATATGCTCGCGTGCGGGGATGCGCATCGGTTCCTTTGGACCAGAACAAGTAATACTTGTTCCAGAGTTCCTGCACGCCGAGCTTCGGCGGGAAGACGACGTGCCGCTTCCGGTAAACGATGAGCTTGGCCGCTTGCTCCGATTTCTCCTTCTTGGATTTCTCCGCCTTCGCCTTGTCGGTCTTTGGGGCCATGGCGGACGCGGCGGGAGGAAGGGGACGAAGAGCTCGACGGCGGCGGAGGTGTGGAGGCGGAGCGCAAGAAGGAATCTTTTGCAGGTGGAAGACGACGTAATGAGAGCGCAGGGAGGGGAACCGCGCCTGCTACCTCTGCTTTTATGGGGGAGTGGGGGGCGTTTCGCCCTTTCCATTAAGAGATCGTGGGCACGTCCCATCCCACGGCGCCGCAATCGACGCGTGCCGTTACCGTGGGGTGCGGCGGATATGGAAGTGGATTCGGCGCGCCGTGGGCCGCGGGTGCCCGTGCACTGTTTTGGGCCTGGCCCAACAGCGCTCGGCACCGTGTGTGGCCCAGGCCCGGGGGCTCCTGTCGGTGTACTAAGGTAGGGGTGCCTCAGTACCCCAACTCGTGCACGGACAGTTGCAGCTTCCCGCGGCAAGGTTTACCGCGGGCTCGCCGGAGACCTTCCTGCTCCCTATTAAACCATTCAAAAACAAAGTATACAAGACATAATACCGAGACCCCGGCAAGAGGAGCTTGCCGGGAAGGCCGTACCAGGCTCAAGACTGTTCCACCAACACAAGACCCTGGCAAGAGGAGCTTGCCAGGAAGATTAGAAGACATCGCCTCGGCGCTATGCGCGCCCCGGCAAGGGGCCCGGGGAGCGGCAAGTTCCCGGGCCCGGCAAGATCAAGGCCCCGGCAAGGTGCTTGCCGGGGAGGCTGCGCTGTGTGTGCCCGCGCTCCAGCTCATCGGCCCACGCGTCGCCCTGGGGCCTATCCAGGGACGCGTGGCGGGTGGCTGTGCAGCCTGGGGGACACGGTGGCACTCCACGGCGATGAATCCGTCGCCGTGGCGGGCGGAGACGCTAAGGCGGGAGCTTTTGGGGTCGACGGCGACGGGCATTAAATGCCCTTGTCCCCCACTGTTAAAGTAGGTATAGGCCACTGTTCGGTACTGTAGCTCCACTGTTCCCGCACTGTTACAACTACCACCTCTTTTACATTTTTACCCCTTTCTCCTACGTTGACACCTGTCGGTGACCCCTTGCACTATAAAAGGAGGCCCATGCACAACGTGGAGGGGGTTCGGAACTTTGATCACTCTCACGCACGGTGTAGCTGCTTCTTCAAGCTCCCGAGCACTCAACTCAATACACAACCAAGCAGGAGTAGGGTTTTACGCATCCGTGCGGCCCGAACCTGGGTAAAACTGCCCGCGTGTTTGCTTCGATCTGCTCTTTGTGCTCCCTCCGCCCTCGTACCGCACAGACAAGGGGCTCCGGTCCCATAGGTGTTCGTGGCGGACAGTTTCCCCCGACACAGAAACTCGATCACTCCCACGTTCGGTGTAGCTGGTACTGTAGATCCTCAAGCTCCCGAGCTCAAGAACCCAATACAACCAAAGGCAGGAAGTAGGGTTTTACGCATCCGTGCGGCCCGAACCTGGGTAAACTGCCCGCGTGTGCTCCTCGATCTGCTCTCCGTGCTCCCTCCGCTCCCTTACCGCAACGTAGAAGGGGCTCCGGTCCCATAGGTGTTCGTGGGCGGTCAGTTTCCCCGACAGTGACAAAACATGAGACTCTCTACAATGAAGAACATGGTACTACTTTGAAGCACAAGTGTTCAAAAAAGATAGTAGCAATTGTCCCTTTTTTCTTTTCCCTTTTTTCCTTTTTTGGGCCTTTCTTTTTTCTTTTGCCTTTTTTCCTTTTTTGCGGAGGGGCTTTATTGATTTAGCCTTTCCTCCCATGGGACAATGCTCTAATATTGATGATCATCACACTTTCATTACAACTCGATACTACAACAAAGTATGACTCTATATGAATGCCTCCGGGGGTGTACCGGTATGTGCAATGAAACAAGAGTGACATGTATGAAAAATTATGCATGGTGGCTTTTCCACAAATACGATGTCAACTACATGATCATGCATGGCAATATGACAATATGATGCGTCTCATATGAACGGAACGGTGGAAAGTTGCATGGCAATATATCTCAGAATGGCTATGGAAATGCCATGATAGGTAGGTATGGTGGATGTTTTGAGGAATAATATGGTGGCTGTTTTGAGGAAGGATATATAGTGGGTTTACGGTACCGGCGAAAGTTGCGCGGTACAAGAGAGGCTAGCAATAGTGGAAGCGTGAGAGTGCGTATAATCCATGGACTCAACATTAGTCATAAGAACTCATATACTTATTGCAAAAAACTATGAGTCATCAAAACAAAGAAATCAACGCATGCTCCTAGGGGGGAGGTTGGTAGGTGTTAACCATCGCGCGCCCCCGACCTCCACACAAAGGTTGGCACTTTACAAATACCTCATGCTCTAACTTCGTCACATAGCGGTTCACCATACGTGCATGCTACAGGAATCACTAACCTTAACACTAGAATTTCTCAATTTCATAATAACTCCACTAGCATGACTCTAATATCACTATACTCATATCTCAAAACAATTATAAAGCATCCAACTTCTCATCATATTCAACGCACTTAGTGTGGAAGTTTTTACTACATTGATCTTGGATGCCTATCATGTGAAGGCTAGTTTTATAGCCAAAGCACATTACCATGCTGTTCTAATAGACTCTCAAAAGGATATAAGTGAAGCATGAGAGTTCAACAATTTCTACAAAATATAACCACCACCGTGCTCTAAAAGATATAAGTGAAGCACTAGAGCAAAAACTATTCAACTCAAAAGATATAAGTGAAGCACATAGAGTGTTCTAACAATTCCTAGGACATATTTAACTCTCTCAAATAGGTGTGTCCAGTAAGGATGATTGTGACAAACTAACAAGCAAATACTCAAATTATACAAGACGCTCCAAGCAAAACACATATCATGTGGTGAATAAAAATATAGCTCCAAGTATAGTTACCGATGGATGAAGACGAAAGCGGGGATGCCTTCTCGGGGCATCCCCAAGCTTAGGCTTTTGATTATCCTTGAATTTTACTTGGGGTTCCATGGGCATCCCCAAGCTTAGGACTTTGCTACTCTTTTTTCCGTAGTCCATCAAAGCAATACTCAAAACTTGAAAACTTCACAACACAAAACTTAGACAAAAATTCTCGTGAGCTCCGTTAGTATAAGAAAGCAAACCACTACTCAAAGGTACTGCAATTAATTCATTCTTTGTTTATATTGGTGTCAAACCTACTGTATTCCAACTTCTCTATGGTTCATACCTCCAAATATTACTCATAGATGCATTGAAATAAGCAAACAACACACGAAAAACAGAATCTGTCAAAAACAGAACAATCTGTAGTAATCTGCAGGTTTCACATACTTCTGTAACTCCAAAAAATCCAAACTAAATGGTTAAATGTGAGGAATTTGTCTATTAAGCATCTGAAAAAAGAATCAACTAAATAGCACGCTCCAGTAAAATCTGACGACCATTCTAGTGACCGCTAACGATTCTGTTTTTCACAGCAAGATCACATAAACTTCACACACATCTTCCCAAAGGTTCTACTTGGCACAAACACCAAACAAAACATGAAACCACATCTAATCAGAGGCTAGATGCAATATTTATTCCGTAACAGCAACAAAAACAAAAAATATAAAATTAGGTTGCCTCCCAACAAGCGCTATCGTTTTACGCCCCTAGGTAGGCACGATACAAGATAAATCTAGGTATTGCCATCTTTGGAAGGCAATCCATAAGTGGCTCTCATGATAGATTCATATGGTAATTTGATTTTCTTTCTAGGAAAGTGTTCCATGCCTTTCCTTAACGGAAATTGGAATCTTATATTTCCTTCCTTCATATCAATAATTGCACCAATCGTTCTAAGGAAATGTCTACCAAGAATAATAGGACATGAAGGATTGCAATCTATATCAAGAACAATGAAATCTGCGGACACATAATTCCTATTGGCAACAATAAGAACATCATTAATCCTTCCCATAGGTTTCTTAATAGTGGAATCCGCAAGATGCAAATTTAAAGAACAATCATCAAGTTCATGGAACCCTAGCAAATCACACAATGTTTTTGGGATAGTGGAGACACTTGCACCCAAATCACACAAAGCATAGCATTCATGATCTTTTATTTTTATTTTGATAGTAGGTTCCCACTCATCATAAAGCTTTCTAGGGATAGAAACTTCTAACTCAAGTTTTTCTTCATATAACTGCATCAAACCATCAACTATGTGTTTGGTGAAAGCTTCATTTTGACTATAAGCATGCGGATAATTTAGTACGAATTGCAACAAGGAAATACAATCAATCAAAGAGAAATTATCATAATTGAATCCCTTGAAATCCAAATTAGTGGGTTCATCACTATGCAGAGTTTTAATCTCTCCACTCCCACTTTTAGTAATTTTAGCATCAAGATCTAAAAACTCCGAATCATTGGGACACCTTAAAGCAGAATCATCTCCAATCCTATCTTCATCAAAATTTATACTAGAAAACAAGGATCTAATAGGAGACACATCAATAACTTTCAGATCTTCATCTTTATTTTCATGATAACTAGAAGAACACGCTATAATATAATCCTCTCTTTTAGAACGCATCCTAGCGGTTCTTTCTTTGCATTCATCAATGGAAATTCTCATGGCTTTGAGAGACTCATTGATATCATGCTTAGGTGGGATAGATCTAAGTTTCAAAGAATCAACATCAAGAGTAATTCTATCCACATGTCTAGCCAATTCATCAACCTTAAGCAATTTCTCTTCAAGCATAGCATTAAAATTCTTTTGTGAGATCATAAACTCCTTAACACTAGTGTCAAATTCAGAAGGCATCTTTCCATAAGAGTTGTTGTAGGAATTACCATAATTATTAGAGGAACTACTAGGAAAATGCCTAGGATTAAAGTTACCTCTATAAGCATTGTTACCAAAATTATTCCTACCAAAAAAGTTCACATCCAAAGATTCATTGTTATTCTCAATCAAAGTGGACAAAGGCATATCATTAGCATCAGAAGAAGCACTCTTAGCAGCAAACAATTTCATAAGTTCATCCATCTTTCCACTCAAAACATTAATTTCTTCGATATCATGCACTTTTTTACTAGTAGATCTTTTGGTGTGCCATTGAGAATAATTAACCACAATATTATCTAGGAGTTTGGTAGCTTCTCCTAAGGTAGTTTCCATGAAAGTGCCTCCTGTGGCCGAATCTAAAAGATTTCTAGAAGCAAAATTCAAGCCAGCATAAAAGTTTTGAATCATCACCCATAGATTCAAACCATGTGTAGGGCAATTACGTATCATTAATTTCATTCTCTCCCAAGCTTGTGCAACATGCTCATGATCTAGTTGCTTAAAAATCATAATATCGTTTCTAACAGAGATGATCTTAGCAGGAGGGAAATACTTAGAGATAAAAGCATCTTTGCACTTATTCCACGAATCAATACTATTTGTAGGCAAAGAGGAAAACCAAGTTTTAGCATCATCTCTAAGTGAAAACGGAAATAACTTCAATTTAACAATATCGTTATCCGTATCCCTTTTATTTTGCATATCACACAAATCAACAAAGTTGTTTAGATGGGTAGTGGCATCTTCACTAGGAAGGCCGGAGAATTGATCTTTCATGACAAGATTCAACAAAGCAGCATTGATCTCACAAGATTCAGTATCGGTAATAGGAGCAATCAGAATGCTAATAAAATCATTGTTGTTGGTATTAGAGAAGTCACACAATTTGGTATTGTTCTGAGCCATAGTGACAGGCAAGCAATCCAACACACACAAGCAAACAAGAAGCAAGTGAAGGATAAACACACGGCGGAAGAAGGGCAAATAAAACGGCAAGGGTGAAGTGGGGGAGAGGAAAACGAGAGGCAAAAAATGTAATGCGAAGGATAAGGGTTTGTGATAGGTACTTGGTATATGACTTTTGCGTAAGCCTCCCCGAAAACGGCGCCAGAAAATCTTCTTGCTACTTCTTGAGCTTGCGTTGTATTCCCTCGAAGAGGAAAGGGAGTTGCAACACAGTAGCATAAGTATTTCCCTCAGTTTTTGAGAACCAAGGTATCAATCCAGTAGGAGACCACGCGCGAGTCCCTCGCACCTGCACAAACAAATAAGAACTTCGCAGCCAACACGATAAATGGTTGTCAATCCCTTTACGGTCACTTACGAAAGTGAGATCTGATAGAGATGATAGTTTATATTTTTGGTATTTTTGTTTATAAGAACAGAAAATAAAAGCGATAAAAGTAAAGTATATGTAGATTGATATGTTGAGAATAGACCCAGGGGCCATAGTGTTCTCTAGTGGCTTCTCTCATGATAGTGATATTCTATGGTAGGTAAACAAATTACTGTCGAGCAATTGATAGAAAAGCGAATAATTATGAGACTATCTAGGCATAATCATTTTATATACGCATCATGTCCGAGACAAGTAGACCGAAACGATTCTACATCTACTACTATTACTCCACACATCGACCGCTATCCAACATGCATCTAGTGTATTGAGTTCATAAGAACAGAGTAACGCCTTAAGCAAGATGACATGATGTAGAGGGATAAACTCAAGAAATATGATATAAACCCCATCTTTTTGTCCTCGACGGCAACAATACAATACGTGCCTTGCTGCCCCAACACGAAAAGGACACCGCAAGATTGAAACCGAAGCCAAGCACTTCTCCATTGCAAGAACTATAGATCTAGCAGGCCAAACCAAACCAATAATTCGAAGAGACTTGCAAGGATATTATGAGCACACATAAAAAGTTCAGAGAAGAACCAAATATTTCTCATAGATAATCTTGATCATAAATTCACAATTCATCGAATCTCGACAAACACACCACAAAAAGAGATTACATCGAATAGATCTCCTCGAACACCGAGGAGAACTTTGTATTGAGATCTAGAGAGAGAGAAGAAGCCATCTAGATACTAGCTATGGACACGAAGGTCGGTGGTAAACTACTCACAACTCATGGTGAGGGCGATGATGATGATGATGAAGAACTACGTGATGGATCCCCCTCCGGTGGAGGTCTGGAACAGGCTCCAAGATGGGATCTCCTAGGAACAGAAGGTTACGACGGTGGAATTAGGGTTTTCTCTCAGTTGCTGATGGTTTTGGGGTACGTAGACTTATATAGGAGGAAGGAGGACACCGGGGGAGTCACAGGGGCCCCACGAGGCAGGGGGCGCGCCCTAGGAAGGGGGGCGCGCCCCCACCCTCGTGGGCCCCTCGTGGCTCTTCTGATGTGGTTCTCAAGTTCTCTGTGCGTGATTTTCTCCAAAAATATCTCTTGCGAAGGTTTCATTCTGTTTGGACTCCGTTTGATATTCTTTTTCTACAAAACCCCGAAACAGGCAAAAAACAGCAATATGGACTAGGCCTTTGGGTTAGTAGGTTAGTCCCAAAAATGATATAAAAGTGTAAGATAAATCCCATTAAACATCCAAGACTTCATAAATAATAGTATGGAACAATAAAAAATTATAGATACGTTGGAGACGTATCAGTCTCACGTCCAGGGGATCTCCGAGCTGTCCACGAGATAGGGGGGCGAGCGTAGGGGCTGGGCGCGCCCCCACCCTCGTGGGCAGCCCGAGACTCTTCTGGCCCAACTCCTTTACTCCGGGGGCTTCTTTTGGTCCATAAAAAATCATTAAAAATTGGCACGTCAATTGGACTCCGTTTGGTATTCCTTTTCTGTGAAACTCAAAAATAAGGAAAAAACAGAAACTGGCACAAGGCTCTAGGTTAATTGGTTAGTCCCAAAAATCATATAAAATAGCATATAAATGCATATAAAACATCTAAGATGGATAATATAATAGCATGAATACTTCATAAATTATAGATACGTTGGAGACGTATCAGTCATCGAGCTGAACGTGTGCTGAACGCGGAGGTGCCATACGTTTGGTGCTTGGATCGGTTGGATCGCGAAGACGTTCGGCTACATCAACCGCGTTCCTAAAATGCTTCCGCTTTCTGTCTACGAGGGTACGTGGACACACTCTCCCGCTCGTTGCTATGCTTCTCCTAGATAGATCTTGCGTGATCGTTGGTAAATTTTTGAAATACTACTTTCCCCAACAGTGGCATCATGAGCCAGGTCTATGCGTAGATGATATGCACGAGTAGAACACAATGAGTTGTGGGTGATAATAGTCATACTACTTGCCAGCATGTCATACTTTGATTCGGCGGTATTGTGAGATGAAGCGTCCTGGACCGACATTACGAGTACGCTTACGCGAGACTGGTTTTACCATTACGAGCACTCGTTGCTTAAAGGCGACCGGCGGGTGTCTGTCTCTCTAACTTTAGTTGAATCGAGTGTGACTATGCCCGGTCCTTGTGAAGGTTAAAACAGCACACTTGACGAAAAATCGTTGTCGTTTTTTGTATGCGTAGGTAAGAACGGTTCTTGCTAAGTCTGTAGTAGCCACGTAAAACTTGCAACAACAAAGTAGAGTACGTCTAACTTATTTTTGCAAGGAATGTTGTGATGTGATATGGTCAAGACGTGATGAGTTATATGTTATTGTATGAGATGATCATGTTTTGTAAATTATCGGCAACCGGCAGGAGCCTTATGGTTGTCTCTTTATTGTATGAATTACGAAGGCCATGTAATTGCTTTACTTTATCACTATGAGTTAGCGATATTAGTAGTAGCAATGGTTGGCGAGACGACCATGACGCTATGATGAAGATCATGGTGTCAAGCCGGTGATGATGGAGATCATGACGATGCTTTGACGATGGATATCAAAAGCACAAGATGATGATGGCCATATCATGTCACATATTTTGATTGCATTTGATGTTTATCTTATTATTCTTCTTATTTTGCTTAGTATGACGGTAGCATTATAAGATGATCCCTTAAAAATTTCAAGGTGCAAGTGTTCTCCCTGAGTATGTACCATTGCGAAAGTTCGTCGTGTCAAGACACCACGTGATGATCGCGTGTGATAAGCTCTACGTTCAAATACAACGGGTGTAATACAGTTTTGCACATGCATAATACTTGGGTTAAACTTGACGAGCCTAGCATGTACAGACATGGCCTCGGAACACTGGAGACCGAGAGGTCGAGCGTGAATCATATAGTAGATATGATCAACATAAGATGTTCGCCATTGAAAACTACCCCATCTCACGTGATGATTGGACATGGTTTAGTTGATTTGGATCACGTGATCATTTATACGACTAGAGAGATTTCTATCTAAGTGGGAGTTCTATAGTAATATGATTAACTGAACTTTATTTATCATGAACTTAGTCCTGATAGTTTTTGCATATCTATGTTTTTCTAGATCAAGGGCTCGTGCTACCGTTCCCTTGAATTTTAATGCGTTCCTAGAGAAACTAAGTTGAAAGATGATGGTAGCAACTACACAAACTGGGTCTGTAACTTCAGGATTATCCTCATTGCTGCATAGAAGAATTATGTTCTTGAAGCACTGCTAGGTGACAAGCCCCCTCCCGCTAATGTAGATGCTTTGAACGTTTGGCAAACGCGGTCTGATGATTACTCGATAGTTCAGTGTGCCATGCTTTACGGCTTAGTATCGGGACTTCAAAGACATTTTGAACGTCATGGAGCACATGAGATGTTCCAAGAGTTGAAGTTAATATTTCAAGAAAAAGCCTGAATTGAGAGATATGAAGTCTCCAATAAGTTCTATAGCTGCCAAAATGGAGGAGAACAGTTCTATTAGTTAACACTTACCGAGAATGGCTGGGTACTACAATCACATGACCCAACTTGGTTGCAAAGTTGACAAAGATAGTGTTATTGATAGAGTTCTTCAATAACTGCCACCAAGCTATAATGGCTGCGTGATGAACTATAATATGCAAGGGGTGCAGAAGACAATTCCCTAGCTCTTCGCTATGCTCAAAGCTGCAGAGGTAGAAATCAAAAAGGAGCATCAAGTGTTGATGGTTAACAAAACCACTAGTTTCAAGAAAAAGGGCAAGGGAAAGAAGGGGAATTTCAAGAAGAATATCAAGATAGTTGCTACTCCCGCGAGGAAACCCAAGTCTGGAGCCAAGCCTGAAACTAAGTGCTTCTACTGCAAAGGGACTGGACACTGGAAGTGGAACTGCCCCAAGTATTCGGCAGATAAGAAGGATGGCAAAGTGAACAAAGTTATATTTGATATACATGTTATTGGTGTGTACCTTACTAATGCTCGTAGTAGCACCTGGGTATTTGATACTGGTTCGGTTGCTAATATTTGTAACTCGAAACATGGGCTACAGATTAAATGAAGATTAGCTAAGGACGAGGTGACGATGCACATGGGAAATGGTTCCAAAGTCGATGTGATCGTCGTCGGCACGCTACCTCTACATCTACCTTCAGGATTAGTTTCAGACCTAAATAATTGTTATTTGGTGCCAGCGTTGAGCATGAATATTATATCTAGATCTTGTTTGTTGCGAGACGGTTATTCATTTAAATCAGAGAATAATGGTTGTTCTATTTATATGAGTAATACCTTTTATGGTCATGCACCCTTGAAGAGTGGTCTATTCTTGTTGGATCTCGACCGTAGTGATAAACATATTCATAGTATTGAAGCCAAAAGATGCAAAGTTGATAATGACAGTGCAACTTATTTGTGGCACTGCCGTTTAGGTCATATTGGTGTAAAGCGCATGAAGAAACTCCATGCTGATGGACTTTTGGAATAAATTGATTATGAATCACTTGGTGCTTGCGAGCCATGCCTTATGGGCAAGATGACTAAAACTCCATTCTCCGAAACAATGGAGCGAGCAACTGATTTGTTGGAAAGCATACCTACTGATGTATGCGGACCTATGAGTGTTGAGGCTCGCGGCGGGTATCATTATTTTTTGACCTTCACTGATGATTTGAGTAGATATGGGTATATCTACTTGATGTAGCACAAGTCTGAAACATTTGAAAAGTTCATAGAATTTCAGAGTGAAGTAGAGAATCATCATAACAAGAAAATAAAGTTTCTACGATCTGATTGCGGAGGCGAATACTTGAGTTACGAGTTTGGTCTTCATTTGAAACTATGTGGAATAGTTTCACAGCTCACGCCACCTGGAACACCACAGTGTATTGGTGTGTCCGAACATCATAACCGTACTTTATTAGATATGGTGCGATCTATGATGTCTCTTACCAATTTACCACCATCGTTTTGGGGTTATGCTTTAGAGACAGCTGCATTCACATTAAATAGGGCACCATCTAAATCCGTTGAGACGACGCCTTATGAACTATGGTTTGGCAAGAAACCCAAGTTGTCGTTTCCTAATGTTTGGGGCCATGATGCTTATGTGAAAAAGCTTCAACCTGATAAGCTCGAACCCAAGTTGGAAAAATGTGTCTTTATAGGATACCCAAAGGAAACTGTTGGGTACACCTTCTATCATAGATCCGAAGGCAAGATATTTGTTGCTAAGAATGGATCATTTCTAGAGAAGGAGTTTCTCTCGAAAGAAGTGAGTGGGAGGAAAGTAGAACCAGATGAGGTAATTGTATCGTCTCCCGAATTGGAAAGTAGTACATCACATAAACTAGTTCCAGTGATTCCTACACCAATCAGTGATGAAGCTAATGATGATGATCATGAAACTTCAGATCAAGTTACTACTGAACCTCGTAGGTCAACCAGAGTACGTTCCATGCCAGAGTGGTACGGTAACCCGGTTCTGGAAGTCATGTTACTAGACCATGATGAACCTAAGAACTATGAGGAAGCGATGATGAGCCTAGATTCCGCAAAATGGCTTGAGACCATAAAATCTGAGATGGGATCCATGTATGAGAACAAAGTATGGAATTTGGTTGACTTGCCCGATGATCGACAAGCCATTGAAAATAAATGGATCTATAAGAGGAAGACTGACACCGATGGTAATGTTACTATCTACAAAGCTCGACTTGTTGCGAAAGGTTTTCGACAAATTCAAGGAGTTGACTACGATGAGACTTTCTCACCCGTAGTGATGCTTAAGTCTGTCCGAATCATGTTAGCAATTGCCGCATTTTATGATTATGAAATATAGCAAATAGATGTCAAAACTGCATTCCTTAATGGATACCTCAAAGAGGAGTTGTATATGATGCAACCAGAAGGTTTTGTCGATCCTAAAGGTGCTAACAAAGTGTACAAGCTCCAGCGATCCATCTATGGACTGGTGCAAGCATCTCGGAGTTGGAATATACACTTTGATGAGGTGATCAAAGCATATGGTTTTATACAGACTTTTGGAGAAGCCTGTATTTACAATTAAGTGAGTGGGAGCTCTGTAGCATTTCTGATATTATACGTGGATGACATATTGTTGATTGGAAATGATATAGAATTTATAGATGGCATAAAAGGATACTTGAATAAGAATTTTTCAATGAAAGACCTCGATGAAGCTGCTTACATATTGGGCATCAAGATCTATAGAGATAGATAAATACGCTTAATTGGACTTTCACAAAGCACATACCTTGATAAAGTTTTGAAGAAGTTCAAAATGGATCAGTCAAGGAAAGGGTTCTTGCATGTGTTACAAGGTGTGAAGTTGAGTAGGACTCAATGCCTGACCACTGCAGAAGATAGAGAGAAAATGAAAGTCATTCCCTATGCCTCAGCCATAGGATCTATCATGTATGCAATGCTGTGTACCAGACCTGATGTGTGCCTTGCTATAAGTTTAGCAGGGAGGTACCAAAGTAATCCAGGAGTGGATCACTGGACAATGGTCAATAACACACTGAAGTACCTGAAAAGGACAAAGGATATGTTTCTCATATATGGAGGTGACAAAGAGCTCGTCGTAAACAGTTACGTCAATTCAAGATTTGACACTGATCCGGATGACTCTAAGTCATAACCGGATATGTATTTTTGTTGAATGGTTGAGCTGTCAGTTGGTGTTGTTCCAAGCAGAGCGTCGTGGCGGGATCTACGTGTGAAGCGGAGTACATAGTTGCTTTGAAAGCAGCAAATGAAGGAGTCTGGATGAAGGAGTTCATATCCGATATAGGTGTAATACCTAATGCATCTGGTTCAATGAAAATCTTTTGTGACAACACTGGAGCAATAGCCTTGGGTGTCAACACTGGATCTGAATGTCACAGACCCGTTGACTAAGCCTCTTCTATGAGCAAAACATGATCATCACCAAGACTCCATGGGTGTTAGAATCATTACTATGTATTCTAATTTATTGACTCTAGTGCAAGTGGGACACTGAAGGAAATATGCCCTAGAGGCAATAATAAAGTTGTTATTTATATTTCCTTATATATCATGATAAATGTCTTTTATTCATGCTAGAATTGTATTAACCGGAAACTTGATACATGTGTGAATACATAGACGAAACAGAGTGTCCCTAGTATGCATCTACTGGACTAGCTTGCTAATCAAAGATGGTTATGTTTCCTAACCACAGACATGAGTTGTCATTTGATTAACGGGATAACATCATTAGGAGAATGATGTGATGGACAAGACCCATCTGTTAGCTTAGAAATATGATCGTTTAGTTTTTCTGCTATTGCTTTCTTCATGACTTATACATGTTCCTATGACTATGAGATTATGCAACTCCCGAATACCGGAGGAACACCTTGTGTGCTATCAAACTTCACAACATAACTGGGTGATCATAAAGATGCTCTACAGGTGTCTCCGAAGGTGTTTGTGGTGTTGGCATAGATCAAGAATAGGATTTGTCACTCCGAGTGTCGGAGATGTATCTCTGGGCCCTCTCGGTAATACACATCGTAATAAGCCTTGCAAGCAAACGAATAATAAGTTAGTCACAAGATGATGTATTACGGAACGAGTAAAGAGACTTGCTGGTGATGAGATTTGACTAGGTATGATGATACCGGCGATCGAATCTCGGGCAAGTAACATACCAATGACAAAGGGAACAACATATGTTGTTATGCGGTTTGTCTGATAAAGATCTTTGTAGAATATGTAGGTACCAATATGAGCATCCAGGTTCCGCTATTGGTTATTGACTGGAGATGAGTATCCGTCTTGTCTACATAGTTCTCGAACCCGTAGGGTCCGCACGCTTAACGTTCGATGACGTTCGGTATTATGAGTTTATGTGTTTTGATGTACCGAAGGTTGTTCGGAGTTCCGGATGAGATCACGGACATGGCGAGGAGTCTGGAAATGGCTGAGCAATAAAGATCGATATATAGGACGACTATATTCAGACACCAGAGGTGTTCCGGAGAAGTTTCGGATAAGACCGGAGTGCCGGAGGGTTATAGGGACCCCCCGGGGGAACTAATGAGTAGAATGGAGAGAGAAAGGGGCGGCTAGGGCAGGCCGCACGCCCCCTCCCCCCTGAGTCCGAGTTAGACTAGGAAGGGGGGTCGCCCCCCCTTTCCTTCTCCCTCTCCCTCTCCTTCCACTACAAAAAGTACACTTCCGTGATGATACATGTTTGTCACAGTAGGTCACATTTTCTATCATGCATGTACATCTATGACAAATTTATGACGGAATGAAAATTGTCATACCTGTGCTGTCGTAGAAGTGTTCCATGACATTACCAAAATTATCATCACGGAAGTGTCCACTTCCATGATGATAAATCGTGCATCACAGAAGTGCTTTCGTTAAGGGTGACCGACACGTGGCATCCACCGTAACGGAACACCGTTAAGCTATCGGGTCCGATTTTGGATCCGATAACCCGTTAACAGCCCCGACCAATGGGGATTTTCCATGTGTAAAATCATCATTGGCTGGACGAAACATGCGTCGGCTCACCGTTGGGACAGATGTCATCCACTCATTGGACCCAGAGCGCCTATGATATGTCGACACGTGGCACGGCCCAACAGAGGCCTATTCCTGTGAAAAGGCCGGCCCGTTTGACTTGGTCAAAAGGTGATGGGCCGGCCCACGGCAAGCCTGTTAATGGCCTGTTCGCATATAGCCTATTTACAACCCGCTAACCCAGGGCCCGTTTACGACCTATCCGAATTTGGCCTAGTAGCTTCATCTACTCATTGGACCCAAAGCGCGTGTGATACGTCGACACTTGGCACGGCTCAATAGAGGCCCATTCCTGTGAAAAGGCCGGCCCGTTTGACTTGGTCAAAAGGTGGCGAGCCGGCCCATGGCAAAGCCTATTAATGGCCTGTTCGCGTATAGCCCATTTACAACCCGCTAAACCAGGGCCCATTTACGGCCTATCCGAATTAGGCCCAGTAGCGTCATCTGGGCCGTCCAATATAATTCCAGCCTGTTACTTTCGGCCCATGTATGGCCCATGATGTCTTTTGGCCCATATGAGGCCCTTAGTAACACTCGCCCATTAACGGCCCGTGGTAAAACTGACCCGTAATGAACAGTGTATCACTTTATACCCATTAACGGCCCATTATTCCGTTGGGCCATTTCCAGCCCATGTTATCTTTCGGCCTTCTCAGGGCCCATTTATTCTTGGGCCCATTTCCAGCATTCGTTTACTTTCAGGCCGTTACTGTCATTTTCTACTTGTGGGCCAAATTCAGCCCGTGGTTACAGTCGGCCCATTTGTGGCCCGTTAATACGTTGGTCCATTTTCATAGCTTCATCAAATACGGCCTATTAACGGCCCGTTATGGTCAGCCCATAAAACGTACGATTTCCGCTCTAGCCCGTTTATGGCCCCTTATACGGCCCGTACAAGGCCCATAGATGAGACGGCCCGTAGAAGGCCCATGGATCCTACAGGACGTAGAAGGCCCATTGACCCGACGGCCCATAGAAGGCCCATGGATCCTACAGGACGTAGAAGGCCCATTGACCCGATGGCCCATAGAAGGCCCATTGATCCGACGGCCCATAGAAGGCCCATGGATCCGCTGTCCCATAGAAGGCCCATGGATCCGACAGCCGATAGATGGCCCACAGATCCGATAGCCCATAGAAGGCTCACGAATCCAACGGCCATAGAAGGCCATTGATCGTCCGCCCCGTAGATGGCCCATGGATCGTACGGCATGTGGAGGGCCATGGTCACTACAACGTTTGGGCGAGTTGGCCCCCATTTGAACGATATAGCATATTCAAAGAATTATCCTGCTCTATACTATCACCTCTAAAAATCATACACTATACAATAAAGAGACTAAGGCATAGAAACGTAGAATAATTCTACACTATACAATAAAGAAATTACAGCCGATTATACCCACTTGGCATTATGGTTTGGCACCAGTGATAATAAAGCATACACAAAGAGAAAATTGCATACTCTGGGCAATTACAGCTCATACATCATGGACGCGCGTCAACATAACTTACCATTTGAACTATAATCTCTTCAGAAAATAGGATTGGCCGGATTTAGATAGCAACAATTTCAGTCTGCAAAATCTCCAATTCCTTCATTGTTACCTCAGTGTCTTGTTTCATTTTTTTGACTCCTGCATCTAATACCTGCATGTCCAGTCTCAACTTGTGGATTGTACGTTCAGAATCATGTACACGTTGTCTTGCCACCTCTAGTTGATGCTCGAGAACATCAGCACATTCCAATTCCAATCCACAATCATTCGGTAACGGCCATGCCGCACTGCTCGCAGATCTGTGTGTTGATCTCACTTCATCCTGAAATGTTCATGTAAGTACACATGACTATGGCAAAAATATAGTTACAACAGTGAAGCGAGCAAGATAGACTATTTTGTACATGGTAAAACAGGACTAACAATAATGTTACACGTCATGAAGCATAAGCAGGTGATATTTTAAAAATGATAAAAAAGGTAGTCTGTGCAGCCTGCATACAGAAATCTCTCTTAGCTCACCAGAGGAGCATGATGTTGGGGCCTAATCCAAAACACATACAAGTTACAAATTTAGACAGCATGTTGCGTAGAAGTAAGCAAGTAGTTGGCCATTCTGTAGCTATCGTGGATTTAGCACGGCAGATGTCCTGGTAAAAGGACTTAGTCGTGAGGCCATCGCTCGGGTTAGCTTTAAGGGGTTAAAGCGGACAAAGGACGCAGGGATTTTTATACTAGTTCGGCCCCTTCGAGGAAGGTAAAAGCCTACGTCTAGTTTGGTGTGGTATTGCTTATGTTTCGATGACCAGGGAGCGAATCCGCTTTGCCTGTGTCTCGAGCTGTTGTTTTTTGCCCCTGAACCGTCGCCGGGTCGTTCCTTTATATAGGAGGTGACGCCCGGTCCAGTTTACTGAGTCCCGAGGCCGGGTCATAAAAGTGTCCGCCTCGGTCTCTACTCTTTCTATCTTACATCCCAAGTTACATAGTATTACGGTTTACAAACCATGGGCCTTATACATAGGCCCTGAGCCCCCGTGGGCTATAACCTTCTATTACATACTCCACTGGGCTTCTGATAATATAATATTAATAACGTAAACCAGACCCTCCTAGCCGGTTTATACCTGATAGTAATATCCCTGACATTAGTCCCCAGATTGATTTGAACTTGTTCATGTCAGTCTTCAAAGTCTTGTACGAATTTCCCTTTCTGCAGCTCTTGTATACTTCATAAACCGGCCATGATGTCATCTCTTGGAATCGCTTTAACCTGTCATGACATCATCTGCGCATTTAACGCCCACATCTGTTTGTTACCTTTCTTATTACCGCCCGAAAATAGAGGCGACAACTCAATCCATATCCGATTTTCGGCCTCCTCGATTCCCATGCCTGCCGTTTTTATCTCTTCGGCCTATAAATAAGGCCAAGGGCCATCTCTTTTACCCCCTCTGCTTCGTCTTCCTCTGTCTCGAGCGCTCAAGCTCCCGCCGTCGTCCTTCAAGCTCACCATCGTCAGCAAGCCCGGCCGCTGCATCGACCTGAACGCGTCCAGAAAACTCACCGCTGTCCTTTGCTTCTTCGGGTACGTTATCTCCTTTTCCCCATAGATCTTAGTTCTAGGGTTTCTCTGTAGCTCGCCTGCAGACACCTGTTCTTCGTAGTTCATCACCATAGACCATTCCCTAGCTGTAGATGTAATACTTTTAGGTCAACTCTCGTGCGTATACCCCCGCTCCGTCATTATAACTTTAGTTCCTCCAATACTGCTAGTTTAGATTGGATCTGTAAAAAACTCCGCTGCCTTCCCTGAATATGACTTGAATTGTTTTGCCTTTTTTCTGCGCCGTAGATCCATATTTGCCTCTGCTTCATGTGAAAGTTGTTTCTCACACTTTAGATCTGCAACTTATCTGCTTATGTCACCGGTTTAATTGTAACCTGCGCCTCATATGCCTGCCCTGACGGTTTAGATTTAGGACTGCATCCTGTAATTGGCGGTTTAACTTTCTCCTTCTATTGTCATAAACCGGTAGCTGTCTCGTTCATGCTTGCTCCGGATTAGTAGGTACCATTAGTCCCTTGCTTAAACCGTCAATTAGGTCAATACTTTCACAGAAACACGCCGGTTTGCATCCAGTAGATTTGTAAAACCGGGTCTTGTATTGTATTTTTCAGCACTCCCTTATCGGAAAAGATGGCTAAATAGTTCGTTGCTTGCAATTGGGTCCCTTCCCGGATTACTGAGGACGACTTAGTAAAGGCGGCCTCAATTGGCATTCTGGGTCGTAAAGAGGTTCTGCACTGGCGGGCCCCTGGAAAGGAGTGTCCTCCTAAACCTAAGGAAGGAGAAATCCTCGTTTTCTTTGATCATCTGGCCCGGGGCTTTAGCCCACCCGGTTCGAAGTTCTTCTGCGATGTCTTAGCCGATTTCCAACTCCATCCACAAGACATAGGTCCCAATTCCATATCCAACATCTGCAACTTCCAAGTCTTCTCAAAGGCATATCTGCAAGAGGAGCCATCTGTGGAGTTGTTCCGGGATTTCTTTCGCCTGAATCGCCGGACTGAATTCTCCGACGGGCCCCACACTGAACTCGGCGGCGTGAGCATCCAGAAGAGGAAGGATGTCAGCTTTCCTCACGCCGCTCTTCACAGCCATCCCAAGGAATGGAACCAGACTTGGTTCTATTGCAAGGATACTTCACCCGAGGGAGAAAATCCGCTACCGGGTTACCGTGCTTACCGCGTGACGCCGAATCATCCTTTCCCGCAACGTCTGAGCGCCCAAGACCGGGCTCGATATGCCACTCAACTTTCCAAGCTCAGGGCTTTCGTAGCTAACGGTTTAACCGGGGTTGACTTTGTTCGATGCTGGCTCTCTTGGAGTATTCTTCCATTAAGCCGGCGCTCATGCTTAATGTGTGAATATACTGGCAATCCGGAAGATCCTCAGCGTCACACAAAAATAGTGCTTCCTCACAACGAAGTTACTGAATCTGCAAAGAAGATGTTGAACATCCCCCCTGGAAGAATGCAGCCGAACCGGTTTAGCTCCTTTCTGCACAAACAACAAACCGCCATCGGTAAGACTCTTCCGACCCTTTCTTTTCGCTTTAATCCGTTCAAACCGCTTGTATTCAATATATTTTTATTATTTTACACAGGCCAATGACCCCTTCTGGAAGAAGAAAACCCAAGATAAACCGGCGAAGCCAACACGCAAGAAGAGCTTAGCCATAAAGAAACAAAAGAAGAAACCTGCCACCGCTTCCGGTTCAAACCCTGAAGAAGATGATCCGGCTTCTGAGGTACTGCATGATTCTTATGTCCTTTGATTTCCCTTTGTCTGAATTTATGTTAATAATGTCTTTTCTCAGTATCTGGCCGAAGGGAGTAAAGTGGATGAAGTTGAGGTAATTTGTCTCTCATCTGATTCAGATCTGTTGCCACCCAAGATTCGCCGGGTATCCCGGAAGTATCCATTTTCTCACCATTATGCTCAATTGGATCCCAACTTTCTTTTGAAGAAACAGCAGCATGAGGCTTGCCGGACCAGACGCCATACTGGTCACGTGGTTGAATCATCCGGATTACCCCATACGCCAGCTCGCAGACGCCGTTCAGAGGTTTTGCTTACTCCAACCCCTCTTCATCCAAAAGCAGGTCTTATTCGCAAACCTCTTAAACCGTCTGATCCCAACTACCAGGAAGCTCCTCTGTCTTCTTCCGGCGAGTTGACTGCTACTCAGATCCCAGTGCTTAAGACCGTTCCTAGGTAAGTCATCTTTCCAAACGTCTGGTTTACATTTCCGGTTTGACTTTGTGATTTTCATTGCTCTTTCATCTTATCAGTATGCCTAAGCCTAGCAAAAGGGCAAAGTTAAATAAACCGGCGGCCCGGAACACTTCTGAACCGGCGGAGGATGTTGAAGCTGCCAATCCTCCGGAAGAGAACGCCGAGGTTCTGCTCAATGATCCCTCCCCTATGGATCACGAAGATCTTGCTGCTCCGGGGGGTGATGCTATGGAGAACACAGCTGAACCGGCAAGCCCTGTCCGGGTTAGTCCTCCTCGAGCTAGCCCAGCTCCTGTTATTCCGGTGCGCACCACTGATCCCCCCGGCCAACCGCTGCCTCAACAGAAGATGTTGAGATAACCGGGATAGGTTTCTCTGCTCCCATAGAGCCTGTTGTCTTGGCTAGACACACTGCCAAGGAGGAAAAGTTTCAGCAAGATAAAGGCAAGTGGAGCACAGACTTATCAAGTTATACTCAGCTTAGTGCTCAGGAGCTCCACTCTGGATATCTGAACCGACTCTTTACCAGTCGCGACTATGAGGCCGGTTTAGTCAATATGATGAAGGAAAAATATGAGGTAACCTCTTTCCTGTCACCTTTCGTTTCTGCTTGTATTTTGCAATTATACCTTTAGGCCATAGTAACCCCCAAGTGCCGGTTTACTTCATTGTAGGTGAACCAGGACTTCTCTTATGTCTGAGAATGAACATACATTAGCCCCCAAGTGCCAAGGGCATAACTTATTATGTGCTTGGGACTTGTCTGAAAAAGTTGCTTTCTTTTACTTCAATTGTACATTAGCCCCCAATTGTAGAGTGCATAACTCTTTATGTGCTTGAGACTTTTGATTGAACTGTTCTTCTAACACTTTCCTTTTCCTGCAGGCTGATTTGAACCGGAGAGATTCGGAGGCAACTGAACTCCGGAATAACTTGGCCTTCCATGAAACTGCTTCAACTAAAGCTAAGGAGGAACATGTCCTTGCTTTAGCTAGTATGGAAAAACTCAAGAAAGATTTTGAAGTGGAGCGGTCCACATGGGAGGTGCAAAGGGCTGCTCTAGAAAAGAGAGCAAAGGATGCTGAGGCTGCTTTCAACCCGGTGATGCAGGAGTTATCCGGGTTAAAACATCATATAGATGATATGACATCTACTATCTTCGGTGAGTATCTGTCTTCATATGTTTGTATCCTTGCAATCTTATACTGCTCCGGTTTAACTCACCAATTGTATATAGGGAGGCGCATAACTCATCTTGGAGACGATGTTCGGAAGAAACTGAAAGCCGCTTATACCTTAGTGGAACAACTCTACTCCGGTGCTCAGAGAGCCATCAGTGCCATGTCGCACAATAAACCGGCATCGACCACTATCCAAGGTACTCTGGAGAAGTTATCTGTCTTGCCTGCTCGACTTGTTGAAGTGACGAAATCTGCTGCAAGAGCTGGCTCTCTCATGGCGTTAACCCGGGCCAAGGCATGGGTTCCCGATTTTGATCCGGCGGAGGACATGAATGGTTATCCCAGCATGAAAGAGGACGGGTCAGCCTTCTCTTCTGAAGATCTTCGTTTTTTAACCAAAGACATGCACCCTCTTGCCAGTAAGCTTGCTGACGAAGCGGACTTAGCAAGGTATCATCCGGGTTACGATCTAGAGAATGCGCGGGTGGAGCGGCCGGTTTATGACACCGAAAATCTGATTCCACCTGTTCGAAAGCATACCTTCGCTCCTAACATTGGACCATCGAACTTATAAACGATGAAGTATATTTCCGCGCCCTTGCCAAGATTGACTGGAGCACTCCTGATTTCCAGCAGCTGCTAGAAGCCGACAAAGATCTGGAGCAAGCTGACCCTCAATCTTCACAGCGTGCTGAATAGGAATCCTAAACCAGCTCCGGTTTAATTTTTAGATGTTGAATACTTTGCAAGAAACTTTGATTCTTTTGGGTCTGCAAGTACCTTGTAATAGAATAGTTGAGATACTGCCTTTGTCCCACTGTTATGGTATTACTTTGATTGGCCATCCCCAATTTATCTCCTGCTTGCAATGCTTTAACAGTTTATATTACCTGTGTCTGCATGAACAATGCTAAAAGATGTCCTGGCGGTTTACCACCGGACGGATTATACTGCCCTGATACATGTTCGAAATAAATAACTTGAGCTGTATATAAAACACGAACATATACCATACATGTGATTAAGTGTGCCTGTGGACCTTAACCCGGTAGGAATAATTTAAAGCGCGGGTGCTGATGAAGCCCTTGGTTCTCTTGTCGGCTTAGCATAAAGGCCGATCCGGGTTAGGATGAACGCCGGTTTAACTCTCGCTGGTGTTCATGACCCAGACTTTTAACTCTGTAGACGTATGGTCAACCTTGTAGTTGTCCAGTCTTGCATCAATGGACTTGGTTAAAAAACCAATGACCTTGAAGATAAAGATTTGTGAAAACATAAAAAATAGAAAATAAAGTTTTTTGGGCAAATAAGACCATGTAGTCGAGGCTTTTTACGAGCTGCCAGGCTCCAAATTCGAGGCTTTTTTTGAGCTGCCAGGCTACTGTCATTAACCATTTTAGCAAAGCCTGTCAAGATGCTCCGCAATCCTTAACCAAATCATCGATGTCAATAGCTACCCAATGTTTCAAAATCTCGTAAAGATTTTGTCTTTGGGTAATCACTCGATGATCGTCAATTTAACGTGACCAAGTTCAGGGTCCCGAAGGATGGACTTGTGATACGTTTGACGGGTCATACCAGGTTTACCTGGACATCATGATTTACTTGATGCAGATAGGTTAATCCGGGGTTTTAGGTGTATGCACCGGGCTTCCAAGCCATGTTCACTACAAGGGTATTCAACTCGCTGAGAACCCCCAGGTAGTGTGTGAGTCATTGCTCGTCAAGACATATGTTTGAGTTGTGCTAGGCATCAAACCCTCTTTTACCCCTCATCATCGTGTGGAAATTGCCGAAGCAACTAGAGCATTGCTCTTATGATGGGCTTCATACCGCCGCCGGCTCAAGAGACCATGGGAAACTTCCTTGCTTGCGGAAGCCCCCATGTGATTCTTGTTTGTATAGAAAACACGGCTGATTCCTTGATTTTATCAAGGGCGCCGGTTTAAGAGGCCATGGAAAGCTTACTTGAAAGTCCCCATGTGATACTCTTTTGTGTAGAAAACACGACTGATTCCTTGATTTTATCAAGGGCACCGGTTTAATAGGCCATGGAAAGTTTCTTTGGAAGCCCCCATGTGATACTCTTTTGTGTAGAAAACACGGCTGATTCCTTGATTTTATCAAGGGCGCCGGTTTAAGAGGCCATGGAAAGCTTCTTTGGAAGCCCCCATGTGATACTCTTTGCGAAAAAAGATGGCTAATTCCCCGGTTTACCAGGGGCGCCGGTTTATTTTATTAATCATAATATATACATTGTACATAAAGCGGATCCAATGGCTCAAGTATAATAAGGTCGAAGAAGAGCGATGTTCCACGGCCGCTTGGTCTCCTCCTCTGTCGTACGTGAGTCCTTATGTTCTTGAACGTCGACAAGGTAGTATGATCCGTTATGCAGGTTTTTGCTGACCACAAAGGGTCCTTCCCAAGGTGGGAACAATTTATGCATATCTGTCTGGTCCTGGATAAACCGGAGCACCAGATCTCCCTCCTGAAACGTCCTGGTCTTAAACCGACGGCTGTGGTACCGGCGCAGGTCTTGTTGATGAATCGCTGATCGTGCTGCCGCCGTGTCCCGTTCCTCGTCTAGCCGGTCCAAGCTGTCTTGTCTTGCTTGTTCATTATCCGCTTCAACATAAGCCGCTACTCGTGGTGAATCATGACGGATATCACTAGGCAGGACCGCTTCAGCTCCATATACCATGAAGAAAGGTGTGTATCCTATGGATCTGTTAGGCGTAGTGTTGATGCTGCATAAGACAGAAGGCAATTCCTCCACCCAACAACCCGGTGTCCTTTGCAAAGGAACCATAAGCCGGGGCTTGATGCCTTTCAAGATCTATTGCTTAGCTCTTTCAGCTTGGCCATTGGATTGAGGGTGGGCTACTGATGATACATCAAGGCGAATATGCTCTCTTTGACAAAAGTCCTCCATAGCCCCCTTGGATAGGTTGGTGCCATTATCAGTTATAATGCTGTGTGGAAAGCCAAACCAGAAAATCACCTTTTTGACGAACTGAACCGCTGTTGCTGCATCACACTTACTGACAGGCTTTGCCTCCACCCACTTTGTGAATTTGTCCACTGCTACCAACAGGTGGGTTTTCTTATCTTGGGATCTCTTAAAGGGTCCAACCATATCAAGCCCCCAAGTCGCAAACGGCCAAGTAATTGGGATCATCCTCAGCTCCTGTGCCGGTATATGAGCACGCCGTGAGATTTTCTGGCAAGCGTCACATTTTCTAACCAAGCCATCTGCATCGACGTGGGCCGTCAACCAGTAGAACCCATGACGAAAAGCTTTAGCTACCAAAGACTTTGAACCGGCATGATGACCGCAGTCCCCTTCATGAATTTCTCGAAGAATATCACAGCCTTCTTCTGATGACACACACCGCTGAAACGCTCCAGAAACACTGCGGTGATGAAGTTCTCCATTGATGATAGTCATAGATTTAGACCGCCGGATTATCTATCGGGCCTCGACTTCGTCCTCCGGTAACTCACCTCGGCTCATGTATGCCAAGTAAGGGAGTGTCCAATCCGGAATGGTATGAAGTGATGCGACCAATTGTGCTTCCGGATCAGGAACAACCAAGTCCTCCTCTGAAGGTATATGCACCGACGGATTATGCAATTCAACCAAGAAAGTATTAGGTGGAACCAGCTTACGCTGAGAGCCCAGCCGGCTTAACGCTTGAACTGCTTCATTTTTCCACCGGTCCATATGATCCACCTGGTATCCCTTGAAGTATCCAGCGACTGCGTCTACCTCTCGTCGATATGCTGCCATGAGCGGATCCTTGGAGTCTCATTTGCCAGATACTTGTTGCGCCACCAGATCTAAATTGCCAAAGCACTTAACCCGGCTCAAGTTCATCTCCTTGGCCATCCGCAGACCATGGAGGAGAGCTTTATACTCAGCAGCATTGTTAGTGCAACGGAACATTAAACGGAGGATGTAACAGAACTTATCACCTCGTGGGGAAGTTAACACGACTCCAGCCCCCAAGCCCTCCAACTGTCTTGAACCGTCAAAATGAATAGTCCAGTACGTATGATCCGGCTTCTCCTCAGGTGCTTGTAACTCCGTCCAGTCATTGATGAAATCCACCAGCGCTTGGGATTTTATAGCAGTACGAGACATATATTTTAATCCGTGCGGGCTAAGCTCAATAGCCCACTTTGCAACCCTACCAGTGGCCTCTCTGTTCTGGATTATATCCCCTAACGGAGCTGAACTGACAACGGTGATTGTGTGGCCCTGAAAATAGTGCTTCAGCTTCCGGTTCGCCATGAACACTCCATACACCAGTTTGTGCCAATGTGGGTATCTCTGCTTTGATTCAGTGAGCACCTCACTAATGTAGTAAACCGGCCGCTGAACCAGATACTCTTTGCCCGCTTCCTTGCGCTCTACCACAATGGCCACGCTTACCGCACGGGCATTGGCAGCCACGTATAACAGCATCGGCTCATTGTCAACCGGGGCATCAAGGACTGGTGGCTCCGCCAATTGCCTCTTCAAATCCTCGAACGCAGCATCCGCTGCATCGCTCCAGACAAACCGGTCCGTCTTCTTCATCATCTGGTAGAGCGGAATTGCCTTCTCCCCCAAACGGCTAATAAACCAGCTCAATGCTGCAATATGGCCCGCCACACGTTGGACATCGTTGATGCACACCATTTAGCCAGGGATGTGATCGCCTTGATCTTCTCCGGATTAGCTTCGATCCCTCTGTTCGACACTAAGAACCCAGGAGCTTGCCTGCTGGAACACCGAATAGACACTTCTCCGGATTAAGCATCATTTTATAGACTCAGAGGTTGCCTAAGGTTTCTTTTAAATCCTCTATCAGTGTCTCCTCCTTCCTGGATTTCACCACGATGTCGTCAACGCATGCGTGGACATTTCTTCCAATCTGCCCTTGTAGGCAGTTCTGCACACAACGCTGGTAGGTTGCTTGGGCACTCTTGAGCCCAAAAGGCATGGATACATAGCAGAAGGCTCCAAAGGGAGTTATAAAAGCTGTCTTCTCCTAGTCCTTAACTGCCATCTTGATCTGATGATAACCTGAATACGCATCCAAAAAACTTAGCCGCTCACATCCTGCCGTAGCATCGATAATTTGATCAATACGGGGGAGAGCGAAAGGATCAGTTGGGCAAGCCTTGTTCAAGTCTGTGTAATCAACACACATCCTCCAAGTTCCGTTTTTCTTAAGTACTAACACCAGATTAGCCAACCACTCCGGATGAAACACCTCAACTATGCAGGCTGCAGCCAAGAGCCTAGCCACTTCTTCTCCAATAGCCTTGCGTCTTTCCTCATTAAAGCGGCGCAGATACTGCTTGACCGGTTTAAACTTCGGATCAATATTAAGACTGTGCTCAGTGAGTTCCCTCGGTATACCCGGCATGTCAGAAGGCTTCCATGCAAAGATATCCCGGTTCTCACGGATGAACTCGATGAGCGTGCTTTCTTATTTGGGGTCTAGGTTAGCGCAAATAGTGAACTGCTTGGATGAATCGCCCGGAACAAAGTCCACCTGTTTAGTCTCCTTAGCCGATTTGAATTTCAACGCCGGATCATGTTTTGTGGTCGGTTTCCTTAGTGGGGACATATCCGCCGGGTCAACATTGTGCTTATAGAACTTGAGCTCCTCCGTAGCACCAACTGCCTCAGCATACGCCGCATCTCCTTCCTCGCACTCCAATGCAATCTTGCGGCTCCCATGAACCGTGATAGTTCCTCTGTGACCTGGCATCTTGAGCTGCAGTAAACATAACATGGCCTAGCCATGAACTTGGCATAAACCGGTCTCCCAAACAGAGCATGGTATGGACTCCTGATCTTTACAACCTCAAAGGTCACAGTCTCCGATCTAGAGTCATGCTCATCTCCGAAGGTAACTTCCAGATCGATTTTTCCAACTGGATAAGCCGATTTACCGGGCACCACCCCATGGAACACTGTAACACCCCAAATTTTTGAGTTGGTTTTCTTCCAAACTTTTGGCCTTTTGGAAGAGGGTTGTTTGATCTTTTCTTGAGCCTCTTCTAAAATCTTTCCGGCCGTAGTTTTTGGTGATTTCCCAAGCTTGGTTTTTGACCTTGAAGATCTTCTCTTGGGTTGGCTCAAGCCCAAGTTGAGTTATAAAGAGGTTGCTTGAATTCTCCCCTTCTTGAGTTGTGCCTTTCAAATTTGATCTTGGACTTATCCTCCCCTCCAACCTTCATCCTGCCATAACCCCAACAGAAATATTTATCTCCAAAACCCTCTTCACACCTTAGGACAAGTTTCTCATCAATTCCAGTAAGTTTTGACCTTATTGGGATTTTTCCTCTATTTATTTCACTCCAAAACTATTTCTGTCTTTTATAGTGGACCTTGGTGATTTACACAGGAGCCACCATTTCCATCTAGATATTTGATTCCAAACCAACTCTCCTAGATGGTCCTTAGTACCCACAACCTAGATCCATCTTGTTTCACTGGTCCACAGTTCAAAATTTTCAAATTTCACCTACTGCAAGTTTGGACCAGATTTACAAAATTTGGTCAAATTCATATTTATCTTCTTCCAAAAATCCTATGAAAAATCAGGCAGCCCCTAGATGCATCAAGAAGCCACTCCACCAAATATCAGCACCAGAAATATTTCACACATGCCAGAAACATTTCATCAAACACTTAGCATGCAATGTACTGTCAAGTTCAGAAACTGTCAATTGAAACTGTCGACAGACAGTTCGACAGTTCGTCAGTTTCGTCAGGAAGCTTCGACAATCTCACCAGTAACCTCCTTGGCTCGACGCTGCACTGCACCATCTTCTTATCCAAAGCGCCACACGGTTGCTTGGCTGCTTCTGGGCGTCGGTGGCGCCCTGGCCCGACCGCGCCGGTGACTGCCGCGGCTGACAGAAGTAACCCCGCAGCTCGACGCCGTTTGGCGCCGCCCAAATCACCCCAGCGCTCTGCGTGTCCACCTCCAGTGCCAGCGCACGCTTGCCGCACCGTCGCCATGGCCTGGCGCGCGCAGAGTGCGTTTTCTGCCGCCGACATGTCGCGCAGCCGTTCCGTCGAGGACAGCCCGTAACTCTCTCCCCTGCTGAGTTAGGTGCGGGAATGGAACCACTACACCTCCTAGTCGATGCTCAAGCCCCTAACTCCGCCGTCCAACCACTACATCACCGTAATCGACTCGCCGGACTTATCCATTCACGGCAACCGCCTCGGGCCGGCTATATAAGGCACCTCCGAGCTCGTTCTCGAGCTCGCACATCTTCACTACCTCCCTAGACCACGCCCAGCCTCTGGAAGAGCCTCGAGGGGCCCTTCTTCTACAACTCCGGCCAACTCCCTCCGCCTCGGGCTCCAGCAGCATTCACTCCGTTGAGAGCTTCTCCACCGCCGTGGACTCGAGCGTAGCACCCTGGCACCCACCTAGACCTAACCCCCACTTCAATTTGACCCCAGGAACCCTCTCCGACGAGGCCCATGACCACTCGAGCCGCCGTCCGCCGGAGACAGGGTCGCCGTCGACGTGGGGCTCGCCGACGCTCAACTCCACCACCATTCGACGCGAAAGATCACCGAGAAGCCGTACTTCTCACTCCCCTCCCCTAATTCGCCGTGGATCGGCGCCGGCGATCACCGCAGCACCGGCGCCGGCGTGACTCTGTTCCAGATTTCAAACCTGACGTGTGGGGCCTCTTGTCAGCCTCACACCTCTCCCCTCCGAACCATTTTCTGTAAGCGTCTTTGGGCAAAGTACGTTTCCCCTCTGCGGTTGACGTACTGCGTACCGGTTCGCTTTGCTGTTTTCTGTTCTAGCCCCTGGAACTTTTCTGTTTCATTACAGATGAGTCCCTAGACAGAAACTCTAATATCTTTTTAACTGAAGATGATTTTGAGTTGATTCTTTTTCTGTCCTCTTTAGTTTTCTGTCTAGTTTTTTGTCATATTTATGTGAAATTTTTTGGAGCAACTTTATTTGCATGCGCGGTATTTATGTTAGTATACATTTGTTTGAATACGTAGATACCGAAGGACGTGACGGAGCCCCGAACCACACCGAGTTAGACTCTGACTTCTCAGAACCAGGCAAACATGTTTGAACCTTTGATATGATGAGTGTGTTGCATGTTTGCTCGAGTAGTTCTTTTCATAAGCATGGTCATATAAGCATATGTGTATGGTTATATTACATGCAAACAAGCTTCGGGTGAGCCCCGAATGATAATGTTTGAACCACCTCGATCATGTGGTGACATGATGGGTGGAATGCTGGTATTGTTGGAGCATGCCAGTATTTGGTTAACTCAGTATTCCGTTCATCTCCTTTTGGTACTATCATAGGCCGTCTGTCGAGACTACGGTCTAGTCAGTTGTAAACCACTTCCCGAGTACACACCAAGTAGAGGGGCCGGGATGAGGGTTCCATGGCCCTGGATTAAAGCCCGTCATCCGGTCAGGGGTCATGGGTGTTTCCGGTTGGGACCGAGAGGGGGGCACCCCTTAGAGCGTGCATATATAAATTTGATCCCATGCTATTCGAGGTTGTAGCCTCCCCGTCTTAAAGTTTTTCGTGAATGTTGTCGCGGGTGATTCCGGACAGCAGGATGTTAAATGGGTGTGTACTCGTTAGTTGGGTTTCTACTAAAACACCGTAGACGGAACTAGCCCTCGTGGCTAGTAGAATCCGTTGGCTATGAGTTAATAGTACAAGCTCTGCAGAGTTAAATTCTTTAGTAGCCATGTTTATGGCCTAGGGTCAAATCTTCGGGACAACCAGTGACAGTCTCTAGTGAACTCTTGATGGTAACAAGAGCAGTGATTTCGTCAAGTTCATTTGGTAGATGAACTCACCAACTATCTCTGAATTAATTTACTTCCAGAATTATTTCATCGTTATACACTTGTTCTTTATAAGCCCTTTATGTGATGTCGCTCAGACGTCCGACTGTGGCATTTTTTTATCTATAAGCCCTTTATGTGATGTCGCTCAGACGTCCGACTGTGGCATTCTTTTTTATTTATAAGACCTTTATGTGATGTCGCTCAGACGTCTGACTGTGGCATTCATTTTTATTTATAAGCCCTTTACGCGATGTCGCTCAGACGTCCGACTGAGGCATTCTTGTTATTTATTTTTGCTATAAGCCCTTTATGTGGTGTCGCTCAGACGCCCGACTGTGGCCTGCTATCATTTATTATTTTTCTTACGAGGCGTCATTCAGACACTCGTTTGGTCTTCTTCTATTTATCTTTTGGATTTCAGGAGGATTACCGCCCGACTTCCATCATTTCATACGGCACTTTAATATTTTATTCCGGTCGCATTTTTGCTGGAATACTCTTATGCATCATGTTGGCATTTATTATATCTTATGTCCGAACTGTGTTGCGAGTACATTCAAAGTACTCACCTAGCTTGTTGATTTGGCCAGATGTGGACGAAGGCGATCTCATGGATGAAGAGTTCGATAGCGAGTCCGACGTCTAGTGGAGTCCCAGCCAGTCCCTTGCGATCCTGGAGTTGATCACTGTTTTATAACTGCTTCCGCCTACCACCAAATAAATTCATCGGGTCTCACTCCGACACTCGATGAACTGTAATATATTGGAGTCACATCACCCACTTCACTGTGACATATCCACCACCTTTTATTACGAGTTAGTAGTATGCCACCCTGCCTTGTGTCATATCCGCCTCTATGTACTATATTGGCGCGCTTGTAATAAAATTGTTGAGCAACCCCAGCTCAACCTTGTAAAATATTCAGCGTACTGGAATTCTGTATCAAGGATTTGTCTGCCAGCAGGTAATAATATTCCTTGCTGGTTTAATAAAAAGGTCGGTCTTTCGGTAATTGTTTTACTGAAGGACCGGTCCTGACAACCTTGGTATCAGAGCCAGGCTGACTGTAGGAAGCCACTAGGTGCGCTCGCTAATCGGTTATTAGCGAAAATATTGCTTGTCATCATTTTTACATTTGTAGCAATTTTCTGTTGGTCAGCATAAATTTATGACTTGACTATTCAGAATTTTTGTCTACT
Organism: Secale cereale; assembly: GCA_902687465.1. NCBI lineage: Eukaryota > Viridiplantae > Streptophyta > Magnoliopsida > Poales > Poaceae > Secale > Secale cereale. The sequence continues at coordinate 644,222,069 of LR738710.1, forward strand.
TTTGTGGATGGCCAGCAACGACTGTGATGCACAGGTGTTCGCCAACATTCCTAAGGGGTTCGTCAAGCTCCTCTTCGCCATCACCAAAGTCGTGATCGGGCCATCCACCCGTCCAGAGTTTACACTCTACAGTCACAAGCTCAACGACAGCGTGTCTATGCATCAGGCCGTGGTGCACTTCAAAGGAGGGCGTTCTAAAGCGTGCCGCCTCCGATTTGTGGGCAGATCCATGCCTACGGAGAGGCATGCCATGCAAATGGCTGCCCGTGAGGCGATAGCTCGTCTCCGGGACATCCTTCCTTCCATGAAGACCCGTCGCTACCGTTACCTCCCATGCCACGTAACCCACACGTGCCACTACGCATTTGCGTGCGGAAATGGGGAGCGTGATGAAGACATTGAATCAATGGTTGAGTACCTCAAGGCACTTGAGGCAGCCTTTGATAATCTTGTGGACGACTTGGTGGCTACTCGTATGGAATTTGTCCAGAGTGGCTCCGCCAACAGGAGGGAGCTACTCCATACTGCACCACCAATGACATTTGTCTCGTCCGCCGCATCCTACGCACCTTCCATCATAGCCACCGCTCGCCGTCTACCTACCACTGAGGAGTTTGACCAAGTCATAGCTCCTACCCCAGTCAGAGCTGCACCGCCTGCTGCACCTGCTTCGACACCTCGTGCCCATACTCCGCGCCTGGAGCCTATTAGTAAGGAGGAAGTAGAGTCTGCAGCACCTCTGGGCCTTACCCTCGGCAGGCCGAGTGAAATCTTCAACATCTCCGACTAGTGCGTTATTCCGCGACGCACTGTGCTCGCTTGTAATATGTGTGTGATATGTAAAATAGGTTGATGGGAGTAGTCTGTTTGCGCATCATGTAGGATCTTGGAGGAGTGCACTAGTTTTAAATAACATGTCAGGATGTGTACGCACACCCTGAGTGACGTATGTATAATTAGAACCTGCGTGTAAAATATGTACTAGCGGTCCTTCTCCGTGCACAATCAACCAGTTTATTTCAAAAATCTCTTTCGAGCTCGTGTTTTGTCGCTTTCGCAAAGTCTTGGTTTATTTTGCTGCTCGGTTCTTCTCAAGATCTCTGCTTTATTACCCCAGAGTAAGAAATGACTCGTCCCTGGACACGTTCCATGCCAAGTCCGCCGGAAGAAAATTATGGCGCACAGACAGACAACAATTTCACACAGGGGCAGTCAAGTCAGCAGGGCATTGAGACAACATTTTCTCAAGTGTGCCGTCTTTACGAGCAAAGTCAGCAACAATACCAAGAAATGATGAACCATGTCATTAACATGGGAAATCACCGTGAGCCATACCAGCAGCACTCAAAATTTTCTGAATTTCAGAAGACGCGTCCAACGACGTTTTCACACACAGATAAACCTCTGGAGGCCGATGATTTGCTTCGAGATATTGAAAGGAAATTAATTGTGGCACAATGCTCAGACTGTGAAAAGGTACTGTACGCACCACATTACCTTACTGGAGCAGCCACGTCATGGTGGGAAAATTTTCTGCTTATGCATCCCGATATAAATAATATCACCTGGGAAGATTTCAAGGAAGGCTTTCGCGGGGCACACATCACCAAGAGCATTATGAAGATCAAGAAAAGAGAATTTGATGACCTCAAGCAAAGGGGCATGACAGTACAGGAGTACAACAGTCAGTTTGCGCAATTATCCTGTTATGCCAACGAAGAGCGAATGACTGAAAATAAGAAGATGGAGAAATTCCTGGACAGACTGGCACCAGCACTAAAATGCCAGTTAGTTGTACACACTTTTCCAGATTTCAAGACACTGGTGGACAAAGCCATTACGTTGGAAAATGAACGTCGTAGTCTGGAAGACATTCGCAAGAGAAAAAGGGATGAGCCAACCACCCTCGCAACAACAAGAATAAGGTAAATTTTCAGAGAAATGGGGCGAACAAACCCATGACCAATGACACACGTCCAAACAAAATTTTTCATGCAAGGGACAAGGATTTCACCTACCGCCCGGGTGTTACCTGCTACGCATGTGGAGAAGAGGGACACTATGCTAAACAGTGCCCAAAGCCAAGGAACTCAGCACCGAAGCCAAACAACAATGGAAATAATTCTGCGCCCAAGCGTAACAACTTCAACCCCAATAACAATCACAGGAAAGGCCACCTGAACCATGTGACCAAGGAGCAAGCACATGATGCACCGGATATCGTACTCGGTACGTTCCCTGTCAACACAATACCTGCCACGGTTTTGTTTGATTCCGGAGCTTCTCATTCGTTCATTTTGAAGAGTTTTGCCTTGCAACATGGTTTTTCAATGCTTCCCTTGGGAAAATCTATGACCATCAAGTCCCCTGGAAGTAAGCAGATCACTCAGAGTTACTGCCAAGGTTTGACCATTGAAATTGAGGGATTAAAATTTCACTCAAACCTCATCGTGTTGGAAAACAAGGGACTGGATGTTATCCCGGGTATGGATTGGCTAACCACCAATAAAGGATTTATCGACTGCTTCAACAGGACAGTGATTCTTACTCATCATCACGGAGAGACAATAAGAGTCGCAGCTCAGGAAAGACCGGTGTCGCGGCAACCAAAATTAAACAAAGTTGATACTTCTGAGTTAAGCAAGGTTCCAGTTGTATGTGAATTTCCGGACGTATTTCCCAAAGAACTACCAGGCATGCCGCCAGACAGAGAAATAGAATTCATTATTGAACTAGCACCAGGAACCACCCCCATATACAAGAAACCGTACAGAATGGCACCATCCGAGTTGGTTGAACTAAAGAAGCAAATAAAGGAACTGCTAGACAAAGGATTTATACGGGCCAGCTCCTCACCTTGGGAATCGCCGATATTATTTGCCAAAAAGAAGGATGGGACCATGAGGTTGTGTATAGACTACCGAGCGCTCAACATGGTCACAATTAAGAACAAATATCCGATGCCACGGATAAATGATTTATTTGACCAGCTCACGCAAGCCAAGGTTTTCTCAAAAGTTGATTTAAGGTCAGGTTATCATCAACTGAAAGTACGAACAGAAGATATCCCGAAAACATCATTCACCTCCAGATACGGACTTTATGAATTTACGGTAATGCTGTTTGGGCTGATCAACGCCCCCGCATATTTCGTCCACCTCATGAACAAAGTATTTATGAAATTCATGGACAAATTTGTGGTGGTATTTATTGATGATATCTTGGTATATTCAAAGACACCAGAAGAACATGCTGAACACCTTCGCATTGTAGTAGGAGAATTAAGGAAACACCAACTTTACGCCAAATTCAGCAAATGTGAATTTTGGTTGAGGCAACTGGGTTTCCTAGGACACGCATTGACACAAGAAGGAGTTGCTGTGGACCCAGATAAAGTCAAGGCCGTACTTGGCTGGAAGTCACCAGCCAGTGTAACGGACATACGAAGTTTCCTCGGTATGTCTGGATATTATAGAAGGTTTATTGAAGGAATTTCCACCATAGCTAAACTGATGACACATTTACTCAAGAAGGATAGGAAGTTCGAATGGACCAAAGCATGTGAGAACAGCTTTCAAGAACTCAAAAAGAAGTAAATAACAACCCCAGTATTGATCGTACCAGATATACACAAGTGTTTTGAAGTATATTGCGACGCATCCCGGAAAGGCCTCGGATGCGTACTAATGCAAGAAGGCAAAGTAGTCGCCTACGCTTCCCGGCAACTACGAAAACATGAAGAGAATTATCCTACTCATGATTTGGAGTTGGCAGCAGTCATACATGCACTCAAGGAGTGGAGACACTTTTTGCTTGGAAACCGCTGTGAAATATATACGGACCATAAGAGCCTCAGATATATTTTCATGCAGCCAGAGCTCAATTTACGACAATGACGCTGGCTGGAACTGGTAAAAGATTACGACGTTGGTATCCACTATCACCCAAGAAAAGCAAACGTGGTAGCAGATGCTCTCAGCCGTAACCCCAGCCCGAACAGCGGCAGCATACAGAACCTGAGACCCGAATTTCAGCAAGAATTCGCCAGACTCAACCTAATGATGGTCACTGAAGGCGAAGTGTCCAAGCTGGAAATACAGCCTACGCTAATAGAACAAATAAAGAAGGCTTAGCATGGGCACCCCAGCATCGAAGGGATAAAAAGAAAAGTAAGTCAGGGCAAGGCCTCGGAATTTACCATAGACAGTGAAGAAATATTATGGTTCGGAGACAGAGTTTGCGTACCAAATAACAACGACCTTAAACAGCAAATTCTAGCAGAAAGCCACAACGCTCCATACTCAATCCACCCCGGAGGGATGAAAATGTACAAGGACATTCAGGAAATATTTTGGTGGCACGGCATGAAGAGGGATATAGCCACATTTATTGCATGCTACGATTCATGTCAACGCATTAAAGCCGAGCACCAAAAACCCGCAGGGCTATTACAGCCAAATAAGATACCAGAATGGAAATGGGACGATATTGGAATGGATTTTATTGTTGGACTACCACGGTCACAACACGGTAATGATGCCATATGGGTCATCACGGATAGACTGACCAAGGTGGCACATTTCATATTAGTCAAGACAACCCACACCACCCAAAAGCTCGCCAAGCTTTACCTCGCCCGTATAGTATGCCTACATGGGATTCCCAAGACTATAATATCCGACAGAGGCACTCAGTTCGTCTCCAAATTTTGGGACCAGTTGCAGCAAGCCCTCGGAACGCAACTAACGTTCAGTACAACTTATCACCCCCAGACTGGAGGACAAACGGAACGAGTAAATCAAATACTCGAAGACATGCTAAGGGCATGTGTCCTCACATATGGGACCAGTTGGGAGGAAAGCTTACCATATGCCGAGTTCGCATACAACAATAGTTACCAAGCTAGCCTGCAGATGGCACCTTTCGAAGCCTTGTACGGACGAAGATGCCGTACTCCATTAAACTGGTCGGAAACAGGGGACAGTCGTATATTCGGCCCAGATATGTTAAAGGAAGCTGAGGAGAGAGTAAAAATAATACAGGATCGACTCAAAACAGCCCAAAGCCGACAAAAGAGCTATTACGATCAAAAGCATCGGGAAATAAGTTTTGAGCTCGGTGAAGACGTATACTTACGTGTATCACCTATGAGAGGACTGCAACTATTCAAAGTCAAAGGGAAACTAGCACCCCGATTCATCGGACCCTTCCGTATAATTGCACGGAGAGGCACAATAGCTTATCTGCTGGACCTTCCCAAGGAACTGTCAGACGTCCACGACGTGTTCCACGTCTCGCAACTACGGAAGTGCGTAAGCAACTCAGAGAAACATGTGTCACATGAAAACCTTGATGTGCAACCAGATCTCACCTACCGGGAACACCCAGTAAGAATTTTGGAGGAGTCTGAAAGGAGAACCCGTCAGAAGTCAATTAAATTTCTCAAGGTTCAGTGGAGTAATCACACAGAGGATGAGGCAACATGGGAAAGGGAAGATTTCCTTCGGACAGAACACCCACACCTATTTGAGGATCAGCTGAAATCTCGGGGACGCGATTTTTCCTAAGGGGGTAGGTGTTGTAACACCCCAAATTTTTGAGTTGGTTTTCTTCCAAACTTTTGGCCTTTTGGAAGAGGGTTGTTTGATCTTCTCTTGAGCCTCTTCTAAAATCTTTCTCGCCAAAGTTTTTGGTGATTTCTCAAGCTTGGTTTTTGACCTTGAAGATCTTCTCTTGGGTTGGCTCAAGCCCAAGTTGAGTTTCAAAGAGGTTGCTTGAATTCTCCCCTTCTTGAGTTGTGCCTTTCAAATTTGATCTTGGACTTATCCTCCCCTCCAACCTTCATCTTGCCATAACCCCAACAGAAATATTTATCTCCAAAACCCTCTTCACACCTTAGGACAAGTTTATCATCAATTCCAGTAAGTTTTGACCTTATTGGGATTTTTCCTCTATTTATTTCACTCCAAAACTATTTCTGTCTTTTATAGTGGACCTTGGTGATTTACACAGGAGCCACCATTTCCATCTAGATATTTGATTCCAAACCAACTCTCCTAGATGGTCCTTAGTACCCACAACCTAGATCCGTCTTATTTCACTGGTCCACAGTTCAAAATTTTCAAATTTCACCTGCTGCAAGTTTGGACCAGATTTGCAAAATTTGGTGAAATTCAAATTTATCTTCTTCCAAAAACCCTATGAAAAATCAGGCAGCCTCTAGATGCATCAAGAGGCCACTCCACCAAATATCAGCACCAGAAATATTTCACACATGCAAGAAACATTTCATCAAACACTTAGCATGCACTGTACTGTCAAGTTCAGAAACTGTCAACTGAAACTGTCGACACACAGTTCGACAGTTCGTCAGTTTCGTCAGGGAGCTTCGACAATCTCACCAGTAACCTTCTTGGCTCGACGCTGCACTGCACCATCTTCTTATCCAGAGCGCCGCACGGTTGCTTGGCTGCTTCTGGGCATCGGTGGCGCCCTGGCCCGACCGCGCCGGGGACTGCCACGGCAATATCGCCGCCCGTGGCGGCTGACAGAAGTAACCCCGCAGCTCGACGCCGTTTGGCGCCGCCCAAATCACCCCAGCGCTCCGCGTGTCCACATCCAGTGCCAGCGCACGCTTGCCGCACCGTCGCCGTGGCCTGGCGCGCGCAGAGCGCGTTTTCTGCCGCCGACGTGCCGCGCGGCCGTTTCGTCGAGGACAACCCGTAACTCTCTCTCCCCTGCTGAGTTAGGTGCGGGAATGGAACCACTACACCTCCTAGTCGATGCTCAAGCCCCTAACTCCGCCATCCAACCACTGCATCACCGTAATCGACTCGCCGAACTTATGCATTCACGGCAACTGCCTCGGGCCGGCTATATAAGGCACCCCCGAGCTCGTTCTCGAGCCCGCACAACTTCACTACCTCCCTAGACCACGCCCAGCCTCTGGAAGAGCCTCGAGGGGCCCTTCTTCTCCAACTCCGGCCAACTCCCTCCGCCTCGGGTTCTAGCAGCATTCACTCCGGTGAGAGCTTCTCCGCCGCCGTGGACTCGAGGGTAGCACCCTGGCACCCACCTAGACCTAACCCCCACTTCAATTTGACCCCAGGAACCTTCTCCGACGAGGCCCACGACCACCCGAGCCGCCGTCCGCCGGAGACAGGGTCGCCGTCGACGTGGGGCTCGCCGACGCTCAACTCCACCACCATTCGACGCGGAAGATCACCGAGAAGCCGTACGTCTCACTCCCCTCCCCTAACTCGCCGTGGATCGGCCGCGGCGATCAACGCAGCACCGGCGGCGGCGCGACTCTGTTCCAGATTTCAAACCTGACGTGTGGGGCCTCTTGTCAGCCTCACACCTCTCCCCTCTGAATCGTTTTCTGTAAGCGCCTTCGGGCAAAGTACGTTTCCCCTCTGCGGTTGACGTACTGCGTACCGGTTCGCTTTGCTGTTTTCTGTTCTAGCCCCTGGAACTTTTCTGTTTCATTACAGATGAGTCCCTAGACAGAAACTCTAATATCTTTTTAACTAAAGATGATTTTGAGTTGATTATTTTTCTGTCCTCTTTAGTTTTCTGTCTAGTTTTTTGTCATATTTATGTGGAAATTTTTGGAGAAACTTTATTTGCATGCGCGGTATTTATGTTAGTATACATTTGTTTGAATACGTAGATACCGAAGGACGTGACGGAGCCGCGAACCACACCGAGTTAGACTCCGACTTCTCAGAACCAGGCAAACATGTTTGAACCTTTGATATGATGAGTGTGTTGCATGTTTGCTCGAGTAGTTCTTTTCATAAGCATGGTCATATAAGCATATGTGTATGGTTATATTACATGCAAACAAGCTTCGGGTGAGCCCCGAATGATAATGTTTGAACTACCTCGATCATGTGGTGACATGATGGGTGGAATGCTGGTATTGTTGGAGCATGCCAGTATTTGGTTAACTCAGTATCAATGGAGATCATGTCGTGATTCCGTTCATCTCCTTTTGGTACTATCATAGGCCGTCTGTTGAGACTACGGTCTAGTCAGTTATAAACCACTTCCCGAGTACACACCAAGTAGAGGGGCCGGGATGAGGGTCCCATGGCCCTGGATTAAAGCCCGTCATCCGATCAGGGGGCATGGGTGTTTCCGGTTGGGACCGAGAGGGGGGCACCCCTTAGAGCGCGCATATATAAATTTGATCCCATGCTATTCGAGGTTGTAGACTCCCCGTCTTACAGTTTATGGTGAATGTTGTTGCGGGTGATTCCGGACAGCAGGATGTTAAATGGGTGTGTACTGGTTAGTTGGGTTTCTACTAAAACACCATAGACGGAACTAGCCCCCATGGCTAGTAGAATCCGTTGGCTATGAGTTAATAGTACAAGCTCTGCAGAGTTAAATTCCTTCAGTAGCCATGTTTATGGCCTAGGGTCAAATCTTTGGGTCAACCGGTGACAGTCTCTAGTGAATTCTTGATGGTAACAAGAGCAGTGATTTCGTCAAGTTCATTTGGTAGATGAACTCACCAACTATCTCTGAATTAATTTACTTCCAGAATTATTTCATCGTTATACACTTGTTCTGTATAAGCCCTTTATGTGATGTCGCTCAGACGTCCGACTGTGGCATTCCTTTCATTTATAAGCCCTTTATGTGATGTCGCTCAGACGTCCGACTGTGGCATTCTTTTTTTCATCTATAAGCCCTTTATGTGATGTTGCTCAGACGTCCGACTGTGGCATTCTTTTTATTTATAAGCCCTTTATGTGATGTCGCTCAGACGTCCGACTGTGGCATTCCTTTTTATTTATAAGCCCTTTACGCGATGTCGCTCAGACATCCGACTGAGGCATTCTTGTTATTTATTTTTGCTATAAGCCCTTTATGTGGGGTCGCTCAGACGCCTGACTGTGGCCTGCTATCATTTATTATTTTTCTTACGAGGCGTCATTCAGACACTCGTTTGGTTTTCTTCTATTTATCTTTTGGATTTCGGGAGGATTACCGCCCGACTTCCATCATTTCATACGGCACTTTAATATTTTATTCCGGCCGCATTTTTGCTGGAATACTCTTATGCATCATGTTGGCATTTATTATATCTTAAGTCCGAACTGTCTTGCGAGTACATTCAAAGTACTCACCTGGCTTGTTGATTTGGCCAGATGTGGACGAAGGCGATCTCATGGATGAAGAGTCCGATAGCGAGTCCGTCGTCTAGTGGAGTCCCAGTCAGTCCCTTGCGATCCTGGAGTTGATCACTGTTTTATAACTGCTTCCGCCTACCACCAAATAAATTCATCGGGTCTCACTCCGACACTCGATGAACTGTAATATATTGGAGTCACATCACCCACTTCACTGTGACATATCCACCACCTTTTATTACGAGTTAGTAGTGTGCCACCCTGCCTTGTGTCATATCCGCCTCTATGTACTATATTGGCGCGCTTGTAATAAAATTGTTGAGCAACCCCAGCTCAACCTTGTAAAATATTCATTGTACTGGAATTCTGTATCAAGGATTTGTCTGCCAACAGGTAATAATATTCCTCGCTGGTTTAATAAAAATGTCGGTCTTTCGGTAATTGTTTTACTGAAGGACCGGTCCTGACAAACACTGTGTTGGATTGTCGGAGCTTCTTATCTGTGAACCCCATCTGTCGAAAAGTCTCATAATACAGGATGTTGATGCTACTGCCCCCATCCATAAGCACCTTGGTGAACTTATAACCACCCACCTGTGGCGCCACCACTAGAGCCAACTGACCCGGATTATTAACCCGAGGTGGGTGATCTTCTCTGCTCCATACAATGGGCTACTCAGACCAACGCAAAAAGCGTGGTACCGCCTGTTCAACAGAGTGTACTGTTCTCTTCAGAACCTTCTGATCCCGTTTGCATAAACTTGTGGTGAAGACGTGATACTGCCCACTACTTAGCTCCTTCGGATTATTCTGGTATCCGGATTGCTGCTGCTGCTGACGTTGTTGATTCCCTTGGTTGTTGTATCCACCCTGACCATGCTGCTGGTTATGTTGATGCTGATTGTTGCCATTGTGGTTACCATTGCCGCCGTGGTATCCTGAACCGGATCCACCACTTTGATAACCCGGACCTTGAAAACCGGGGCCTGATCCGCCGGGGGGCCCGTGATTGTATTTGGTCTGTTTTATAAACTCTTGCATAATGAAGTAGTCTTTCCAGAGATGTGTAGCCGGGTTTTCCACTGTACCGTGCCTTGGGAAAGGCATGTTCAACTGGCGCTCTAGATTAATGGGTGGCCTCCCGCTGCATGGGGGCGGTTTACCCTTGCGGCGCTGCCCGTTATGGTGAGCGTTGGTGTTGGCCACAAAGTCTAAGCTGCCCTCCGCTTTACGCTTGCCATTGTAACCTGTGCCCGCCGGATTGGCCTGCGTCGGTTTACTGTTTTTGCTCGCCTTCCCGGACTTGTCTCCATCTCCGTCTGGATACTTGGTGTTATCAGAGTCTCCATATTTTACCAAAGCGCCCATGAGCGTTCCCATGTCGTGGCAATCACGTTTGAGCCGTCCCAGCTTCTGCCTCAAAGGCTCAAACCGACAATTGCCTTCCAAGGTTACTATCGCCGTACTTGGATTGATGCTATTGGAGGAGTGCAAGATTTCGGAAACTCGCCGCACCCAACTACTTGTGGACTCTTGCTCTCCTTGAACACATGCGGCTAAGTCCACAATGGACATCGGCTGCTTGCACGTGTCTTTGAAATTATTGATAAACCGGCGACGCAATTCACCCCATGATCCGATGGAGTTAGGTGGCAAACCCTTTAGCCATGTCCGGGCCGTGCCCTCAAGCATCATTGTGAAGTATTTAGCGCACGCTGCCTCATCCACATCAAGCATCTCCATAGCCATCTCGTAACTCTTGACCCACGCCTCGGGGGCGAGATCCGCTGTGTAGTTGGGCACCTTGCACGGACCCTTGAAATCTTTGGGCAGCTTCACATTCCGTAAAGCGGGGATAAGACACTGCACTCCCAAGGAGCTAGACATGATTCCTGTTTCAACTGTGGCGGTGGGATGAACCGGCGTCGCCTGACGGGTGTCGTTGTGGGCAGTATGCCTGGCCTGATCCGCCACCTCTTGTGCATGTGCTCCTGCTCCGGCCGGATTATCCTGCCTCTGCCGATGCCGTCTCCGTGCGTTGCTAGATAGGGCCGGTTCATCCAGGTGCCTCGTATAACTCCGGCTCGGGCAGGGGGTTGAGTGAATCCTCTCCCGGCTATAGGAATAAGCTTGCTGCTGAGTTAGCACCGTATCCAGCAGCTCCTTGGCCCGTCGCACCTCCACTGCTATGGGGGATGTTCCCTAATTGGGAAGGGCGGCCAGCCGTGAAGCGGCGGCAACGATGTTGTCCAATGGGTTCGAATAATAACCGGGAGGGGTGAGCATGTGCTGTGTCGGCACAACTTGACGATTCGGTTCTGCGGCTGGTGGCTGAACCGACGCGCCCGTCCCCGGCGCTCCTCCCCGATGTACCTCTGGATGGTTACGGGTTCCTGTGCCTGGCGTGCTAAAGAGATTCCTTGCCTCATAAACCAGCGGCAAACGAGATCGTTGTCTTCTCCACATTACCTCGTGTGAGCCGTTCTGCTCTAACCTGAGCCGGAAAGCTTGAGAATCCAACTTTGTCTGTCTTGTGGCCATCCTAGCTTTCTCCGCAGCCAGATCCAACTTAGCTTGCTCAATCGGCTCTTCACTTGAGCGATCTCTGCATCATGCTGCTCCTTGTCGGCCTGGGCTACTTCTGCTGTTGCGAGTGCTGTCAAAGTGTCGACTAAGGTGGATAGGATGTAAGAGGGTGACGGGGGAAGGTCTCCAGCTCTAGCTCCTGTTGCCTCTGAGGTTAACGCCCTGTTGTTGAGGGCTGTTGCATGGGTTGTGATCCGGCCATGAAAATAACAACCCTGTTTGGCGGATCGAAGGGGTCCGGAATACTATCGCCATCGGAACAACCCTCAGACCGGCCGTCTTGCAACATATACAAAGATTCGGTCTCTCCGGATGAAGACTCATCGCCGGAATAAGCAACTGTCTCGCCACCAGAATCCGATCCGTCCTCGGCTTGTACTCCATGCACTACTCCGACGAAGACGTGCTTCACGGCGGGCTGAATCCTGGCTGGACTCGCACGCTGAGCTGACTCGACGATGTTGGGGAAGCTGTTCGGCTCAGGGCCCGGCTCGGCGATCTTGCCGATGAAGACGTGGATGCCGCCGAAGGGGACCCAATATTCGTATTCGATTGAATCGGCCTCGGGGCCCCAGCCTGCATCGTCGATGTAGATCCAGCCGCGATGACTCTTAGTCATCCGGCCTACTACGTAACCCTTGAGCCCTTCAAAGCTGCCCTTCAAGAACTCGAAACCACCGTGCGATAGCCCCACGGTGGGCGCCAACTGTCGTGGATTTAGCACGGCAGATGTCCTGGTAAAAGGACTTAGTCGTGAGGCCATCGCTCGGGTTAGCTTAAAGGGGTTAAAGCGGACGAAGGACGCATGTATTTTTATACTAGTCGGCCCCTTCGAGGAAGGTAAAAGCCTATGTCTAGTTTGGTGTGGTATTGCTTATGCTTCGATGACCAGGGAGCGAATCCGCTTTGCCTGTGTCTCGTGTTGTTGTTTCTTGCCCCTGAACCATCGCCGGGTCGTCCCTTTATATAGGAGGCGACGCCCGGTCCGGTTTACAGAGTCCCGTGGCCGGCTCATAAAAGTGTCCGACTCGGTCTCTACTCTTTCTATCTTACATCCCAAGTTACATAGTATGACGGTTTACAAACCATGGGACTTATACATAGGCCCTGAGCCCCCGTGGGCTATAACCTTCTATTACATACTCCACTAGGCTTCTGATAATATAATCTTAATAACGTAAACCGGACCCTCCTAGCCGGATTATACCTGATAGTAATATCCCTGACAGTAGCTCAATAAAAGTCTTAGGGAGCATAATGAACAATAGAGGATTTCATACAAACACACTATAACAAGCAAAACTATGCAATCATTAGCCTAGTATAAACTAGATTGTGAGCCTCATTCAGTAATAGTTGGTTAATAGACTGTCAGGACCGGTTTTTCAGTAAAATAATTACCGAGAGACCGACCTTTTTATCGAACCAGCACAGAAGAATACTTCTTATTGGTAGACAAATCCTTGATACAGAATTCCAGAGTACTGAATATTATACATGGTTGAGCTGAGGTTGCTCAATAATTTATTACAAGCACGCCGATATAATACATAAGGGTGGATATGACACATTGGTAGGGTGGCATACTACTAACTCGTAATAAAAAGGTGATGGATATGTCATAGTGTAGTGGGTGACGTGACTCCAATATCTTACAGTTCATCGAGTGTCGGAGTGAGACCCGACGAATTTATTTGGTGGTTGGCGTAAGCGGTTATATAACAGTGATCAACTCCAGGATCGGAAGAGACTGACTGGGACTCCACTAGACGCCGGACTCGCTATCGAACTCTTCATCCATGAGATCGCCTTTGTCAACATCTGGCCAAATCAACAAGCCAGGTGAGTACTTTGAATGTACTCGCAAGACAGTTCAGACATAAGATATAATAAATGCAAACATGAAGCATGTGAGTATTCTAGCAATATGTATCCGAATAATATATTCTGCGCTGCATGTAAAAATGGAAGTCGGGCGGTAGACCTCCCGAAATCCATAAGATAAATAGAAGAAAACCAAACGAGTGTCTGAGCGACGCCTCGTGAGGGAAAATGAATAAAAACATGCCACAGTCGGACGTCTGAGCGACATCACATAAAGGGCTTATAACAAAAATAAATAACAAGAATGCCACAGTCGAACGTCTGAGCGACATCACATAAAGGGCTTATAATGAAAGTAAATAACAAGAATGCCACAGTCGGACGTCTGAGCGACGTCTCATAAAGGGCTTATAACAAAAGTAAATAACAAGAATGCCACAGTCGGACGTCTGAGCGACATCTCATAAAGGGCTTATAAGAAAAAGTAAATAACAAGAATCCCACAGTCGGACGTCTGAGCGACATCTCATAAAGGGCTTATAACAAAAGTAATTAACAAGAATGCCACAGTCGGACGTCTGAGCGACATCACATAAAGGGCTTATAACAATCAATGGTATAACGGTAAAATACTTCAAGAGATAAATCAGTGCAGAGATAATTGGTTAGTTCATCTACCCAAAATGAACCTTACCAAAATCACCACTCTTGTTACTGTCATAAATTACTAGAGACGGTCACCGGGGTTGACACGAAGATTGACTCTAGGCCATAAACATGGCTACTGGGAAGGTTTTGACTCTGTAGAGCTTGTACACTTATATCACAGCCAACGGATTCCACTAGCCACGAGGACTAGTTCCATCTACGGTGTTTTAGAAGAAAACACAGCTGACCAGAACACACCCATTTCACATCCTGCTGCCCGGAATCACCCGTGACAACATTCATGAAAAACTTTAAGACGGGGAGGCTACAACCTCGAATAGCATGGGATCAAATTTATATATGCACGCTCTAAGGGGTGCCCCCCTCTCGGTCCCAACCGAAAACACCCATGCCCCCTTGACCGGATGACTGGCTTTAATCCAGGGCCCCTCTACTTGGTGTGTACATGGAAAGTGCTTTGCAGCTGACTGAATCGTAATCTTTGTAGAAGGCATATGACACTACCAAAAAGAAGACGAACAGGATCATGACTTGATCCATGTTGATACTAGGGATAACAGATGAGTGGTATGCTCCAACAATACCAGTTCACAACCCATCATGTCACCACATGATCGGGGTGGTTCCATCATCATCATTCGGGCTCACCCGAAGCTTGCTTGCATGAAGTATAATCATCCACAAATGCTTATATGACCATGCTATGAAGAAGAACTACTCAAGCAAACATGCAACACACTCATCATATCAAAGGTTCAAACATGCTTGCCTGGTTCGGAGTAGTCGGAGTCTAACTCGGTGAAGTTCGCGGCTCCGTCACGTCCTTCGGTATATACGTATTCAGACAAAATGAATACTAACATAAATACCGCGCGTGCATAAAACTTGTCCCAAATAGTTTTCAAATAAATATGACAAAATACTAGACAGAAAACTAAAGAGGACAGAAAAAGAATCAACTCAAAATCATCTTTAGATTAAAAGTTATTCAAGTTTCTGTCTAGGGACTTGTCTGTAATGAAACAGAAAGTTTCGAGGGGCTAGAATATAAAAACAGAAAACGAATCGGTACGTAGTACACCAGCCAAATAAGGAAAACGTACTTTTCCCGAAGGCGCCTTCCAGGAAAACGTTTCAAAAGAGACTGAGAGGCTGACGAGGGGGTCCCACTCGTCAGGTTTGAAAACAGAACAGAGTCGCGCCGGCGCCAGAAGGCTGCGGTGGTCGCCGACGAAGATCCACAGCGAGGTAGAGGGAGGGAGTGGTACCTACGGGTTCCTGGTGTTCTTCCGCGTCGGTGGGTGGTGGAGTTGAGCGTCGGCGAGCCCCACGTCGACGGCGACCCTATCTCCGGCAGACGGCGGCTCGGGTGGTCGTGGGCCTCGTCGGAGAGAGTTGCTGGGGTTAAATTGGAGTGGGGGTTAGTCTCCTAGAGGTGTGAGGAGGCTATGAACGAGTCCAGGGCGGTGGAGGAGCTCTCACCAGAGAAAACGTTGCTGGAACCCGAGGCGGACAGAGGTGGCCGGAGTTGAGGAAGAAGGGCCCCTCAAGGCTCTTCCAGTGGCTAGGCGTGGTCTAGTGAGGTGGTGGAGATGTGCGGGGTCGAGAGCGAGCTCGGAGGCGCTATATATAACCGGCCCGAGGCGGTTGCCGTGAACGGGATAAGTCCGGCGATCGATTACGGCGGCGCTGTGGCTGGACGGTTGGTTTAGGTGCTTGAGCATCGACTAGGAGGTGCACTGATTCCATTTCGGTACCTAACTCGGCAAGGTAGGGCCGGTTATGGCCTGTCCCCAACGGTACGGCCGTGCGGCCCGTCAGCGGCAGAGAGCGCGCCCTGTGCGTGCCAGGCCATGGCGACGGTGCTGCAGGGTGCCCCCTATCGGCCGCCACGGGTGGCTCTGCCGCTGCGGAAGACGCCGGCGTGGGCGGGCCAGGGTGCCACCGACGCCAAGAACCAGCCAAGTGCGCGTGCGGCGCTCTAGATAAGAGCGAGGTGCAGTGCAGCAGTGATCCAAAGCGGCACTGGTGAGATTGACGAATGTTGACTGACGAAACTGACGAAGCTGCACTGTCGTCTGTTAACTTCAGTTAAATTTTCTGAAACTGACAGAAACAGTGCACGCCAGGTGTTTGACGAAATGATTTTGGCATGTAGAATTTTTTTCTGGAGCTGATATTTGGTGGAGTGGTCTCTTGATGCATCTAGAGGCTGCCTGAATTTTCACAGATTTTTAGGAAGAAGAAAAGTATGCATTTCACCAAAATTTGCAAATCTGGTCCAAACTTGCAGCAAGTGAAATTTGAAAATTTTGAATTATGGACCAGTGAAACAAGATGGATCTAGGTTGTGGGTACTAAGGACTATCCAGGGGAGTTGGTTTGGAATCAAATATCAAAATGAACATGGTAGTTCCTTTGTAAATCACCATGGTTCATTTCAAAGGACAGAAATTGTTTTTGGTGCAAAATAATTAGAAGAAAAATTCCAATAAGGTTGAAACTTACTGGAATTGATGAGAGACTTGTCTCAAGGTGAAGAGGGGGTCTTGGAGAGAAATATTTTCATTGGGTGCCATGGCAAGAAAAGGTTTGAAAGGGGAAGACAAGTCCAAGATTCTTATATGATGGATATTCATGGAGGGAAAAGAATCAAACAAACCTTAATGAGAAAAACAACTTGTGTTGAGCTAACACAAGAACAAAACCTTCAGGACCAAAACCAATCTTGAGAATAACACACAAACTTTGGTCAGAAAAGTTTTTAGAAAGGGGTTCCAAGAGAAGATCAAATATCCCCCTTCCAAAAGACCAAAAGTTTGGAAGAAATGAAATCCAAAAATTTGGAGTGTTACAATACCTACCCCCTTAGGAAAAGTCTCCTCCCCGAGATTTCAGATGATCCTCAAATAGGTGTGGGTATTCTGTCCGAAGAAAATCTTTCCTTTCCCATGTTGCCTCATCCTCTATGTGATTGCTCCACTGAACCTTGAGAAATTTAATTGTCTTCTGACGAGTCCTCCTTTCAGACTCTTCCAATATATTTATTGGGCGTTCCCGGTAGGTGAGGTCTGGTTGCACATCAAGTTTTCATGCGACACATGCTTTTCTGGGTTGCTTACACATTTCCGTAGCTGCGAAACATGGAACACGTCGTGGACGTCTGACAGTTCTTTGGGAAGGTCCAACTGGTAGGCCACTGTGCCTCTCCGTGCAACTATAAGAAAAGGTCCGATAAATCGTGGTGCTAGCTTGCATTTGACCTTGAACCGTTGTAGGCCCCTCATAGGAGATACACGTAGATACACGTTTTCACCGGGTTCAAAACTTACTTCCCGATGCTTTTGATCGTAATAACTCTTCTGTCGGCTTTGGGCTGTCTTGAGTCGATCCCGTATTATTTTAACTTTTTCTTCAGCTTCCTTTAGCATGTCTGGGCCGAAGATACGACTGTCCCCTGTTTCCGACCAGTAATGGAGTATGGCATCTTCGTCCGTACAAGGCTTCGAAAGGTGCCATTTTCATGCTGGCTTGGTAACTATTGTTGTATGCGAACTCGGCATACGATAAGCTTACCTCCCAACTGGTCCCATAGGTGAGGACACATGCCCTCAGCATGTCTTCTAGTATTTGATTTACTCGTTCCGTTTGTCCTACAGTCTAGGAGTGATAGGCTGTACTGACTACTAGTTGCGTTCCCAGGGCTTGCTGTAAATGATCCCAAAATTTGGAGACGAACTGAGTGCCTCGGTCGGATATTATAATTTTTGGAAATCCATGTAGGCATACTATACGAGCGAGGTAAAGCTTGGCAAGCTTTTGGGTGGTGTGGGTTGTCTTGACTGGAATGAAGTGTGCCACCTTAGTCAGTCTATCTGTGATGACCCATATGGCATCATTTCCGTGCTGTGATCGTGGCAGTCCAATGATAAAATCCATCCCAATATCGTCCCATTTCCACTCAGGTATCTTGTTTGGCTGTAACAGTCCTACGGGTTTTTGGTGCTCGGCTTTAATGCGTTGACATCAATCACAACATGCAATGTATGTGGCTATATCCCGCTTCATACCGTGCCACCAAAATCTTTCCTGAATGTCCTTGTACATTTTGGTCCCTCCAGGGTGGATTGAATACGGAGCGGTGTGGCTCTCTGCTAGAATTTGCTGTTTGAGGTCTTCGTTATTGGGTACGCAAAGCCTGTGTCCGAACCATAATATTCCTTCACTGTCTATGGTAAAGTCTAAGGCCTTGTCCTGACTCACTTTTCTTTTTATGCCTTCAATGCTGGGGTGTCCATGCTGAGCCTTCTTAATTTGTTCTATTAGTGTAGGCCGTATTTCCATATTTGACACTTCGCCTTCAGTGACCATCATTAAGTTGAGCTTGGCAAATTCTTGCTGAAACTCAGGTCTCAAGTTTTGTAGACTGCCGTTGTCCGAGCTGGGGTTACGGCTGAGAGCATCTGCTACTACATTTGCCTTTCCTGGGTGATAGTGGATGCCAATGTCGTAATCTTTCACCAATTCCAACCAGCGTCGTTGTCGTAAGTTGAGCTCTGGTTGTGTGAAAATATATCTGAGGTTCTTATGGTCCGTATATATTTCACAACGATTCCCAAGTAAAAAGTGCCTCCACTCTTTGAGTGCATGAATGACTGCTGCCAATTCCAAGTCATGGGTAGGATAATTTTCTTCATGTTTCCGTAGTTGCCGGGAAGCGTAGGCGACTACCTTGCCCTCTTGCATCAGTACGCATCCGAGGCCCTTCTGGGATGCATCGCAATATACTTCAAAACTTTTGTGTATGTCTGGTACAACCAATACTTGGGCTGTTGTTAATTTCTTTTTGAGTTCCTGGAAGCTTTTCTCACAAGCTTCAGTCCATACGAATTTCTTACCCTTCTTGAGTAAATGTGTCATTGGTTTGGCTATGCTGGAAATTCCCTCAATAAACCTCCGGTAATATCCAGCCATCCCTAGGAAACTTCGTACGTCTGTTACATTGGCCGATGGCTTCCAACCAAGTATAGCCTTGACTTTTTCCGGATCCACAACAACTCCTTCTTGTGTCAATACGTGGCCTAGAAAACCAACCTATCTTAACCAAAATTCACACTTGCTGAATTTGGCGTAGAGTTGATGTTTCCTTAATTCTTCCAGTACCATACGGAGATGTTCAGCATGTTCTTCTGGTGTCTTTGAATATACCAAGATATCATCAATAATTACCACCACAAATTTGTCCATAAATTTCATAAACACTTTGTTCATGAGGTGGACAAAATATGCGGGGGCGTTGGTCAGTCCAAACGGCATTACTGTAAATTCATATAGTCCATATATGGAGGTAAATGCTGTTTTCGGGATATCTTTTGTCCGTAGTTTTAATTGATGATAACCCGACCTCAAATCAATTTTTGAGAAAACCTTGGCTTGAGCGAGCTGGTCAAATAAATCATTTATCCGTGGCATCGGATATTTGTTCTTGATAGTGGCCATGTTGAGCGCTCGGTAGTCTATGCACAATCTCATAGTCCCATCTTTCTTTTTGGAAAATAATACGGGCGAACCCCAAGGTGAGGAGCTGGCCCGTATAAATCCTTTGTCCAGTAATTCCTTTATTTGCTTCTTTAGTTCAACCAATTCGGACGGTGCCATTCTGTATGGTTTCTTGTAAATGGGGGTGGTCCCAGGTGCTAGCTCAATGATGAATTCTATTTCTCGGTCTGGTGGCATGCCTGGTAGTTCTTCGGGAAATACGTCTGGAAATTCACATACTACTCGAACTTTGCTTAACTCCGAAGTGTCTACCTTGTTTAATTTTGGTTGCCGCGATACTAGTATTTCGTGAGCTGCGGCTCTTATCGTCTTTCCATGATGATGAGTAAGAATCACAGTTCGGTTGAAGTAGTTGATAAATCCTTTGTTGGTGGTTAGCCAGTCCATACCCAGGATAACATCCAGTCCCTTGTTTTCCAACACGATGAGGTTTGCGTGAAACTCTAACCCTTCAATTTCAATGGTTACACCTTGGCAGTAATTTTGAGTGACCTGCTTACTTCCGGGGGACTTGATGGTCATTGATTTTCCCAAGGGAAGCATCGAAAAATCATGTTGCAAAGCAAAGCTCTTCGAAATGAACGAATGAGAAGCTCCAGAATCAAACAAAACCGTGGCAGGTATTGTGTTGACAGGGAACGTACCGAGTATGATATCCGGGGCATCCTGTGCTTGCTCCTTGGTCACATGGTTCAAGTGGCCTTTCTTGTGGTTGTTATTGGGGTTGAAGTTGTTACGCTTGGGCGCGGAATTGTTCCGTTGTTGTTTGGCTTCGGTGCTGAGTTCCTTGGCTTTGGGCACTGTTTTGCATAGTGTCCCTCTTCTCCACAAGCGTAGCAAGTAACACCCGGGAGATATGTGAAATCCTTGTCCCTTGCATGAATTTTTTTGCTTGGACACGTGTCATTTGTCATGGATTTTTTCTCCCCATTTTTCTGAAAATTTATCTTATTCCTGTTGTTGCGAGTGTGGTTGGTCTGATCCCTTTTTCGCTTGCGAATGTCTTCCAGACTGCGACGCTCATTTTCCAAAGTAATAGCCTTGTCCACCAGTGTCTTGAAATCTGGAAAAGTGTGTACGACTAACTAGCATTTAAGTGCTGGTGCCAGACCGTCCAAGAATTTTTCCATCTTCTTGTTTTCAGTCATACGCTCTTCGTTGGCATAACGAGATAATTGAGTAAACTGGCTGTTGTACTCAGTTACTGTCATGCCCCTTTGCTTGAGGTCATCAAACTCTTTTTTCTTGATCTTCATAATGCTTCTAGGGATGTGCACCCCACGAAAGCCTTCTTTAAAATCCTCCGAGGTGATATCATTTTCATTGGGGTGCATGTGCAGAAAATTCTCCCACCATGACGCGGCTACTCCATTAAGATAATGCGGTGAATAAAGTACCTTTTCACGATCGGAGCATTGCGCCACAATCAATTTCCGTTCAATGTCTCGAAACCAATCATCGGCCTCAAGAGGTCTGTCTGTGTGAGAAAATGTTGGAGGACGCGTCTTCTGTAGTTCAGACAATTTAGAATGCTGCTGGTGTGGCTCACGGTGATTCCCCATATTAATAACATGGTTCATCATTTCCTGATGCTGCTGCTAGCTTTGCTCGTAAAGACGGCATACTTGAGAAAATGCTGTTTCGCTGCCCTGCTGACTTGACTGCCCCTGCGTGAAATTGTTACCTGATTGTGTGCCATAATTTTCCTCCGGCGGACTTGGCATGGAACGTGTCCAGGGACGAGTCATTTTTCACTCTGGGGTATTATTGCAGAGATCATGAGAAAAACTGAGCGGCAAAAATAAACCAAGATTTGCAAAAGCAGCAAAGCACAAGCTCCAAAGATTATTTTAAAAAAGGCAACTTGATTGCGCACGGAGAAGGACCTCTTAGTATACATCTTACACACGAGTCATAATTATACATACGTCACTCAGGATGCGCGTACACATTCCTGACATGTTATTTATGCTAGTGCACTTCTCCAAGTTCCTACATGATGCGCAAACAGACTACTTCCCATTATCCTATTTTACATATAAAACATATCATACAAGCGAACACATCGCGTCGCGGACAGGCGCACTAGTTGGAGATGTTGAAGACTTCCCTCGGCTTGCCGAGGGTAAGGCCCAGTGGTGATGGAGACTCAACTTCCTCCTCACTAATAGGCTCCAGGCGTGGAGTATTGGTACGAGGAGTTGATGCGGGCGCGGCAGGTGGTGCAGCTCTGACTGGGGTAGGAGCAATGACCTGGTCAAACTCCTCAGTGGTAGGTAGGCGGCGAGCGGTGGCTAAGATGGCAGGTGCATAAGATGCGGAGGACGAGACAAATGTCAGTGGTGGTGAAGTATGGAGAAGCTCCCTCCTGTTGGCGGAACCGCTTTGGACTAAGTCCATACGAGCAGCCACCAAGTCGTCCACAAGGTTATCAAAGGCTGCCTCAAGAACCTTGAGTTACTCAACCAATGATTTGATGGCTTCATCGCGTTCTCCATTTGCGCAAGAAAATGCATAGTGGCACGTGTAAGGCACGTGGCATGGGAGGTAACGGTAGCGACGAGTCTTCATTGAAGGAAGAGCATCCCAGAGACGAGCTATCGCCTCACGGGCAGCCATTTGCATGGCATGCCTCTCCGTAGGCATGGCCCTGCCCACAAATCGGAAGCGGCGTGCTTCAGAACGCCCTCCCTTGAATTGCACCGCGGCGTGGTGCATCGACACGCTGTCGCTGATCTTGTGACGGTAGAGTGTAAACTCTGGACGGGTCGATGGCCCGATCGCGACCTTGGTGATGGAGACGAGGATCTTGATAAACCCCTCAGGAATGTTGGCGAACACTTGCGAATCGCAGTCGCCGCTGGCCATCTACAAAAGTAGACAAAAATTCAGAATAGTCAAGTCATAAATTTATGATGACTAACAGAAAATTGCTACAAATGCAAAATGCTGAAGTAGCACTCAAAATGCTAATAACCGATTAGTGATCGCACCTAGTGGCTTCCTACAGTCAGCCTGGCTCTAGTACCAAGGTTGTCAAGACCGGTTTTTCAGTAAAATAATTACCGAGAGACCGACCTTTTTATCGAACCAGCACAGAAGAATACTTATTACCGGTAGACAAATCCTTGATACAGAATTCCAGACTCCAACTATTATACATGGTTGAGCTGAGGTTGCTCAACAGTTTATTACAAGCACGCCGATATAATACATAAGGGTGGATATGACACAATGGTAGGGTGGCATACCACTAACTCGTAATAAAAAGGTGGTGGATATGTCACAGTGTAGTGGGTGACGTGACTCCAATATCTTACAGTTCATCGAGTGTCGGAGTGAGACCCGATGAATTTATTTGGTGGTTGGAGGAAGCGGTTATATAACAGTGATCAACTCTAGGATCGCAAGAGACTGACTGGGACTCCACTAGACGTCAGACTCGCTATCGAACTCTTCATCCATGAGATCGCCTTCGTCAACATCTGGCTAAATCAACAAGCCAGGTGAGTACTTTGAATGTACTCGCAAGACAGTTCGGACATAAGATATAATAAATGCAAACATGAAGCATGTGAGTATTCTAGCAATATGTATCCGAATAATATAATTTCTGCGCTGCATGTAAAAATGGAAGTTGGGCGGTAGTCATCCCGAAATCCATAAGATAAATAGAAGAAAACCAAACGAGTGTCTGAGCGAGGCCTCGTGAGGGAAAACGAATAAAAACATGCCACAGTCGGACGTCTGAGCGACATCACATAAAGGGCTTATAACAAAAATAAATAACAAGAATGCCACAGTCGGACGTCCGAGCGACATCACATAAAGGGCTTATAATGAAAGTAAATAACAAGAATGCCACAGTCGGACGTCTGAGCAACGTCTCATAAAGGGCTTATAACAAAAGTAAATAACAAGAATGCCACAGTCGTACGTCTGAGCGACATCTCATAAAGGGCTTATAACAAAAAGTAAATAACAAGAATGCAACAGTCGAATGTCTGAGCGTCATCTCATAAAAGGCTTATAACAAAAGTAATTAATAAGAATGCCACAGTCGGACGTCTGAGCGACATCACATAAAGGGCTTATAACAATCAATGGTATAACGGTAAAATACTTCAAGAGATAAATCGGTGCAGAGATAATTGGTTAGTTCATCTACCCAAAATGAACCTTGACAAAAATCACCACTCTTGTTACTGTCATAACTTACTAGAGACGGTCACCGGGGTTGACACGAAGATTGACTCTAGGCCATAAACATGGCTACTGGGAAGGTATTGACTCTGCAGAGCTTGTACTCTTATATCACAGCGAACGGATTCCACAAGCCACGAGGACTAGTTCCGTCTACGGTGTTTTAGCAGAAAACACAGCTGACCAGTACACACCCATTTCACATCCTGCTGCCCGGAATCACCCGTGACAACATTCACGAAAAACTTTAAGACGGGGAGGCTACAACCTCGAATAGCATGGGATCAAATTTATATATGCGCGCTCTAAGCGGTTCCCCCCTCTCGGTCCCAACCGGAAACACCCATCCCCCTGACCGGATGACTGGCTTTAATCCAGGGCCATGGAACCCTCATCCTGGCCCCTCTACTTGGTGTGTACATGGAAAGAGGTTTGCAGCTGACTGGACCATAATCTTTGTAGAAGGCATATGACAGTACCAAGAAGGAGACGAACGGGATCATGACTTGATCCACGTTGATATTGGGGATAACAGATGACTGGTATGCTCCAACAAT
This sequence comes from Secale cereale, assembly GCA_902687465.1. NCBI lineage: Eukaryota > Viridiplantae > Streptophyta > Magnoliopsida > Poales > Poaceae > Secale > Secale cereale. The sequence continues at coordinate 644,246,610 of LR738710.1, forward strand.
ACCAGTTCACAACCCATCATGTCACCACGTGATCGGAATGGTTCCATCATCATCATTTGTAACATCCCAAATTTCCAATTTGGAATGTTATACATTAGATCATCATGCATATCATATTTTCTTGCTTTTGGTGGATCCAAGTAAATCCTACGCAACTCAAGGACCCTCGGAGAGAGATGGGGATTTCAATATTTTCATATTTGAGGTTTCTCAAATTTTGAAAATAGGATCTTTGATTTTATTTATTTTATCTTCAAGTATTTCTATTATGAAAATATGAGAGAGGGAGTAAAATGACAGTCCCAAAAATAAAGAAATACCGAGGATTTAATAAAAAGAATCAAATGAGTTTTCTTTGGAGTTTTATTTGAATTAGGAAAAATTGCATGTTTTCAAAAAATGCATTATAGTGCCAAGAAAATGTTCATCTTGTTCTAAATATTCGATTTAGACGGTGAAAATTTGTTTTGGCAATTTTAGTTTTTTATTTTATTTTCTAGGCTTTTCGTTGCTTCGGCGTTAATTAAAAAAAGGATTAGGACCCGAGCCCGACTAGGCCGAAGCCCAGCCGAGCCAGGCCCATGCCGCCGCGCCGCCTTCCCCGCGCCGCACGCCACCATGCCCGAGTCGGACACCGCCTGCTGCCGCCGGTTGCTTGCCCCTCCCCCAAGCAGCTATCCCCCCCACAACAAATATCGCCGCCCCCTGCCCCTTGTCGCACCCCGCCGCCGTGAGCAAGCCACCGCCGCTGCCGCAAGTCACCACCGCCGCCGCAAGCTTCACCGCCGCCGCAAGCCACCGCCGCCGCATCAGCCTCGCCACCGCCCGCCCGCCGCCGCCGACGCCCTCCCGCCGGACGACGACGAGGTAGCCGCCCCGCCGCCGGTTTTCGGTAGTAAACCGCCCGTTTTTTTAGAACCCTAGTTTGTTTTTTTGTTAGATCAGTTTTTTTTTCTTTTCTCGGTTTAGTTAATTAGTGAGCGTTCACCCGTTCGTTCATTTTAACGAACGAGTTCATCATTTAGTCTCAGCTGACGAACGTCCGTTCGTTAAGCTGTTTTAGTTTTCTTTTTCGTAGTTATTTTTCTGATCGCGATTTCTGATCCGATCTTCGTTCTAGTTTATCTTTTTGCTCATTTACCGGAATCAGGCGATTGATACGTCCAAAACGTATCTATAATTTGTGCTTGCTCCATGCCTCTTTCGTGTGATATTGCTATGATATTTATGCACTTCCATACACTTTTGATCATATTTGGACTAACCTATTAACTCAGTGCACCATAGTGCCAGTTCCTGTTTTCTGCTGTTTTTCTATTTCAGGTTTCCCCCATATAAAAAGTGCTCCAAAAATTCCGGGAAAAATACAGGAAAAATCAGCGTACAGGAAGCTTCGAGAAAAACCAAAGCAGGGCCAGAGGGGTGTAAGGGGTGGCCCAGGCGGCCACCCGGCGCGGCCCCACCCCTGGCCGCGCCAGGGGGCGCCTGGGGCCCCCTCTCCGCCTCTGGTGACCCCCCTTCGCATATATATTTCTCCCGTCGCGGAAACCCTGATTCCAGAACCCTTTTCTCCAGAAGCAATTCCGATCTCCGCCGCCATCGCCACCAAGTTTTGGGGGACCAGAATTCCTGTGCCGGCATCCTGCCGGGACGGGGAAGTGCCCCGGATTCATCTCCATCGACGTTGCTTCCTCCCTCCATGATGTGGGATTAGTTCCTCCTCGGGGCTGTGGTTTCTACCAGTAGCTATGTGGTCAATTCTCTCTCCCATGATGTGATCTTCGTTGTGATCATAGGCAATGTTAATCTAGGGTGATCCCATGATATTTCCCCTTCCTCTATGTATTGAATTGATGTACTCACTTGTCTTTATCTAGTATAATCCCCGAGACCAAGGTGACAGCGATCTATTGGACATGGATTAGAAGAATATTTTCATGAGTGATTTCCTCTTTTGTGTGTTCATTGAAGATTGAGAGTCTCTTGGTGCTTTTCTTTGACTATCCTGGAGATATGTTGTGGCGATTGTGGTACTCTCTTTGGATGGCCGCGGTGACATTGGGAAATCCATAGATTGAGAACTACGAACTTTGAGGTGTGCTTTTGTAGCCCTACATAATTCTCGTCCTCTCTTGACCACAAAGGAATGACCTCCGAGTGCGTCTCCATTGCATGTTTTATGGGAAATATCATGTGATTGGATATGTTAATGTGATTGGGAGTTGCCACTAGTGAAAGTATGAAGCCTAGGCCTTGTTTCCACCATTGCAATACCATTTGTGCTCACGTTTACCACTTGTTTGCTTGCTGCACTTTTTATTACAGATTTATATTACTTTGCTTTGCCACTCCTATCATCCATATTTTACTATCTCTTCGCCGAACTAGTGCACCTATACAACTCCTAGTTGTATTAGGTGTGTTGGGGACACAAGAGACTTCTTGTATCTTAGTTGCAGGGTTACTTGAGAGAGACCATCTTCAACCTCTACTTCCCTGAGTTCGATAAACCTTAGGTCATCCACTTGAGGGAAATTGCTGCTGTCCTACAAACCTCTGCGCTTGGAGGCCCAACATAGTCTAGAAGAATAGAAGCGTGTGTAGACATCAAGCTATTTCTGGCGCCGTTGCTGGGGAAGTAAGTGTTTGAAGGTATATCTTTAGATCTTGCAATTAAATCTTTTCGTTTCTTGTTTTTAGTTTCACTAGTTATGTTTATGGAAAACCGCATTCTTAGTTCGCTGCTTGGGGAAGGCCGCTTTACCACACCCGTGGTAGAGAAGTCTCCTCCACCTGCTGAATGTATCCCATTCCAAATTCCACTTGGGATAATTGAAATAATTAGGAATGATTGTTATGATGGGACAGTCAATCCTAGTATTCATTTGTTGAAACTTACAGAACTTTGTGAGTTGTTTAAGATTTCAGGTTTGACAAGAGATGGAGTCATGAGGAAATTATTTGCCTTGTCACTGAAAGGAAAAGCATTGGAATGGTATAGGCTACTAGATGACTCTCACCTGCTGGATTCGGAAGAGATCCAGTCTCTCTTTTACTCCAAGTTTAATCCTCTTCATGAAGTCCATGAGAATAGGAATTATGTTTTTAATTTCTATCCTCATGACGGAGAGAGCATAGCTCAAGCTTGGGGGAGACTGAAAACGTTAATGCTAAAATGTCCTAACCATGGGCTCCCCAAAGATATGATTATTACTAATTTCTATGCGAGGCTCTCTCGACAGGATAAAGATTTGCTCGATGCTTCCTCTATGGGTTCTTTCACAAACGAAAAGATTGATGCTAAATGGGAAGTCCTTGAAAGAATTCAACGCAACACTGAAGATTGGGAGATCGACAAAGGTAAAGAGTCAGGTATAATTTATGAGTATGATTGCATTAAGTCCTTTGTTGAAACTACAAGTTTTAATAAGTTTAGCGCTAAGTTTGGGCTTGATTCTCAACTCCTTGTTGATTTCCACAAATCTTTTGCTTCACATCTTAATATGCCTAAGGAGGATTGGATCAAGCATCATGAACCTTTTAAAGAGATTTGCAAGGAAAATGAAATTGTTCATGATGAGTGCAACATGCATGATTCAATTCCTAAAAATGAAGTTTTATATAAGCATGTTAATTTTTGTGGAGTGGATAGACCTTGTGAAAGGCCTATGATTGAAGAAGAGAAGTATTGTAAGCAACATAAGCATGAAAGAACAATCACTTGGGTCAAAGATTTAAATGAAATTGCTAGAGAATTGTGTGACCTTTATCCTTTTACTTGTGAACTTTGATGTATAGAGGGTCACTTTAATTTTCAATGCATGCACTTTCAAAACATAACTGTTAACCAGTTGTGTGATAACATGATCACCCCTGATCTTTATGATGAGCTTATGTTATTTTTGATGTGTGAAGAGTTATCAGAAAAGACTTCTTGGCTAGATGTTAATGCCATAGGAATAAAAAACACTTTGCAAAATTGCCATCTCTATTGTGTTGTTAATTGCCATAAAAATGATTACATAAGTAAGATTAGAAAGGAGGGAACTTTACCAAAGTATAAAAATGTCTCTTATATTTCTGCTAATAAAAAGGAGAGTTTCTCCCAAGTTTCACCTATTGTTTCTAATGATAAACCAGGATATGTGGAGAAGCTTCATCTCCAACCACTCCCTCCTAAGGTGAAGAAGAAGAAAAAGAAGAGGAGCGAGAAGGAAGAAGAATGGGTATCAACCTGGCCTGATCATATTCCTCCCATCAACTTTTATCCTAACGGTTGTAAGTTTAAAGAAGAAGGTGAAGTTTATTGCCTTAATTATCATCTTGATGATACGTCCGTAGGTACTATTGAAGATGATTTTGATTATCATATGCATGTTACTTATTGTGATTGGGAAAATGATGATAATGCTACTTATGATCTTGTAAATCTTTTTGGTACCAACTCTGAAAGTGATGATATGGAAAGCTCTAAGCTTGGGGATGATAGGATTGCAAATCCTTTACCCACTAGTGATGTGATAATTGATAATTCTTCTGCTAGTAAGAATAAAGACAACATGTTTACAAATATAGTTGCTAGCAATGATAATGCTCTTATCTACTATGATGATGTTATAACTCCAATCTATAGTGATTATAAAGGTACCTATGACATAAGGAGAAATTATCCTTATGAAACTTGTCATAATCGTGGAGGGAATTACTCCCTTGTTGAACACCATCTTCCTAACACACAATTAATCTATAGTGTTCAAGTTGTTTATGATAGTCCTACTCCCACTATTACCAATGAGAAAGATTATGCTTATGTGGAGAGTAAGAGTACCATTTTGCATGTGAATCATGGTAACAATGCTTTATGTGATGCTTATATTGTTGAGTTTATTCGTGATCCCACTGAAAATTATTATGAGAAGGGAACATATGCTTATAGATATTTCAATAATATCAAGTTCCCTCTCCTTATGTTGAAGGTTTTGAAGCTGCACTTCATTTGTCTTCCTATGCTTATTCCTTTGTGCTTCAATGAATTATTCTATCGCAATATTCCTATGCATAGGAAGAATGTTAGGCTTAAATGTGTTTGGTATTTGCTTCTTGATGCTCTCTTTTGTTCTTCAACTCTTATTCCTACGAGAGCATCATTAAAGTCTTAAGCCTATCTTTATGGCTATAAAGAAAGAGCTCTAGGGAGACAACCCTTGTTATCTTTGCTTTCAGTTTGTTCTTTCAGTTTTTAGTGGTCTTGATATTTGTTAATACTGTAGCAACATCATTGTATCTTTATTTTTCAGCTTTGTGCCAATTTTAGCCTCTGATTGCAAGAAAGTTCAAAAGTTGTGACATGCTGTCCAGAAAACAGATTCTGTCCTTGGACAGAAAAATTCGAATAAAATCACCAGATCATCTTTTTGATCTGAATTTTTTTGACAGCGTGATCTATACAATTGGCTTTCGGGCGTCTGTTCTGAGTTTTTTGATTTGAGTTGCAGAAGTACCCCGAAAAAATTATTTACTACCTGCTGGTCTGTTTTTCATAGATTCTGTCTTGTTTTGCCTTTTCTTCGTTTTGCAAACCTTGAGCTTGCTTTTTCTTTGCAAAAACTTTTTGGCGATCTTGAGAAACAGTAGACCTTCAAGAATATCTTTGTTTCCAGTAGAGAAAAGTTATTTTATTGTGGGTACTAACCTTGCTAATCATATTATGATGAGTTATGTATGAAGGGAGTTTTCAAGTGTGCGAGGGAAGATGATAAAAGAAGATTCGGGAGGGTCAAACGCTCAAGCTTGGGGATGCCCCCATGCACCCCCAAGAAACATTCAAGAAGACTCAAGCGTCTATGCTTGGGGATGCACCCATGCATCCCCTTCTCCATCAACAATTATCAGTTCGTCTTTCGTTCCACTATAATTATCACTTCATGTGTTATGTGCTATGCTTGGAGCGTCTTGCTCTTAGTTTCCTTTTTAGTTTTCTTTAGCTTTGCTTGTTGTTCATAACAAGTTAGAACCCAGCTTTCTTTGTGTGGGAGAGAAACACGCTCCACTTCAACCTAGAACACAACATAGGATTTTCATGCTTATCTTTGCTGTGTATGTTCTTTGTCTTTCCATAGCTGCTGTCATGTTTAGCTCTTAGTTTTCATGCTTTTCTTTTTAAAGAGCTTTTGTTTAGTTGGTTGCTGAACTCTCTTGAGTTTTCATGTTTATCATGTTAAGAGAGTTTGCCTGTTGCACTGAGTTATGTGTCTTAACTTAAAGTAGGTAATTGAGGTTGCTATTTAATTTTAGTAGTAACTTGGAATAGTTTTGAGGTATTGCCATGAGTAATGTCTGAACTTTTGGTGTCAAGAGCTTAGCCTATTAGTGATAGATGTCGTATTTTGGGCAATCCGTGTTTATTTTCGAAAACCTACAAATAGTTGAGAACTTTAGCTACTAAATGGATCACTAATCTTTGGAGGGATCGAATATTAGAGTACACTCACGTACCATGAGCCGAGGATGCGCAAGGATAACCAAACCCCCATACACTCCTCCTCGGGGTACTTGTCTCTTTGTGAACCTCCTAATTAGATTGAGAGTTACCGATAATAAGTGCATGAGTTCTTCGGACTAATGTGAGTATTCGAAAGTTGACACTTCCACCTAGCCATATTTATCTAGCCTCTTCGGTACCGTGCATTGCCCTTTCTCACCTCGAGAGTTGGCGCATACTTCGCCGGTGCATCCAAATCCTTGGCACGATACGCTCTGTCATCATAAGCCTCATTATATCCTTCCTCAAAACAGCCACCATACCTACCTATCAAGGCATTTCCATAGCCTTTCCGAGATACATTGCCATGCAACATCAATCTTCTCATGACTTGATCTTCATGTCATACATGCTTTTTGCTTGATCGATGAGCCGCATGCTAGTTGGGCCTTGCCCTAATCATTGCTACATGACGCACTAGTATCATTGCATATCCTGCTACACTGGCAGAGGCATACATTTGCATACATCATGATAGTTTCATTTTCTTTATGTTGAGTACTTCTGTAAAGTGTGAAAGATCCTCTATACTTCTTGTAATAAATAGAGTGTTGCCCCTAAAGTGAGCAAAAGATCCCAAAGAGGACAAAATAAAAAGATCCTAAAGAGGACAAATGAGAGTTAAATAGAAAGAGCCATTGAGGCCACAAAAAAAATAGAAAAAAGAAATAAAAAGAGAGAAGGGGGCACACTACTATTCCTTTTGAAAGATCCACACTCGTACTCCATCTTATACCTTGTACTCCATAGAGATTATCATTCATGCATATAGCTATGTGGGGACCTTCACACTATAGAACTTGGCTTGTATATTCCAATGATGAGCCTCCTCAAAAGAGCTCTAGATCTTCTTGAGCAAGCAAGTTGGATGCACCCCCACTAGTTCCATTGGAGAGCTTACCTTAGCTCATATGTGCATCCGTTGCATGGCAATGCCTACTCCTCACATCATATCTATCATTTGGCTTTCTGTCGCCTATGATTGTCCTCATTGATGTGAGCCTTTCACACCTTTTTTGTCTTCCCCCTTCATCATTTTTCTCTCTTTGCCATCCTAAGTGTCAACTTTCTTGCTTACGCTCATCCATTGCATGAGTGCTCAAAATATCGAAAGGGAGTGGATCATTTTGACTTGTACCTGGCTGACGGTCTGGGGATGAGTCAAGATAAGATTCCAAAGAAGACCAAGTGTGAAACTTTAGTAGATTAAGTTCTCAACAATACAAAAACTATGTTTTACTCTCTCATATATCCCTATCCCCTTTCTTCCACGCAAACACCATTTGGAGACATTCGAGTCACGGACATCGAGAGATCTTGCACCTTTATGTTCTTATGTTGCTTGTTACAATGCTAATATAGACTCTTACTTGTTATGACTTGAATTGAATTACATGCCTTGATTGCTTTACTTAAAAGTTCTTATATGGTTGATAGCATGTCACCACATAAATTATGCTTGTTATCATTTACCTACTCGAGGACGAGAAGGAATTAAGCTTGGGGATGTTGATACGTCCAAAACGTATCTATAATTTCTGCTTGCTCCATGCCTCTTTTGTGTGATATTGCTATGATATTTATGCACTTCCATACACTTTTGATCATATTTGGACTAACCTATTAACTCAGTGCACCACAGTGCCAGTTCCTGTTTTCTGCTGTTTTTCTATTTCAGGTTTCCCCCATATAAAAAGTGCTCCAAAAATTCCGGGAAAAATACAGGAAAAATCAGCGTACAGGAAGCTTCGAGAAAAACCAGAGCAGGGCCAGAGGGGTGCCAGGGGTGGCCCAGGCGGCCACCCGGCGCGGCCCCACCCTTGGCCGCGCCAGGGGGGCGCCTAGGGCCCCCTCTCCGCCTCTGGTGACCCACCTTTGCATATATATATTTCTCCCGTCGCGGAAACCCTGATTCCAGAACCCTTTTCTCCAGAAGCAATTCCGATCTCCGCCGCCATCGCCACCAAGTTTCGGGGGACCAGAATTCCTGTGCCGGCATCCTGCCGGGACGGGGAAGTGCCCCCGGATTCATCTCCATCGACGTTGCTTCCTCCCTCTACGATGCGGGAGTAGTTCCTCCTCGGGGCTGAGGTTTCTACCAGTAGCTATGTGGTCAATTCTCTATCCCATGATGTGATCTTTGTTGTGATCATAGGCTATGTTAATCTAGGGTGATCCCATGATATTTCCCCTTCCTCTATGTATTGAATTGATGTACTCACTTGTCTTTATCTAGTATAATCCCCGAGACCAAGGTGACAGCGGTCTATTGGACATGGATTAGAAGAATATTTTCATGAGTGATTTCCTCTTTTGTGTGTTGATTGAAGATTGAGAGTCTCTTGGTGCTTGTCTTTGACTATCCTGGAGATATGTTGTGTTGATTGTGGTACTCTCTTTGGATGGCCGCGGTGACATTGGGAAATCCATAGATTGAGAACTACGAACTTTGAGGTGTGCTTTTGTAGCCCTACATAATTCTCGTCCTCTCTTGACCACAAAGGAATGACCTCCGAGTGCGTCTCCATTGTATGTTTTATGGGAAATATCATGTGATTGGATATGTTAATGTGATTGGGAGTTGCCACTAGTGAAAGTATGAAGCCTAGGCCTTGTTTCCACCATTGCAATACCATTTGTGCTCACGTTTACCACTTGTTTGCTTGCTGCACTTTTTATTACAGATTTATATTACTTTGCTTTGCCACTCCTATCATCCATATTTTACCATCTCTTCGCCGAACTAGTGCACCTATACAAATCCTAGTTGTATTAGGTGTGTTGGGGACACAAGAGACTTCTTGTACCTTAGTTGCAGGGTTGCTTGAGAGAGACCATCTTCAACCTCTACTTCCCTGAGTTCGATAAACCTTAGGTCATCCACTTGAGGGAAATTGCTGCTGTCCTACAAACCTCTGCGCTTGGAGGCCCAACATAGTCTACAAGAATAGATGCGTGTGTAGACATCAGCGATTCAAGCACCTGGAGTTTCGTCTCAAAACTCTCTTTCCGTTTAACCTAGTCACCCAAGCGTTTGCCTCTGTTAAATTTGGACTTATGTCCAGATTGGTACGGTAGTTGTTTCTCTTTTTCCGTTTAACTTTCGTTGTTTCATTTGGTTTGTTTCATTTGCAAACCGGAGTTCTTATGTTGAACTTTCTGGTTAGATCTCTTATTTGAGGTTTACCCGTGCATTAGTTAAGTACTTATTGTGTGTTTGTTTGTTTGCGATAGTGTACCCGGAGTGTGCCGCTTGCTACTTTGAATCTCTAGGTTTTGCGAATCATCAGCAAGGCAAGTAACACTTTGATCATACTTTCCAATTACCCAGTTTTCATTGCATTAGTCAAACCCTCACACATTGCATGAGTAGGAGCCATAACATGTGGGACATGGGAAGTAGATTGAGGTAGTACCTATTACCTGGATTATTTTCAAACCTTTGAGAGTCACTTCTACGTTTGCTATTAGGTTATGCTATGCTCATAGACATGGATTGGGTGAGTGTATCCATGACAGATGTGAGATTGTTAATTAATGGTTCAACTTAAGGTGTCAACTTAAATACACATCTGGGTGGATTGAGGCACCTGGGTATTCCAGCGATTGCCTGTTTTCTTTATGGACCGCCACCTAGGCTCAAAGGGATCATGAGATTATTCATACTAGAAACTTCCGTGTGCAGCCACAAGCTATTATGGGCTCTAGCATAGTTGACTAAGTCGTGCGAACTCTTACAGTGGTGGACTAGCAGATGTAGGGGATGTAGGTTGGTACGGTCCACCCGTTCGTAAGGTGCTAATGCTTCTGAAACACTGTGTCTCGGTCATCCGTTTCTCAAACAACATGTAGTGCGGGAATCCCAATGGAGGAGATTGAGTCTTGTGGGGAAAAGTGCACAAACCTCTGCAGAGTGTACAAACTGATCATGATTAGCCGTGTCCCCGGTTACGGACGTCTTGAGTATCTAGTACTTGGATTATCATGTGAATCTCATCATGTTACTTTAATCAATATTGTTGGGTTAATGTTTACTTTAATTGGGATTGAGAGGATGTCTATCTTCTCAACGATGTTTCAACTACCATGATAGTTAGTTAAAATCTATTCCTTTGTAGTAGGGAAAAATTGGCTTTACGCAAAAACTGTAACCATAGAGCTTTCCACCAGCCATATTGTATATAGTATAGCTTTACTTTTGTTACTCTCTATGTGTTACTTTGCCAGCATATTCCATGTGCTGACCCATTTTTGGGCTGTAAAGTTTATGTTGCAGACTTTTCAGACGACGAGTAAGGTGCCTATTAGGTCGTGGTTCTATACTCAGTGATGCCGTTGGAGTTGATGGACTCACTTATCTTCCAAGCCTTCCGCTGTTATTGTTGTTAGATGGCCTTAAGCCATTATTATTGTAATAAGTTCATCGTTGGAACTATCGATGTAATAAGTGTGTGATTGCCACTCTGTAATAAATCCTTATCCTACTGTGCGTGTCAGCATTACTGATCCAGGGATGACACTGATGCATAGAGATCAGACTGTTTGAGGTCTGGTCGCTACAAGATGGTATCAGAGCACACGCTAACTGTAGGACACGACCACTAAGCTAAAACCCTAGAGCACTATTCACTCTTCTCTTCTCTGACTCCTCGTATTTTCTACTCTTTTAGGATGGCGGATGCAAGGAACAAGTTCACGCAACCTGATGAAGATACACCATTCGGATGACACCTGAAGGAAGTCACCAGATACCTAAACATCGGACTACCCAGTTTCACCGGAACCTACAACGCCACTTTACCTGAAGAGGAGCGCTGGTTGATTCAAGCTCAAGTTCCAGGAAGGACGTTCATACCTCCAGATGAGTCCAAGCCCTACGAAGTATTCTGTGATGCTTCTCTTCAAGGACTTGGTGGTGTACTAATGCAGGACAAGAAGATTGTGGCATACACTTCTCGTCAGCTGAAGCCAAGTGAGGAGAACTACCCCACACATGATCTCGAGCTAGCAGCTGTGGTACATGCCTTGATCACGTGGAGACATCTTCTCTTGGGAAGAAAAGTCGACATTTTCACCGATCACAAGAGCTTGAAGTACATCTTCACACAGTGGAACCTGAACCTTCACCAGACTCGTTGGGTTGAAATGATCCAAGAGTATGATCCAAGCATCGAATACACACCTGGTAAGGCCAATGTGATTGCAGATGCCTTGAGCAGAAAGGCATATTGCAACAGTCTCCTTATCAAGCCGTTTTAGCCTGAGCTTTGTGAAGCATTCAGGAAGCTCAACCTCCAAGTTGTTCCGCAAGGCTTTCTTGCAAATCTTCAAGTTGCTCCTACCTTGGAAGATCAGATTCGTGAGGCCCAACTCAGTGATGCTATGGTGCAGAAAGTAAAACATGGTATTGCAAAGGGTACTCCCAAATACAAGTGCTATCGCGTTGATGAGAGAGATACCTTGTTCTTTGAGGACAGACTTGTGGTTCCCAAGGGTGATCTCAGGAAGCTCATAATGAACGAAGCACATGACTCCCTCCTGTCGATTGATCCTGGAAGTTCCAAGATGTACCAAGACCTCAAGCAATCTTACTGGTGGACTCGCATGAAAAGGGAGATTGCCCAATTCGTGAATGAATGTGATGTCTGCAGAAGAGTGAAGGCAGAGCATCAACGTCCAACCGGTCTTCTCCAACCTCTTCCTATTCCCGAGTGGAAATTCGACCACATTGAAATGGATTTCGTCACTGGCTTTCCTAAGTCCAAGAAAGGGAATGATTCTATCTTTGTGGTGATTGACAAGCTTACCAAAGTAGCTCACTTCCTTCCAGTCAAAGAATCCATCAGTGCAGCTCAACTGGCAGAATTGTACACTTCCAGAATTGTGTCCTTACATGGCATTCCTCAAGTTATCTCCTCAGACCGTGGAAGTTTGTTCACATCCAAGTTCTGGAACTCCTTTCAGTCTGCCATGGGCACTAAGATCCGTTTCAGCACTTCATTTCACCCTCAGACTAGTGGTCAAGTTGAGAGAGTGAATCAGATCCTAGAAGACATGCTCAGAGCTTGTGTCATCTCTTTTGGCATGAAGTGGGAAGATTGCCTTCCGTTTGACGAGTTCTCTTACAACAACAGCTTCCAAGCAAGTGCCGGCAAAGCTCCATTTGAAATCCTCTATGGCAGAAAGTGTCGTACCCCTCTCAACTGGTCTGAGACTGGTGAACGTCAACTTCTTGGTAATGACTTGATCTCAGAAGCCGAAGAAATGTGCAAAGTCATACGTGAGAATCTCAAGGCTGCTCAGTCGTGTCAGAAGAGTTACTATGACAGCAAGCATCGTGATTTGGCCTTCAACATTGGGGATCATGTTTATCTCCGTGTTTCTCCTATGAAAGGCACCCAAAGATTCGGTATCAAAGGAAAGCTTGCTCCTAGATACGTGGGCCCTTTCAAGGTCCTTGGAAAAAGAGGCGATCTAGCCTATCAACTTGAGCTCCCTTCCAACTTCACTAATGTTCATGATGTGTTTCATGTGTCTCAACTCCGCAAATGCTTCAAGACACCTGAACGCACCATTCCGTTTGAGGAGATTGATCTTCAACAAGACTTGTCTTACCGAGAGCATCCCGTAGCTATTCTCGAAGAAACTGAGCGCAAGACCCGCAACAAGTCAACCAAGTTCTTGAAAGTCAAGTAGTAGAGGAGAGTTTGTAATGCCCCGGATGTAATATTTTCCCTTTATGGCAATATATAAACTTTGGCTTCATTAGTTCCATTCCGGGTTCTTCGTCTTTTCGGGTTTTTGTCGTTTTGTCGTGTGCGTGTGTGCATTCATCCAGGTCATGTTGTCATGCGCATTGCATTGCATTTGTGTTGTCTTTTGCTTCCGGTCCCACTCGTTTCTTCCCGTTGTCCGTTTCGAGTTCCGACGCTCTCACACGTGCCCGTGGCTTCCCGGAGTCCTTCTTTCGTGTTTGGCCGTGTAACGTTTCCGGAATGGCGTGAGACTTGTCGTGCGATGTTGTTTTGATACGTGTAACCCGCCTATCTAGTTTCGTCGCGTTTGGAGTTCGTTTGGTACTCCAACGGGTAACCTCGTGGGCTAAAAATACATCCTCTTTGAGGCCCAAGACCCCCTCCACAATAGCCCAACAACCCATCTCAACCCCTCCCATCATCTCGGCCGTTGAATTGTGATCGCGTGGCCGAAAACCGCTCCTCATTTGGACTCTCCTAGCTCCTTGTGCCTATAAAAACGTCCACCCCTCCATTTTTCTCGTCCAAAACCCTAGTGCTTCCACCGCCGCCGCACAGTGCTTCCACCGCTGCCGCGCGGGCCCACAAGCCCAGCGCCGGCCCACAGCACCGCAGATCCGGGCCGTAGGTCCTCCTCGCCGCAGGGCCTGCTGGCCACCTCCTCCGGCGACCCTCGCCGCCGGCGCCCGGAGCTGCCGCCGGCCGCCACCGAACCCCTCCGTCGAGCCGCCCCGATCGGATCCAGAGATCGATCGATCTAGATCGGCCCGAGCCGGCTGCCCGCAACCCTAACGGGTTGACCCGTTTGACCGCTCCACCGACCCGCGACCCGCTTTCTCCACCGACCCGTTGACCCGCGAGAGGTTGACCCCTGTTATTTCTGCTAAGTTCTTTTTAGTTTGTTGTCTGATGCATTTTTGTGATGAGGATATCTTTTACTATGCTTGTCCGATTTGTGCATATAATATGTCAAAATGATTGTGGTGACATGTACTATGTTTTGTTCCATTGTGTCATGCATGTTTGAGTCCATCTAGATGTCTTAATCTTCATGAGAAGAGTGCTACTTGTTATAATCTGCTGCTATTAGTTGTTTTCATGCCATGTTTGAAATGTGATAACTTGGTGCATGTTTATCCAAATGAAGAAAATGATATGTCCACATGTTCATCATGAGATGCTCTACATGTTGGTTGCTATAGGATGCATGATAGAATTCTTATTGCCATGTTTATCTCCTTTGCAAGAGTGCTTGTGGCTGTTAGGTTGTTAAACTTGTTATGAGATGCCTAGTTGAGGAGCTCGTTGCTATTGATGTGTTTGTCCCCATGTTGCATGCTTATATGTTTTGGATTCCCCATCATGTGTTCTTTGCTGTCGTGCAAACCACTTTCCATGTTATGCTTTGAGGTGACTTAAACATGCTCACAAACATGCCATGATAATATTGCTGTTTTAACACTTAGTGAAATTACACTAAGTCTGGAATCTGTAATATCCGGATGCTATGTTTGCTTGTTGTTCTAGGCAAATCCATGTTAGTTTTGGGGTGACTATTGATGATTCCTTGTTGTATATGTTGTTGGCTATTCATTCATGCCCTCACATGCTCATTTGGGTTGCTGTAGCATATTTAATTCTTGCTCCCAAGTTGCTATAAAATACTGCTGTCAGGTTTTTGTTGTCATGTTCAAAATGTTGTCGCTTGTTGCTATTGATCCATGCCTCCTTTGGAGATGCTCCAATGGAATTGTTTGCTGTAGGACATGTATACTTCATGTCCATGCTTCTTGGCACCATGATTGAGTGCTGTAGAGTATATATTTCTTGCTCCGAAGTTGCTATGTGGCTGTTAGTTTCAGCTTTGCATTGTTTAGTGTTTCGGGTGTATCTTTTAGCCCGTTGCTCCGGTTTGAGCAAGTCCTATATGAAACTTGTGTGGTTTTGCATGTAGATTCATAATATCATCTTGTTAACATGTTTGGAAGTATCTTGCTTGATGCATATTGTCATGTTCCTTGTGATGTATCTCTGTGTTTCCTATGTTGTCTTTCTGTGCATCCTAAGTGTATCTGTAGTGCTTCCTTAGTGCATCAGCCATGCATCCTGTGGTTTGCGCATTGCATCTTGTTTGATTTCGTGCCTCGTGTGTTTTGTGTTGAGTAGAGCCGGAAGCCGAGAACGAGTACGAGAACGAGGTTACTACCGAGGTTGAGAACGAGGAGCCCTCTTACGATCCCATCGACGACTCAACAGGAAAGATGACCTGACCCAGATATCATTACTATCTTTGCCTATTGCTAGAAGTCTCGCTCTTTAGCTTATTGCCTCGATGCCCATGTTTTCCTGTCAGCCTCCTATTGTAACCATGTATCTGTCTAACCACCCTACCTATGCAAAACATTGATTGGCTACGTAGGCTTCGCTCAGCCCCTCTTATAGCATTGCTAGTTGCAGGAGAAGATTTGAAGATTCTTGCTTCATGTTGAAGCTTGTTGGGATATCACACTATATAAATTCTTAAATGAAATCATCTATATATTGGTAATGGGTGGAAGGCTAAGCCTCTTGCTTGGTGATTTGTTCCACTCATGCCGCCCTAGGAACCGTATAAACCAGTGTTATGTTCCTTGATTTTGCGTTCCTCACACGGTTGGGGTTATGGGACCCCCTCGATAAACCGCTTAGCGCTAAGTCTTTTCCAGCAAGTCCCAACATTGGTACTATTTGCCTAAACAACTAAAACTTGCATAGGGATTAATTAACCCTCTTCTTAATCAACAACCCCGGGCCAGTGCTCCACATGAGTGTTGGTCCGAACTGGGGGTCCTGCGGGGCCACCTCAAGGAAACTCGAGGGCTGGTAAAAACCCGTAGCATCACGCATCCGGTCGTAGCCTGAGACGAGATACGCGCGGCTACTATCAGGGTGTCGGCACGCGGGAGGATTTGCTGGATTAGCCTTACCTTAGTCGGAGTATCTTGAGCACGGGATTCCGAGGATACTCGGGCCTTCCCACCTTGGAGTTGCGACTCCGCAGATCGTGGGCTGGTCATGGGCCAAGTTGGGACACCCCTGTAGGGTTTTGAACTTTCGAAAGCCGTGCCCGCAGTTATGTGGCAGATGGGAATTTGTTAATATCCGGTTGTAGAAAACTTGACACCATGTTCAGAACACACTACCAGCGTGAGTACCGTGATGGTCATTCTCCGAAAGGGGTTCGGGAAGTGAACACGGTGGGGTTATGATTTCCGTGCTTAGTTAGGATCACTTCGTGATCACTTTATCCACTCGTGGCACTTCTATTCTCGCTCTTATTCACGTAAGCTAGTGCTAGTGCAGCTGCAGCCTTTTATTCTTTCTTCAGCCTTGTTCCACACCCAAGGCTTAGATAGTCGTGTTACCCGGGAACGGGATTGCTGAGTCCTCTGTGGGTCACAGATTCTACACCACACCAGATGCAGGTACTCAGGTGATCTATTCAGGTGACAGCTCCGAGCTATACTGGGAGTACGACGAGGAACGTAGCCGTTACTATGTGCACTATCCCGATGTTCAGTAGTGGTTTCTATTAGGGGCGATTCAGTCCTGTGGCTTTATGTATGTTTGGTATCTTTCATTTGCATCTTCACCCGTAGACGGGTTGTGATGTTATTTGAATGATGTTTGGCTATGTAATGAATTGTGTGACGTGGCGAGTGTAAGCCAACTATCTTTTTCGCTTTCATCCCTATTTTTTTTACATGAGATGTGCAAAGATACCGAACTTGAGATCATTCCAGAATGGGCTTATACCTTTAAGTCGTGCCTCGACACGTAGGAGGTATAGTCCCATCCTGGGCATTACAGAAGGATTGGAGAAATCTACAAGCAGGAGCTAAAGGACACTATCTACCAGATTTGTGGACGTCGAGATGAGCGGTGGGACATGATCAACACCCGGAAGGACAGGTCCATTGCCTCGTTCATTCAAGAGTTAAACCAGCACATTTGTCGCCAGGAGCACCAGATGTGTGCAGGGATGATAGACTTGAAGAAAGCACTAACCAGAAACTTGGAGTTAGAGGAGGAACTCAAGTCTACACGCGACGGATACGAGGAGGAGATGTTAATACTTGTGGAGAAGAATGATGATTTGACACGAAAGCTGGGAGTATTCATGGGAGATCCAGCACCAGGAGGGGAAGAAGAGGAAGAAGAACCTAAGGAGATATGCCCTGAAGACTACATCATCCTTGACGACACGGACTCAGACCCCGATGATAGCGATGATGAGGACTGTGAAGATGAAGCTGGAGCTGACATCATGGAATCCTCTGCCGATCAAAATTTCTAGAAGGCCTTCCTATGACTAGTAGTTTTTCCCATTTAGTAGACTTAGAGCACTTTTGTAACGTTAGATCCGTGTAAGCCCTTGTTTTGAATTGATATTGGTGTGATATGTGTGTGTTTGTCTCATGTGCATTTGGGTAGTGATTTTCACTTAGACCTCTTTTCTATTCTAATCTCTTCCCTCTACACCCATCAGATGCCTCCAATACGTGAGCCCGGATTTGAGTTTCCCCCTGAGCTCACTCAGTTGATCCAGCAGCAGAACACTTTGATGCAACTACTTGTCCAGAACACTCAGAACAACCAGAACAACAACAACCCTCCACCACCACCACCCGTGGATAACCTGACCTGCTTCTTAAGGTTACAACCACCGGTGATTGCTAGTAGCATTGAACCAATAGTCGCTGATGACTGGCTGCGCAAGATTGGAAGGGATTTGACCACTACTCACTGCTTAGATGCTAAGAAGGTGCGTTTTGCCGCACATCAGTTGTCTGGACCAGCCGCAGCGTGGTGGGAGAATTACACAGCCACTTTTCCCATAGCCAATGTTATTTGGGATCAGTTTCAGCAAGCTTTTCGTACCGCCCATGTCTCAACTGGAGCTATGAGCATGAAGAAGCGGGAGTTTCGCAACTTGCGCCAAGGCAATCGTACTGTGGCTCAGTACGTAGATGATTTTAGTACTCTATCCCGTTATGCCCCAGATGATGTGGCCACAGATGCCGCTAACCAGGAAAGATTTATGGAAGGGCCGATTGATGAGATGAGCGTACAGTTGATGGTAGCTAGCTTCAACAACTACCAGGAACTGGTAGATCGAGCTCTAATGATTGAAGGGAAGCACCAACAGATTGAAAGTCGCAAGAGGAAGTATCGACAAGGAAAGTACAATTCTGGAGCTTAACAGAAGCCACGTTTTACCCCTAAAACGGTAGGACACTTTCAACATACCCATGGAGGAGGTAGCTCGCATAATCATAATGGCTCCAAGAATGGAAATGGGAATGGAGGAAGCAACGGACAGAACCGCACCAACCCAACAACACCAGCCAAGCGAGACCTGAGTCAAGTCACTTGCTTTAAGTGCCAGAAGACGGGACATTACGCCAATGAATGTCCAGAAGCCCAGAATGGAAATGGCAATGTAAGCTCTAGAAAGAAGCCAAACCCTTTCAATAGGGGGCAAGTGAACCACGTTAGTGTGGAGGAGGTTGAAGCTCAGCCAGATGCAGTAATAAGTAAGTTTTTAGTTAAGTCCTTTACTGCACTCGTTCTTTTTGATACTGCTGCAACACATTCATACATTTCAAGGGGATTTGTGGATAAGTTTAAGCTGCCAACCCAAGCCCTTAGGTCACCCATGTTAGTAACCTCACCTGGAGCAGAGTATATGGCTAAGTTATGGTGTGATCAGTTGCCATTAAGGATTGGTAACTACACATTCCCTTCGGACCTAATAGTATTGGAATCTCAAGGATTGGATGTGATATTAGGCATGGATTGGTTATCTAAGTACGAAGGGAATATTGAATGCCCCAGTAAGTCCATTTTACTTACTACGCCAGAAGGAGGAAGGATCAAGTATGTATCCCGGCATGTGCCGAAAAGGAACAAAGTAAATTCCTTATCAGGAGTTGTTCAGGAGGAAGTACCAGTGGTGAAAGATTTTCCTGACGTATTTCCAGAGGAACTGCCAGGCATGCCACCAGATAGAGATATTGAGTTTTTGATTGAGCTTTTGCCAGGCACATGGCCAATTTCTAAGAGACCATATAGGATGCCCACAAAGGATTTGGAGGAGATTAAGAAACAGATTAAGGAGTTACTGTATAAAGGTTACATTCGCCCAAGTTCTTCGCCTTGGGGTTCGCCAGTACTTCTAGTGGAGAAGAAGGACAGATCGTTAAGAATGGTTGTTGATTATCGAGGATTGAATGAAGTAACGATCAAGAACAAGTACCCACTGCCGATGATCAATGATCTGTTCAATAGATTGCAAGGAGCTAAGGTATTTTTCAAGATCGATCTGCGATCAAGGTACCATCAATTGAAGGTTCGAGAGCAGGATATACCTAAGACGGCCTTTACTACCAGGTATGGGTTGTACGAGTATACCGTTATGTCTTTTGGTCTAACTAACGCACCAGCATACTTTATGAACCTGATGAACAAGGTGTTTATGGAGTTTTTGGATAAGTTTGTCTTGGTGTTCATAGATGATATATTGATCTTCTCAAAGGATGAAGAGGAACATGCAGAGCATTTGTGTTTGGTATTGGAAAAGCTCAGAGAACATCAGTTGTATGCCAAGTTTAGCAAATGCGAGTTTTGGTTGAAGGAAGTTGGATTCCTCGAACACGTTATATCCTGAGAAGGAATAGCAGTAGATCCCGCCAAGGTGGACACCGTGACAAGTTGGGAAGCACCGACAACAGTTGGAGAGATCCGGAGTTTTCTTGGACTTGCAGGATACTACCGGAGATTTATTGAGAATTTCTCGAGGATTGCAAAACCCATGACGGGGTTGTTAAAGAAGGATACCAAGTTCAATTGGACAGAAGAATGTGAGGCCAGTTTCCAGGAATTAAAGAAACGGTTGGTCTCATCACCTGTGTTGATTCTGCCAGATCAACATAAGGACGATGAGGTGTACTGCGACGCTTCACGTCGAGGACTTGGAGCAGTTCTTATGCAGGAAGGAAGAGTTGTTTCGTATGCTTCACGACAACTGAAACATCATGAATTGAACTATGCCACTCATGATTTGGAGTTAGCAGCCGTAGTTCATGCATTGAAGACTTGGAGACATTTCCTCATTGGAAACCATTGTGAAGTATATACGGATCACAAGAGTTTGAAGTATATATTCACTCAGAAGGAGTTGAAATCTCAGGCAAAGGAGATGGCTGGAACTCATTAAGGACTACGACATGAGATTGCATTATCATCCCGGAAAGGCTAACGTGGTAGCCGATGCGCTAAGCCGTAAGAGCCATGTCAATACCCTAATGACGGAGGATTTACCAAAGGAGTTAGCCGAGGACTTACGAGAACTATGTTTGGAGATAGTTCCGAGAGGCTATGTAGCAACACCGGAGATTCAGCCTACCCTGATGGATAAAATCAGAGAAGCTCAGAAAACTGATGAGGAGGTTGCCTCTATAAAGGAGAGGATGAGCAAAGGAAAGGTTAAAGGATTTCGTGAGGATGAGCACGACACCCTTTGGTTTGAGGACCGCGTATATGTGCCTAACGACCCAGGGATCAGGAAATTGATTCTGCAGGAGGCCCATGATTCACCATACTCGATTCACCCAGGAAATACCAAGATGTACTTGGACTTGAAGGATATTTTCTGGTGGATCGGTATGAAGAAGGATATTGCGGAGTATGTAGCCCTTTGTGATGTATGTCAGAGAGTGAAGGCAGAACATCAGAAGCCGACATGATTGTTACAACCATTGCCAATACCCGAGTGGAAGTGGGATAAGCTAGGCATGGATTTTACTACGGGATTACCCAAAACACGTTCGGGCTATGACTCTATTTGGGTTGTAGTCGATCGCTTGACGAAGGTAGCTCATTTCATCCCAGTAAAGACTACTTACATCAGTGCGAAGTTGGCAAAGATATACATGACCAGAATCGTATGTCTGGATGGAGTTCCGAGGAGCATCGTATCAGACAGAGGAACCCAGTTTACCTCAAAGTTCTGGAATTAGTTACATGAAACTTTGGGTACCAGGCTAGAGTTTAGCACAACTTTTCATCCGCACACAAATGGACAGACTGAGAGAGTCAATCATATTTTGGAGGATATGTTGAGAGCTTGTGCGCTAGATTATGGATCTAGTTGGGACGACAATTTGCCTTATGCGGAGTTCTCTTACAACAACAGCTATCAATCTAGTTTGAAGATGGCCCCTTTCGAAGCATTATACGGAAGGAGGTGTAGGACCCCGTTGTCTTGGGACGAAGTTGGAGACCGCCAATTGTTTGGGCCAGATTTGATCAAGGAATCGGAACAGAAAGTAAAGTTGATTCGCGATAGGCTCAAGATAGCCCAGTCTAGGAAGAAGAGCTACGCGGATTCAAAAGGCAAAGAGATCGTTTACGAAGTCGGAGACCAAGTTTATCTTCGAGTATCTCCACTTCGACGAGTTAAGAGATTTGGAGTTAAGGGAAAGCTAGCGCCACGTTTTGTAGGACCATACAAGATTATGGAACGTATGGGAGAAGTATCCTACAAGTTGGAACTGCCCGAAGGATTGTCAGGAGTTCACGATGTATTCCACGTTTCCCAGTTGAAGAAATGCCACGCCGAGATGGCTGAGATACCGCTGAGGGATACTGTGCAACTGGAAGCTATTCAGCTGGACAGTGACTTGACCTATGAAGAGAGACCAATCAAGATTATTGAGTATGCCAGCCGAGTCACCCGCAGCAAGGTTATCAAATTTTGCAAAGTTCAGTGGAGTCACCACACCGAGGATGAAGCTACGTGGGAACGAGAGGAAGACCTGCGGAAGGACCACCCTCACCTATTTTCTAGCCAACCCGAATCTCGAGGGTGAGATTCATCTTAATGGGGGTTGGTTTGTAACATCCGAAAATTCCAATTTGGAATGTTATACATTAGATCATCATGCATATCATATTTTCTTGCTTTTCGTGGATCCAAGTAAATCCTACGCAACTCAAGGACCCTCGGAGAGAGTTGGGGATTTCAATATTTTCATATTTGAGGTTTCTCAAATTTTGAAAATAAGATCTTTGATTTAATTTATTTTATCTTCAAGTATTTCTATTATGAAAATATGAGAGAGGGTGTAAAATGACTCTCCCAAAAATAAAGAAATACTGAGTATTTAATAAAAAGAATCAAATGAGTTTTCTTTGGAGTTTTATTTGAATTAGGAAAAATTGCATGTTTTCAAAAAATGCATTATAGTGCCAAGAAAATGTTCATCTTGTTCTAAATATTCGGTTTAGACGGTGAAAATTTGTTTTGGCAATTTTAGATTTTTATTTTATTTTCTAGGCTTTTCGTAGATTTGGCGTTAATTAAAAAAAAAAGGTTTAGGACCCGAGCCCGACTGGGCCGAAGCCCAGCCGAGCCAGGCCCATGCCGCCACGCCGCCTTCCCCGCACCGCGCGTCGCCGCCGGTTGCTTGCCCCCTCCCCCAAGAAGCTATCCCCCCACTATAAATATCGCCGCCCCCTGCCCCTTTTCGCACCCCGCCGCCGCGAGCAAGCCACCGCCGCCGCCGCAAGTCACCGCCGCCGCCGCAAGCGCCGCCGCCGCCGCAAGCTTCACCGCCGCCGCAAGCCGCCACCGCCGCCGCAGCACGCCACCGCTGCCGCAG